>JANAVB010019878.1:0-22500 GCA_029216955.1 Iris pallida | reverse complement strand
ACATATGATTCGACATTGAAACTAAAAAGAAGCGATATCTAATAAAGTGTATAAAGAACAATACTCACGTCCATGGCATTGTGAACAATATTTGGGTTGGTACTTTCAGTGCCTCTGCCACATGTGTATGTCCTGAACAAGCATTCGTCAGGTCAGGACTTGGACCCAAGACTTCCAATTGTGTATAATACAAAAATACTACTAATCCCCTGGATTCAACAAAATAACAATATCAATATGTAAATTGAAGTTCATATCCTCATGTAGGTCATAACCAAAATTGAACATCCAAACCCAAAAAGACAGCAGTTTTAAGGAGCTCTTACACCTGAGTATCAGAACTGAAACAAAGGCAGCAGAAATCCATATATAAATGAAACAAAAAGGTAGTAACTTGTGGCTAAAGCGGAATAAAAACAGCTTAAACCATTCAAATTTTCATCCCAAATAAATATCCATCTGTTTAAGATCTGACCAGCTTAAGAACCCATTCAACTTTTCATTCCAATAAATATACAATGTTTAAGATCTGACCAAAGACTACGTATGGAACAACAGATTTTTATTTTTTCACTTGCTAAAAACTAGGATAAACTCGCATACATAAATCTCAAGCATCCTCCTCTCCATAGAGAAGTGGGTATATATATAAGAAGAAAAATCCAAATCTGTCTTCAAAAAAGGAAATATTTAATTCTATTTCTTTATTCCCAAAATTTTGGGTTCAAAAACATGACTCCCTATCTTCCATTTAGCTCCTTTAAGAGCCATCACCCCTCTCACATATTCTGGAATTTGAACATATCGTGATATCAGAGCATATATGGTGGTCATATCCACATTTCAGACTATGTACTTCACATATTATAGAATTTGTCTAAAGTTTACATATTGTTTAATATGTACGTACTCAAATGACATAACGGAGTACATATTGGTGTGCTTGTAAATGATTTTTTAGAGAGAATTTGTGAACATATTTTTACCCTTATCCTAAAATTCAATGACATCTATGAGTTTACCTTAAGAAATTTCTTGAAAACATTGCATGAAGCAACAAATCGGAAGCATGCAAAATGTCAATTCTACATCTAAAAACATTTGCTACACTTAGAAGCAATTTCTTAGGCAAGATAACCTCGAGAAGTTTTGGAGGGGGTCTAGATACAAGAAAAGTACAAAATGAAATACAAGAATGTCATACCGATAACTATTCCATACACACTTCTCCTTGAACACAATAATTTGCAGGAACAAACATAAGTTGCTAACATTTAAAACTATATAAAGGTTATGCTCAAGATAAATTCGGATACAATTTGCTTATATACCATACCAGAAACATAAAAGAAACTTCGGTAATAAACAACATGAATGGTACAACTACATTGATCTTGGTCCCCAGGTAAACCTGCGATGCATCGAATTGGCAGCCTTTGAATCCCAACCCCTTTATTCATATAAACCTTGAATCACATGACCCTAACTTTAAAATGCTGAAGTATTATGCATTGAAAGGGTAGAAAGGAAAAGGGCAAGTTTAAATGCCAATTTCAGTCAATTAACAGAAGACAAGCACCAACATTGATCTATTTCTCCAGTTCCTACTTCATATCAAGGTTCTAAATATCGAATATCTCGATCATATCAGATTTTCTTAAGTTATCCAATGTTTTAAGTATCTACAAAAATCGATGTTTGGTTGTTTTGGACCTCCATTTGAAGGTCTACCAAGACCTTCTCGAGCTCGATTGTCCCGATCTTGATCCGACACTCTCTAGTGCCTTCTTCCCTCTGACAATGCAGTAGTGGAGTCAGTCGTCAAGCTCTTTCTCACCCTGCTCTTTTGGTTTTTGTTATTATTCTAAATCTATTGGATAAAAAAAATCAAATCGAAAGCTATGTGGGAAGATAAGTCTCAAGGGCTAGCTTCATCAATCATAGTCAAGGCTAGTATAGAGATCATATTATACTTTTGAGCATTGTACATGTAAAAATTAAAAGTAATCCAAAATTAGGTAACATGTATTATAGAAAGGTTGTAATCTGTTTACTGGGCATTTGGCTATGCTTTCATCGAACCTTGTCAATGCATGAATATTTTTTGTAGGCATATATTTTGAGCATTCTTCAGACATATAAGGGCACTATGCCAAATTGAAATAATTTAGCACTATGTTTTGGTGTCTTACTGTATTAGGCAATAAGGACCGGATCAGTTTTGAGAATGTCATGCTTCCTGTGCTACCACGGATCATTCATAATCATATATGAACTTAGGAAGTTTACAATTAACCAATCACATTTAAATTGATAGATAGCTAGAAGGTATTTGTGGGATAGCATAGTCAATGTCATAATTACCTTTCCATCTAGGATCAGACAAGTCCATTTCATAGGTTTCTTGTTACAATTACTTATATTGTTTGTAATTAGTCTATAAATGTTTTTACTTCAATTATATCCCTATCATGATTGTTCACACACACGTGTGGGAGATTCTTGATTTTTGTCTTGTTATATCATATTGTTATTTGAATCCAAGCTAATCCACGTGTTGAAAGGTGTGATTCCAAAGACACATGAATGCGTAGTTTAGATTGTGGCAATTGCCTATTGTCTTGATACTTGTTTCTTGTCACTGTCAGCTTATCTTGGTATATATTGTTATGTTCCACTATTATTATATTCTTATGTGTTTAGCATAATTACTTGCCATATTTTAATACTTGTGCTAGCCTAGCTTCAATTCGTAGTAGCTACAATCTTAACTAGATATCATAAACATGACAGCTTTAGGCGACTCTTTGATTGATGTATGGTGAGGCCAAACCATATGCTTCTTCAGAGACTTGGATAGTTTAGCGGTTGTTACTGAGACTTGGATATAGTTGAGAAATTTGATGATATTTGTTAATATGAGACTTCCAGGCCATATTGTTTAAACTTTTTTCTTTCTTGTACACTAGTATGTAATGTGGATGATATTATATACATACATACATATATATATATATATATATATATATATATATATAATATGGTTTGGGCTACTAGCAACAAGACCCCCCTACAGTTTCCATTTTTTATTTTGCTTGTGCTCAGATTCAAATCGATGCCCACTCCTCCCCTCTATTACTAGTGTTACCACTAGACCACCCATTGGTGGTGAATGGCAATTCATATATATTTTGCCTAATTTACCTTTTGATTATGCTTTGAGCTGAAGCTAGAAATGTTATGTTGTAGGTTCCATTAATCATCATTAACATAACACAGGAAATATCCCATTGTTTAGTCTAAAAATGGGGTGGTGAAAAATCTGAAGAATAGACTAAGACTTATAATTACAATTAGATCCTTTAAACTAAGAAAATTTTGAATTAACATAAAAACATTAACAACAATAAGAACTATTTAAATAAAATTTCACACCATATATAAAATATTTTCTTATGAGGCTAATGACCTGTTCATGCATTGCTCATTAAAAGGTCACTATATCTCATCCAATAGGAGATTTTTGGTTAAGAGCACTAAGGTCGATGGTAGTGTGATCTTCTTAAAAAAAAGTTTGAGGATGTTATCTTTCATTTGTTACAAGAAGATAAAGAATAAATCAATAATTTAGTTAAGACTGGCAAAGCCCTTTATATCAAGGAGTATAGAGACTGGTTTACTAATTAAAGGACCATGCACGACAAAGAGTACTGACTAGATAATTTAATGAATGTGAATCATGATCATGTTACTGCAGAGCTTTTATTCTGGCCAATAGCTGCATTTGTCTTGCCCATACCCCTTCAATAGATAATTATCTTGCAATTACTGTCATCACGCATAGGGAGAATGTAAAATAATGCAGGAAGGAGCTGTAGCACATCATTTTGCAAGGTGCTTGTGCAATCTATCAAATAAAGAGTAGACTTGAGCCTGATAATCTATGTTACATGGTAAAGAATACAACATGACACAATATAGACATGGTGACGATGACATGCCACCAATTTTGAAGTGTCCTAATGTATTTTGAAGTGTCCATATCATGTCTGATAAGTTGTGACACGTACATAGCACTAAACTTTTGTATTGTCCGTATGGATTATATATTATCCAGTTGATTCTTTTTGTAGCCTTTCTAATTGTTATTATTCGTAGGATCATTTGACAACATGACTTTTAGTGATCATGTATCGGTATTGCTGCAATTTTTTGAGACAACAATTCCAACATTCTACATCTATAAAAGTGAGGGAATTACAGTCTTAAAGCAGCCACTCTGATTAAATTTCTCCTCTACTATTTTCATCTCTATTTTTGTTGTATGCCAAGTTTCTTTGTACAGCTTCCCTCAGTTTTCTCTCAACTAATTTTTTTTGTTTTCAGATTAATGGAGCATCCAGTAACTAAACTTGTAATGTGGCATATAAGTTTAGACAAAGTGTGTGTTGGCGAATTGTGAACATAACAACTGAGTCAAGGCCCTGTCGGGTTACAGAGACGAGGAAAGCTGGGCTATGTATAAAGATTTCAGGTTTGATCGCTTGATGAAGGAAATGCAATAGCTATTATATGTACAAATCTTGAAAGTGATGAAAAACTATACGGACCTGATCTTCGATGCAGTATATTTTATGCAACATCTGTCATTTTGACTACTTTCTTGAGGATTTCGCAGTATTGATTTTTGAAATGAAGATATATGCGCCCAAGAATGAAACACTTTCATGATTCTGCTACGAATCTGAGAATGAAACACTTTAGTTCTAGCGAACAATAAATAATTTCCAGCATTTATTTCAGAGCTTATTACATACTTGCGTTCAAGGTCTTTGGTTTGAGCTTAGCCTCCAAACAAATCTTGTTCACCTATATTAAAACCTACCTCGTCGACCAAACCTTGCAAAAGATGATCAGAAAGTATTTATTGTAAGAACACTAAGTAACAAAAAAGTAGACCAAGATGAAAATTTTATAAAAGTACCTGATGCCTCTGATTACTCCAGTCCAATCTTGCTTGTAACAACAATTTTAATCCCATACCACCACCCCAACGAAGCCCAACTTGGTCCGACATTTCATCAAACACCACGGCTTCACAGACCTTAGATCACCACCCTCTTATAATTATACCTCCCCTCTGTTGATTTCGAAATGGGCTTCGACTACTCCAGCCTTTGCGGGCTTGTCGTTTGCAACCACCAGGCCATCCAGAGCTTCTCTGTCTTCCCCTACATTGATTTCGAAAGGACCTTCCTCCAAGGCGGCATGAAAAGGCACATATTAGTCTTATCACTAGGAGCCCCGGCCTCATCACCTATGACGTCGAAAGATGAATCGCCCCTAAGACTGCACTCATGAATAAGTATGTCCTCTCACAGGCCAGCACGATGATGGTTTTGGTCAATAACTAAGAATTCTTTACTTCTATAGCGTGTACCTCAGTCCTCATCATCTCGATCAGGTTAGAGGTAGCCCATCGCCGCCGCCTCATACACCGCCCTTCTCTAACCCAAACCCTTGAAGAAAAAAGGAGAGTTTTGAGAGAAAAAGTTATGAAGAAAATTACCTAAGGTTCCAGCGGAAGGAGGGTAGAGTTTTTGAGAGGAGAAGTTTTGAGAGGAAGAAAAAGATGAGAAGTGGTAAGAAATTTTTTTAGAGAGGGCCAAAATTTTGGGCAAAAATTAGAAACCAAAAGTTTAAATGGATTTGGGAGGGGCACGAATTTTGATAAAAATTTGGGAGCCAATTTTTTTAATAAATTAGGAGCCAAAAATTTCAACAAAAATTTGCAAATTAAACAACAATTTTAATCCGTCGAATTCAAGTTTACTTTTTTGGTGAATAAGTTTTGATGTTAAACAACGGTTGTAATCCGTAAAAAATGCAACGACGATTTTAATATGTCGTTGTTGGACAACTATAACTGTTACAAATCGTCCATTTTGGTGTAGTGTACTTTTTTCGAGAACCCTCGTAAAAGATTGACGCAAATGAGAGTTTTTTGTTGGTATAGTCAAATCCGGTTACAATTTAATATTAATGTCAAAATAGTATCAAAATCAGAATATTTTGTTTTTTTAATTTTTTTTAAAATTACTTTAAGTTTTTGTTACAAGAAATAAATTTCTTCTTTGTGACTAATACTTTTGTGTGACAAACAATTATTTGGTAACTAAAAGAAACTTTTAAGTGACAAGAATAAAATTTTAATCTTGTGGCCAATACTTTTATGTGACAATAATATTTTCTTGTAGCTATAAAAAACCCTTAAGTGACAAGTATTTTTACTTATCACACATAACTTGTCTATGACATAAGTATAAAATTTAAATTTTTTTCAGTGACAATATTAAGTGACAACCAATAAAAATATGGTCACTAAATGATTTAACTGTGTGACGAAAAAAACTGTTGTCACGAATCAAATTATGAGTGACAACAAAAATTATTTGTCACAAAAATATCCCTTTCAGTGGCAAGTTTGACACTTGTCACAAATTATTTGTCACGAAAACCTACATTTCTTGTAGTGTAATCTCCTAACCATGATACTAAAAATCTCCAAATCAAGATACTAACTAATCTCCTAATCAAGATACTAACACTTAAACTCACATTATCTAACACTCACATAAACTAACATATCCTAATTTGAGATAGTCGACTAAAACTAACATCTAATTCCTAATACATTAACATATCATATTACTAACCATGCTATTGACTGATACATACAAGTCACTAATAGGTTTGATCACTAACTCTCAAATCTCAGACCCCAACTAACACTCTAACGTCTCTTATAACCATAAAACCAATATAGGATAATCACAAATAGGCACTAATCTAACCTCTGAACTGCTATTGCCCATTGGCCGACTGTTACCTGCAATAGCATGGCCAAGTGCCCTCTCTCATATCTCAGAAATTCAAGTCTGATACTAACCTCTAACCCAGCTAACATGAAATAACATATGCATACTCATGTTTTTAACTAACTCTAACTCAATATCTCACTTAAAACATTAACAAAAACCAAGATACTAGCTGAAACAAACAATATACTAACATATAACCTATGATACTCTAAGTTACCCAAAACCCAAATTGCTTACAGCCTGCTACTGCTGCAAAGGCTAATTGCCAAAGGCCTACTCGACCCCCCCATTCTCTGATACTATCTGAAACTACTCTAAGGATAAACTAGGATATCCTAATCTCTGATACACAAACCAAAATTGGACACTAACACTCAATGGCCAAAGCCCAAGTGATTGGCTAATGGCCAAAACTACCGCAGCCTATAATAAGGCAGCCAAGTGTACTCTGCAAAGTACCCTGTAAGCAAGGCAAGGCGATAACCTTGCCCGTCTAAGGCTACATGGCCAATTTGCCTCTCCCCTGCTACTCGAGCCAGCGCAACATTGGCAAGAGTAGCTGCCACTGTGCAGTAGGTCAATGGCCAAATTTTTTTGCCTCCACTGACTATGCAGTAGGGCCAAATAGCCAAGCCACTACCTAGTTGCTGCTTTGTAGCATCACAAGCCAAATTGTTGAGCCACCTAACTGCTACCAGTTTACTGTAACAGTGAAAACAACCACCCAAATCTCCTCATCCTCACTCTCTATACAATCCACCAACAGTCCACTTAACAGTGAACAAAAACTCTTCTCAAATCTCAACACATACACTCATATATAACAGTTTGTAGCACAATATATATATATATATATATATATATATATATACATAAAAATATATATATATATATATATACACACATATATATATATATATATAGGAAAACATTTGAAAATTAATTAGAATACCTAACTATTGAAAAATCTACCCATCCATGGACACAAAACTGAATACAAAGTCAAAATAGTCTACTAAGCATTTCAACAAACTTTTGGGGGGCTCTCCTCGAATTTCTCCAAGCATGGCACAAAAACCCCAAATAAAATACACTAAAAGGAGGTTTAGAGCCATCCTCATCTCACCCAGGGTAGCCCTAACCAATGTGGGTGTTCCTACATGTGTCATGCATGAAAAAGGAGCTAAAACTATCAAAATATAAGTGTTTTACCTATTGGGTGGTTGATTTCACAATGGAGTCTTCTAGGGATGCTCTTGTGTCAAGTTGGACACAAATTTCTCCTCCTTTGGACTCCTCCCTAGCTCCTTGACCTCCAAGCTTCTAGCCTTGTAGAATGAAGGTTTGAGAAGGATTTCGAAAAATTGGGAAGGGTTTTAATAGTGGAATCCATAGAAATGGAAGGGATATGAAGTGGGTCCATTTTAGGGTTTATGAGGCTCTAATGGAATGAAAAAGATGACTTAATAGTTTAATACGATTAGCTAAGAAAGGAAACCCTAATCTTTTTCTAAAATAACTATTTTACCCTCTTAAGTTGTCATGAACAATCTCCTAATGAAACGGTTAATTGTGCTCTAAGTACGGGATTAATTTCTAGTCTAAACGAAGCCTAACATGAATTAAATGAGGCTAGTTGTGTTCATCCTAGGTTGTGTGCTCAAGTTGTCATGTGTAGTCTAATTGTGTTCACAAGTTAAGCTTCAATTAAATAGGTCAATCAACTAATAATTGCCTCAATCATATTTAAAAAAAATACTCACTATATAAATAATATAAAATGACAAAAATATCCCTATTCTGGAAACGTGGTAGTCACAATGTTACCCTCTTTAGAAAAATTTTGTTCTCGAAATTTAAGTTGGTTGTACTCTTTTTTAGGTCAAGCCCCCAATAATCATGGTCCAAGAAGCCCTATCTAAATCATAAAATTTATTTGAAAGAAAAACAAACATACATAGTTATGGTCTTACTAGTCATGATATTACAATTCCTATAATTGGTTCTTGTAAGAAGACACTGCCACTATAAGATACTATGAATCAACAGTTTGTGGAGCAAGACAGGAAGGAAAGAACAGAACAATAAAACATGCTAACCCATCACCTATAGCATCAGCCTCCTCGACCGTCACGCAAAAGCCCTGCCCTTCTGGGGTATCTCCTCTGCTGGTACGGGGCATGACACAGTGCCACAGGTGGCCTAACTCCATCTTCATGTCCTTGATATGGACACTAGATAGGACGATGAAGGGTTAAGAGACAATCCTTTACTAGATGCTCCGTTGATCCATAATACAAGCATGCTCCCAGCCTCTATCTACACACCTCCCAAGTATGGCCTGACCGTCAAAAGTAGGTACAGGTATGAGCTGCCAGAAACTGCCCCTATGGTTGCTCCTGCTTTTGATGTACTGGAGATCGTATCGTTGCTTAAAACTGCTGAACCTGGGCCCTAGCTGGAGCCTGGAACTGCTGTTGTGGCGGCTGGAATGATCGATACAAATGCTGGGGACACATTGTCGGTCCCGTGCTACTACCAGCACTACCCTTGGCGTTACTGCCTCTCTTGGGCCTGAGACCCAAATCCTTTTCCGTAATCTGGACATCCATCAGAATATCCTTGAAGGTAGCCGTAAGATATCCAGTAGGGCAAACCAACATCTGGTGCACAGCTAACCCACAAAATAGACACACCTTCAATCTCTTCCTGCAGACATCCTAAGAATGGCCAGGTTTTTTGTAATAGTTGCAAAGAAAAGCCTGATCTTCCTGCCTTTCGGGCTTCTGCCAAAATGGAGCTTCCTGAGGCACAGCAGTAGCTACCTTCTCCATTGCTGCAAGTGCCAACTGGTGGGCACAATCGATGGTCTGGCGTAAGACATTAGCTTGTCGCTGATGCACCTCGGCCTGAGATCTCGGTGCCTCTATCATCTGCTGGAACAATACAAACATCTGTGCTGTGTCAATCGGTGGTAGAGGTGGAGGAAGAGGTTCCGGCTGCACGAGGATAATCCTCTGGAATGGTAGAGGAATACCCCATGAGCTGCTGACACAGTAGGAGCAACTCCCAAAGCTACAGTTCCTACAGCTGTAGAAGGAGGTTCTGAAGTAGCAGATGTCTACGTCGCTGCAATAGTTCCAATCCATTGTAATCTGGTCTCCGGCAACCTAAAACAGATCGACAAAGAAATCAATATGGCATAAGATGAGATATTATCAAAGAAGGACAATTGATTTCGGAGGAAATTACAACAAACGATTAAAATGGTAATCAAAAGATTGGAATTTTTCCTAGTTGTGATTGAGTATCTCTTAATATAGCCTAATCCTATACCCTAATAGCAGGCTCGTGGCAGCGTTCTAAGTCGAGCACTACTATGAAATCATAATAGTTGTGTCCTTGACCTGCATGGGCCACCATAATATCCTTCTTCCACTCTCATGTTAATGTGCTATCACCCTATTTTTAATATTACACTGGTACATCTAGCTAATATTATCACCCTCAATAACACTCACTAATACTAAACTGAAATGCTACACCTATCACTTATTACTCTCCAATCCTGATACATCCTGGACACTTGCATCCTAGAGGAGCTCTTGGTATACATTCACTAACTCCATAACTATACTGGTCGTATATTGATACTCTAGGATACCAACTGGTAACTATACTCTGACACAACCAATCTTCAAGTTACTAAGCTATTACTATCTAAGAAGTTGCTCGAAACTAATAAAGGTGAGGTCCCATGAGGAACTGAACAAGACGAACAAAAGATATCCTTACCTTAAGCTATTAGAGTGATAGAACATAACTCAATGATAACAAGGTAGAATGGTATAGACAATATTTTAAGAACCAATTTAATATATGATCTGATAACCATACACCGTCTATCCAAAATCATGTAACCCAGAATTCCCGCCACGTAGTAACATAGCTGCAATAAACGGTAGAGTCCATAACTAAGGTATATATCATATTAACATCTTATCTAGAATTTTCACCATGCCAAATAGTATGGCTGCGAGAAACTCTAAATTCCATAACTAGGATAAGTATATCCCAAATCATGCTATATGTTTTTGTCATGCCAACTAGTATGGCTGCAATAAACTCTAAACTCCATAACTAAAGCAGACATTTATCTTTCACACTATTCTCATCAAATATGTCATCAAAATATACTTAATTTAGTCCATAAAATTTATTTCGATCCAAAATCAGAGTCAACAACGAACACCAAAATGAACAAGGAAGAGTAGACGAAAACAAGTGAAAACAGATTTCGAGATATTGTTTAAAGTAAAATTCTCAAGGGTCGTCCCAAGAATCTCTCAAGGAGTCCTAATTTGTGATTGTGTACCAAACATGCTAAAATATTCTATGACTCAAAATCCTTATCCTAGGCCAGGCTTGTAGTAGTATGACTAAGTCTATATACTACCACGATTTTGTACTAGTTGCGAAGACTGACCTGTATGGGCCAACCTAAAAATGTGTCACAACCCGTACCGAATTTTCCAGCATGTACAGAGGCCACGCCGAGTCTACGCCGCAGTATCGTTGGTAGAACATTGTCAAGTACCCAATAAATATCTATAACATTTATGATCTACAATAACAAAATGTACTAGAATCACAAACGCCTAAGGCATATATGAATAAGAAAGATAGTATAATACTTGATCATCCCTAATAGACAATAGTCATGCATATCCAGAATAGACAATAATCATACAATATAACTACACAGACGTCTTTGGACGTGTTATATGACTACATAGACTTAGGTTGGGTTTGGGTCAAGTCCGAGCTAAATTAGTACAACTGGGTCTACTAAAAGTCACTATCCTAATAAATAACTAATTAAATTATTTATATGGTTCAAGTCATAACTTTGACTGGTTTTTCTAATAGGGACACTGCTATGGCTAGGCCTTCCCTAGATGACTAATATACTAGTTAAAGCACACGATTCCACTCTCCGTGCCAAAATTCTTAGTTGATATGCATCTCAAACTAACCATGAGTAAAACCATATATATAATTGTATCTATCTATTTTGCCCAAAGTGGATCATGACTCCACTCTTTTTCTCATTTTTTTTTTCTTTTTTTTACATTACCAACCTAAGTGATACCTACCATTTTGTCTAATCCTGACTATACAACTGATAGGGCATAATAGTAAATATGTTGGATTATCCTATGTTTAGGTTCTTCTTGTAGAGGGTCAATCTCTACACTAAAACTATCACTCTATTCTTAATCGACTGACTACCATAAGGGCGTAACCTAGTATGATCATATATTTGTTTCTATACTGAGAACGTCTACCTACCTTTGGTCATACTACTCCATTAAACACATGATGCCCTAAAATCTTATAACCCTTGCACACTAGTAGCATAAATCCATACCACAAAACATCTATGGCATATAGTATGTCTAATTCTTTCCTACCTATCAAGCAACCAAAATTCAATAAGCAAACTAACTTACACTATAACTTAAGAATTTTTTGTAAATTCTATAAAGCACGGTTATTTGTCATTCCGAAATAGGAAGGGACGAGAAGCAACGGTACGAGAAAGCAAAGAAAGAGTCGATAGCAATTACGAAGTTCAAGGATGGTAGATAAATTTCTAAAAGAATTCTCAAGGTAGTTGTAGATTAGATTTCTAAGGGTTTAATCATATTTGCAGGCCCGCTCGGTACAGTAACATAATCGAAACTGCTAACTCGACCTGCATGGGCCACCAAAAAAAATGTATGTCCCAGTCCCAAAATATGTAGGATTAGAAGATCGTAAACATGCTAGTTACGTATCGAGAGGACTCCAACCTAGCTCGAGTACGTAAGCTGTCTGGTTATTCTAAATCAATTATATCAATCCACTAAATAATGATAAAATGACGAATCAAGTGAACTAAGGTTGATCAGAACATAATACACCGATTCTATAATAGATAAATGTATTAGAGTGGATCCCTAATAACACATTTATCATGAACAAGCTAAAATAAAATTTAAGCTTGTAAAAGACTAGGCATAACAATAGCGTGAGTTAATTATATGACAAAATAAAAATAGGAAGGGAACGGTTGTAACTACTATATACCCGCAGTCTTGGCGAAGCAACTATCATCCATCATGTATCATACCTTGATAACTTCATCTAAAACCTGAAGAGATCACCAGGTCCTCAGAGGACAAGCAAGACACATAATATACAAACATACTTTGACAGTTTAAACAAGCAATGAATGATAGAAAAGTGATACAAAAAGTAAAGACTGATGGAAGTACAGTACTAGAAAAAAACATAAGAAAAATGGAATGCCTCGAGAATCATGCTATTAAACACAAATAAAAGAAAATTGAGGTAAACTACAGCCCGATGGTTGCTAATGGCCCTATAGATTACAGTATGGTGGTTGCTAACAACCTATAGTAGGTCTCAATCGCAGCTCGGTGGTTGCTAACGATTGAGAGTTGTCAAGTATAGTCACGTCTATAAAAAGTCCTCGCCTAAAACTATGAGTCAATCAAGCCAGGTCAAACACGTCAAGTCCAAGCTAAATACGTTAAGGGATCATGGCCTAGGCAAAGAAAATACTAACCCTGGATATGAACAAGATAAGAAAAATAGGACAAGTAACATGGAAAGAAAGATAACAATCTACGTGCAATAAAACTAGAAAATAATCATGACATGAAGCAAGATAAATATGGAATCAAATAAGATAAAAAGAATAGAAATACCGAAATGCATGTAAATACTATAAACTTTGGCAAAGTATACTTGCCTGGTGAGGAATTAACATCGTCCAAATAAGCATTCATCAAATCCATGAGCTACGAAAACTGAACATTTGCAACGGTCCCCGGATGCGAAAACAGACATCACCAACATGTTTGGCATAAAAAAATATCTAAGTTTGACTACCCATAAGTCTAATTCTGGATACAGGGGCAAAACGGTAATTTTGGGCCAAAATAGTATTCATTGTTGGACCCGCTTTGCAGCAAAAAAAATATGCCAGAACCTATGGTCTCTAAAGTCGACAAATTATATACCTACAAGTCTAATTTTTATATGAACTCAATTGATATGTCCAGATTTGGATTTCGATGAGCCGTGCAAAAAATTGTCGATTGAATCAATCACGGGCCAGCCAAAATAGCGTTCCGGTCGACCTTCTCAGAATCGGACCAAACTTGGTCAAAGGACCAAAAAATAATACGAGTCCAGTGGAACAAGTTTCGTCCCGATGTGACAAACGTGCACAAATAATTAGCATTTTATAAATGGGCCGATACCATAATTTTTTACGGATACGCATCAAATTTGTCATTGATATGCAACCAATTCCAGTTTCGTCAAAGCCCACATGTCCAGAATATCCGTACACATATATCGATGCTCACGAGTTGCTACCAAGTCGCCTGGATTGTCGGGACGGACCCGTGTCGAAGAAAATCCAAATTTTCAAAAAAAATTCCCAATTTTTTCCTATTTTAAATCAATTTTAAACAGAAAATAACCAACTAGAGATAAAACTAAAAATAGGGTTTCAATCTCGGTTAGGTTACCTACAAGGCTGTTAAAGCAGTTTTCCAAGATTCATGATATCATGTTCGCAAATCAGCTTCTAACTTGGGGTTTTGGAATGGTTTCTAAATCCAAAAAATATAAAAAATTCTCAATTTTGAACTCGATATTCATGCGTACATCGCGAATTAATGGAAACTACCTAATGGGATTTGAAGGTGGTTAGGTTGGTTACACACCTACAAAATCCATTCACAAAATGGATGATCGTCGAGGGAGATACCACGTCTCGAAGGAAGCATTGTTGCTACCTACGCAGTTGTTTCGGTGATGCTGCTTTCCATGCTTGTACGTACGGACGCACATCTGTCTGCGACCGACGATGAGGCAAGCGGCGATACAGGTGGCGGGATAGGTTCATAGAGGTCGAGGTCGGCCGAGGGTATGAGAATCTAAGTTACTCCGGTAGTTTTGCGGAACAAAGCAGAGTCTCGATATTTTATACTAGGTTTTCTAAGGCTTTGAATTGATTAAAACCCAGCTTTGCGCACATGTTTGGGTTTTCTTGGCTGAGGAGATGAAAGTGCACAACACTGTTCATCAATAGGTGCTTTTCCCCATATATCTATATGCTATATATATGTTTTATATATGTATATGTATATTATAAGCCATATGCACCTATATACATAGACTAAAATTCCAAATAAAAGCTAAGCAATAACACGTATATGACGTATACGTATTTCCAAAATAAAATAAAATAATACTATTAATATCAATAACACGTATATGATGTATACGTATTTACCAACCATTATAATTAATAATAAACTCATATATGCAATCATTTAATAGGCACACATACAAATACATATAGTCTAAAAATCCCAAAAATCCACAAATATTTTAAGGAAATTATTTATAATATTTTTCAAAATAAAATATTTTTAATAGCAGGAACATCTATAAATATATACAACCACACTTTTACAATTGCTTACTAGGTTATTTAAAATATATACTACTACAATATATATACAATACATAGCTAGAAAGATATCTTTGGACGCACTATATGACTACATAGGCTTTGGTTGGATTTGGGTCAAATTCGGGCTAAATTGATACAACTGGATCTATTAAAAGTCACTATCCTAATAAATAACTAATTAAATTATTTATAGATGTCAAGTTACAACTTTGACTGATTTTTCTAGTAGCGACACTGCGATGGCTAGGCGTTCCCTAGCATACACTAGTCAAAGGACACAAATCCACTCTCCTTCCAAAATTCCTTGTTAATATGCCTCAAACTTAACCATGACTAAAACCATATATATATATATATATATATATATATATATATATATATATATTGTATCTAAAAAAATATATATATATTGTATCTAAATCTATTTGGCCCAAAATAAATTCAAAATAACTCTCCTAAGTCATGGCAACCTAACATGGCTCTACCAAGTGGGGTTCGCTAGGTTAGGGTCCAAATATATATTTCTAATCAAATCGAACTTGAAAATTCAACCCATGAGTCTCTTGTGCCATTCGCAAATAAATAGCACATAGGAACTCGATTGAGTGGCACACACTTAGCATGCGTGTCGTAGGCTCCAAATGGGTCGAAACCATATATTGGGTCAACTGATTTTGATCTATGTCGTGTATTGAACTCACATTTGAAGTTAAGTCTAGAATTACAATAAATAGTCAAATAGCCTAAATTTGACCCGAAGTTGTGCGAAGTCAAAAAATGCTAGGAGACAAATTTAGATGTGACATGATATATCAAATTGAATGTGGACTTGTCTACTTCAAAAGTAATGAAGGACGTTTCGAAAGATTGGTTTTTCTTGTACTCCAAAAATAAAGCTACAAAAAATTACATCTATAGTCATAATTAAAAAATATAATTTAATAAACATAAAATCATATATATAATAGTAAAAAACTAATTTCCAAAAATTAGGGTCCTTACAATTCTAAACCATAGATCTACTTGGAATGAGTCCTCTAACACCTATTTCATCACCTAGAAGGTTGGATCTAGCCATTATAGGGTCTTCTATAAATTTACTTGGACTTTAGCCATGAAATGAGAAGAAAGAGGTTTATACCTATCCTCAAGGACCTACAAATTTGGAGAAGAAGAAGAAGGAGTGGCTCCCAAATTCTTGCTAGGGCTTCCACTAGGCCTGCTATAGCTCTCCAACTCCTTGGCACTCCATGGAAGAAATATTGAAAAGAAATTAGAAGAGTGGAGAAGTTGTGGAGAATAAAAAAATGAATGATGGTCCTTTCTAAATGTGTCTGGCCAAGAGTCTTTGGTTTGGGCTTAATTAGGGTTTCGTTAGCCCCTAATAGGCTCCATGACATTTGGCAACTAAAAGGCTTTAAGGAACAATAGGTGAGTTGGACCCTAGAATTAATCCATGAGTCTAATCTAGTCATGAGCTAAATCCAAACCAATATATAAATTCCTAATCCAAGAATTAAAATAAATAACATGATAGTGGTGCACTAATAGCAAAATTTTAACTTGGTCGAAAATAACCCTATACGGAAATGTGGTGGTAACAACTCTACCCCCTTAAGAAAATTTGGTCCTCAAAATTTAAAGACAAACAAACACAAAAAAGAAGGAAAATGTCTCTTGGCTCTATGGATAGGGTATGGTTCACTCATCTTGTCTAGCTAAGATCACACAACACAAAATTCACCAACCAACAGTCATAGTTATCAAGCATGCATGGTTAAGATCTCTACCTATCATGATAATGCAATCTCTATTATGGGTTCTAGCATTGTAAGACCTCTAAATTTTTGGCATATTTTATAAATATTTATATATATATTATTTGAATTATATATTGGTTATTATATTTTCCACTTATATTTATGATCATAAAATGTACACTTTCGTAGCCTAGATTTTTGGAGCACATGAAATAACAAACTCTAAAACTTCCTTCATGCGTTTTGATCTACACAATTTTATCTTCGATTTGGTATATCATGTCCCACTCAAATATGTCTTCTTGTATTCTATTTACTTTGCACAACTTTGGGGTCAATTTAGGCCAAGAAGTTATCTACCGTGAGACTTGTCCTAACTTCCAACTTAAATTCGAACTCGAGATCGATCAAACCTAAACGAACAATATATGGTTTCAACTATCTTTGAGCCTACTACACACATGCCTAGAGTGTTCCACTCAATCGAGGCCACATGTGCTATTTAAATTCAAATGGCACATAAGACCTCTAATGTAACTTTTTAACCCTATTTCCAAATCGGATAATTTTTATTGAGTCTAAACTTGTTCAACAAGTTGTTGGGACTTGCTAGGGTCATCCCCATGTAAAGAGTAGAATATTTATTTAGATTTATTGGAGTAGTTATTGGGTTAAACTCCAATAAGGAAACTCAATAAATTTTAGTTCCTATATTTGGAAATCTTTAGATTCTTGCATCAATCTCTTGCATTAGGACTCCAAATCCTATCAAAACCCTATACAAACTCAACCCTACCTGCACCTATACAGCCCCTAACCGAAACCCCTATCCATCTACATATAAACACCTATATTGCCAACAATCTCTCATACAAAACCCTAAAACTGCCCTCCCCATTCTACAGAACTGCTGCAAGTTTCTTCTCCTTTTTGCTGCTGTCTGCACCATTACCGACCACTCCAAGCCTGGCCACCTCAACCTCGATCCTTTCAAGGCACCCCCATCACCCAAGAGCCACATGGTTGAAAAAGCCTATACAAGCTGCTACAGGCCGCACAAGACCCATCTACCTTGTTGTCCGAAGGTAACATCAGGTATTCCATCTTGCGATCGCGATTTCTCCACTTCTAGACACCAAAACCTTATGGGACAAAAAATTCTAGGTTCCCCTACGTTCTGCTACCTTCATATAAAATTTCATGTGAAAATTATTCCTAGATTGGTCGGGGCACACGTTTTACCCAAATGTGTCCAGATTTGGTATTGTTCTTTGTGGGGTAAATTTGGATTGTATAGATTCATCTTTACCATCGTTATCATATATGAAAACGAACGTATTTTGATTACCTAAACATTCATTTAATAAGTTTTTCATTATTTTGCTGTTTTAAAGCTCGAATAATTCGATCTTTGAAGGATAAATTATACTGTAAACGAACTGCCAAAATTGTCATCTAGTGAGCCCAAAAATATTTTTATGTGCAACCAATGCTCCATATCAATGATTCTCGACTCATGATTACGAATATTTGTTAAGTTAGATAATTGATTATGAATAATTTCAGATTAGTAATGTTATTTTATTCATGATTAAACTTGTTCTAAATAACGTTTATTTATCATTGTGAATGTTAGTTTGATCATAAAATAGATTCTAAATAATTTCTAAAGATTTTGTATGCAATATTAGTAATATAATATTTATTTACAGAATATTAATGATTTATTTTAGAATTAATATGGAATATTTACACATATTTTGTAGATATTGTAAATAATAGTAATAATGTTAAAAAGATTACTAGTATTAGTTGTATAAATTTCTAGGAGTTCATGAGACTGTGACTGTACAGGTTCACGTCGGATCGATACATTATTCCTTTGCTGCAAATCCAGGCAAGATACCTTGCTGCCTCTCTCGTTCAATTTAAATACATGGTTTGTTGTTAGGAATAGATGGACTAGTGGTGTGCGTCCAAGTGTGACTTGGGTGCTATCGATGGTTTCATCGGTATAATAGTGCGTGTGTGACTTAGAGGTTTAGAGGACTCTCCCGATTAGCAATGAAGTTATTTCCTATGACTTTTATGACTGGACACATCTCATGACACAACATTTTGAGTGAGTACATTGTGTTGGTACGAACCTACATATTTGGCTAGCTACCAATACGGTCGGGTCGTGTAGCGGTTCATATATTGATTAGATTGTGTCAAGATAGAGGCTATGCTTGATTGTGATATGGAATGCCAAAGTCATGATGTGATTCCAGCAGCACACGGGAGGGAAAGACTATTAGTAGGCGTGTGGGACAGATACTTGCAAATCGGCATCAGTATGACATGTGATAGACTATTATATCCGGTACGGTCGGGGAAGTATGCTAGTATATGTTCCAACATTAGTTGACTCTAATGTTACTCCCTTACCTGCCCATATGGCCCAAAGTCGTCTTCGACATGTATTCACATAGATGGACTAGTTTATCTAGTTTATTTTATGGATTTATTTTAGTTCATATTGTAACATACTATTTTGTATCTTGTTATGTCCCCTAAGGACCTGGTTATTTTTCAGATTCGGACGAGTATCTTTATCCTATAGTATACGGACCAGGCATTGAGCCAGCTCTCTTGCAGAAGACATAGAGATTGTGCCAGAGGAGTTTCCATGATCTAGGGATTGATAGCTGATTAGAGTCATAAATATTTTATCTAGCTAGCTATCCTGACTATTTCTTTATTTCAGTATTTTACTATTCCAGCATTGTACTTTGTTTCTATGGATATATAATTCTACCAGACTTGATTATCACAAACAGATTTTGTATTTGATTATTCCAAACTTATATTTTATTTGAGTTAGACATTTATTATATTTTCTCTGAGTTGATGTTGTTGTTCTGTGGATGAGATTCTAGCGTGATGTTGTGGAGATATTAGTTAACTTGTGACGGTTGTACTATAGATATAGATTCAGTATATTATGATTAGAATAAGTTCATTGAATTGGGAATACTTATTCTAGCCGTACAGCGGACATGCCCACGTCTTGGTGAAATGCCACAGTCCCAAAATACGTAGGACTATGAATATAAACATGCCAGCCGTATAATAAATATATGTAAGCTGTAAAATGTAGTATAACCATAACACACTAATCTCATCCACAAAATAAAGAATAATGATCTCATAAATTAACTATGAATTGTCATTTACAAGTTCGTTGGACGGAGACAAATCCACTACCAACTAATTTAAAGGAAAAGTTATACATAAACTAAGACATGATTTGGCAAGGGTAGCATGGACGATCCAAGAGCAATCATATTCAAAGGAATAGAGGATCACAACCTTGGATAGATTACCTGTGAAAAGTCAAGAACACACACCTAGAGAAATAATAGGTCCTTAGTGGGACGTAACAAGATACAGGAATAACATGCCATAATACTGAATATAAAATGCTCAATAATAAGTCAATCGGTTAACATGGTCCAATACTCCAACTTTGAATTAGCGTACCATTCCCCAACCAACCAAGGCAGAGATGGCACCCTAATCTATGATGAAGCATCTTTTTATGCCATGAATCCAATATAGTATCCGTACCACAACAAGTTGTACCTTCTCATCGAAGCAGTGAACCACACCTATAACCAAATAACGAGAAGGTGTGGCAAGGTAGTCCGTGACAAGTTACTGTTCCAAGTCGCGATCAGATATAAGTACCCAAACTGAAAGTGCTTATACCTAACAGATAAGGTACCTAACCATTGCAAGTGAATGCAGTTTAAGAACAAACCTCTAACGCATGGGCTCTCTAGCTAAAATAGGATTCGCATGGTTCCCTCTCTGGGCATCAGGGGCCCAGTAATAATGTAAGAGCATAACATTTTTCGAACGTCAGTGACCGTCAATACCATGGATAATCTCACATGCATCTCCGATGGAGCTCACGACTTACAAAAGGTAAAGTATATAGTAGCCTATACGCTTATAATTTGACCTTTCCACCCCATGCCTACTATGTTGTATCCATAACACGTATAACCTCTATTAGCCGCTAAGTCAAACTAATCATGCAAATACTATTAACGGTTAATCCTATCGTACAACATATACGTACCGATGGCCAGCCAGCTAAGCATGTCCGAGTTCTATACGCGACTCGTGACTTCGTGCACAAATGTGTCAAGGCCTATGAATGCAACACAAACTAGGGTGCCCCTAAATCTAAGTTTCATGTGTATAAAATAATAAGTGACAGAAAATAGAACTTAATAGTATAATTCTATATAATTATAACATTGTATCACAATTTATTTTGTAGAAAAATAATAAAATGCATGCAAAATATGAGCTAAAGTAAATAGACAGTAAATGACAAAGTATTTTGCCTGAGGGTGGTGCTCATAAACACTAAAGTCCAGTACTCAGAATGGTAGCAACGAAAGGTCAAACCTCACAAATGACTCTGGATGCTGAAATAAATATCACGAACGTTTTTGGTATAAATAATATATCTAAAAAATGCCTACCAAAAAGTCCAATTCTGGACACAGGGGAAAAACCGTAATTTTGGATCAAAACGAAGTCCATCGTAGGACATGCTTTGCAGCAAAAAGCGTACTAGTACCTATAGTTTCTAAAGTCATCAAACTATATGTCTACGGGTCCAGTTTTATGATACGAACCTAACTTTATGTCCAAAGTTGGATTCCAGTAGGCCGTGCACTAATTTGCCAGTTGGATCGGATCGCGGGCCAGCCAAAAGGGTATTCCGGTCGACCTTCTTAGAATCGGACCAAACTGGAATACATGACTAGAAAGATGATATGGTCTTGTTGGCAGAATTTTTCTCAAGATGACGAATGTATACGAAGTTATGGACTAGTTTACAAAGGGGCCGATATTGGGTATCTCGATCGATACGCCTCGATTTTCGCTCACAGTCGATAAAATTGAGTTTCGTCAAATCCCACAAGTCGACAACATCCATACGCGTCTTTTATGCTATAGGTTGCGACCACGTTGCCCGGTTTTTTGGAATGCATGCCATATCGGTAAATTTTCTAAATTTCTATATATTGAAAACGTGCTTTTATCAATATTGGGAGACCGATTTTCGGCACACAGTCGATAAAATTGACTTCTGTAAAAAGAGTTAGAAAGCCCTATAGGTTGTGTAGGTCTATCTTTAGTTGGTTTTTGAAAAATCTTAATGGTTGGTTCAAAATCCGTCTTCCAATCAGGGGTTCTGGGACTGTTTGTACACTGTTGTTAAAACAGATTTTTT
>JANAVB010019877.1:0-29884 GCA_029216955.1 Iris pallida | reverse complement strand
TCAAGACAGCTTTCCTTAATGGAAGTCTTGAGGAAGACATCTATATGAAGCAACCAGACGAGTTTATTGAAAAGGGCCAGGAGCATCTTGTTTGTAAGCTCAAGAAGTCCATTTATGAACTTAAGAAAGCTTCCAGATCTTGGAACATATGTTTTGATCAGGTGAAAAAATCCTATGGATTTGATCAATGTCAGGATGAATCATGTGTATACAGAAAGTGTGACAGAAACGTGGTGGTGTTCCTAGTACTTTATGTGGATGACATCTTGCTTATTGGAAACAATGTGAAGGTGTTATCTGATATAAGGGTATGGTTATCCAATCAGTTTGATATGAAGGACTTGGGAGAATTAGGTCACATCCTTGGGATCAAAGTTCTACGAAATCGCAAGAAAAGGATGTTGGGCTTATCCCAAGCTTCCTATATCGATACTGTACTAGCTCATTTTAGTATGCAAAATTCTAAGAAAGGTTTCTTACCTTTTAAACATGAAATTGCTCTATCAAAGGAGCAGTGTTAGAGGACACCTAAAGAGATAGAGAACATGAAGGCAGTTCCTTATGCTTCAGCAGTAGGAAGCTTAATGTATACAATGTTATGTACGAGACCAGACATCTGCTTTGCCGTAGGCATGGTCAGCAGATATCAGTCTAACCCAGGACAAGAGCACTGGACTGCCGTAAAGCATATTTTGAAGTACCTGAAAAGGACTAAAGAGTATATACTAGTTTACCAGGCAGATATTTTAGTTCCCTTGGGATATACAGACTCAGATTTTCAGTCAGATAGGGATTCCAGAAAATCTACCTCAGGTTATGTGTTTACTTTGAGAGGTGGAGCCATTGTGTAGAGGAGTATCAAGCAAAAATGTTTTGTTGATTCTACCATGGAAGCCGAGTATGTGGCAGCCTCTGAGGTAGCCAAAGAAGCGGTTTGGCTCAGAAACTTTCTGTTGGACTTGGATGTGGTACCTAGTTTGCCTAAGTCTATTACACTTTATTGTGATAAAAGTGGTGCAGTTACAAACTCGAAGGAACCACGAGCCCATAAGACTGGCAAACACATTGAGCGCAAGTACCACCTGATACGAGATTTCATAAAGAAAGGAAAAGTTGCTGTGATCAAGATAGCATCAGCCGACAACCTAGATGATCCATTTACAAAGAGCTTACCAGCTAAGGCTTTGATAGTCATGTTGAGGGAATGGGAGTCAGATGTGTAGCAGCATGGCTTTAAGTATAATTGGGAGATTTGTAACAGTATACTGAAAAGCAATGCCTTGAGTATAAGTGGGATATTGTTATGGTTATATACTAAAAGCATCACTTTTGTAGTAACCTTATTTCCTTAAATTTTGAATGAGAATCATATGGGCAAATGTTTGCATATTGTATCTGTTGCAAGTGTTAATGCAAATGTCTGATATTCTATATTGTAGATAATATGGTGTGTGGTGTCACACAGAAGATCATATTATCAGTTCCCTATGGAATATATAAATAGTTCACAACCTAGATGGACTTGGACAATCTATTGGAAAGGTTGTAGTGTAATCTGGTATTAGTCTATCTTGACTATAGGTTTACACTAGTACACTTTATGTGTATTGAACAGGACCACTTGAGGTTGTTCTCTTTGTATTGACTACATAAGAGAACAAACACCTCTGTTATTATGGATGCTTGTGCTCTTAATCCGGATATAATAACGGACATGTATATGCAGTGTGCATTACTTTGACTCATAAAAGAATGAGATTCATTATGGATCAACAACCTCTATGAATTGGGTAATAACATTGTATGTATGATGGACTGTTGATTATAAATGAAATCTATGTCCCGATACATCGGGTTGATGATGTCCCCTTAAGGAGCTCATAAGGATTGTCATGTAAACCCTGCAGGTGGATTATATCCGACATGACAAATAAAGTTGAGCGGTACTACTTAAGGATAAAATATGTCGAATCAATATAGTTGTCAGTAACTTAATTCGATCGACGGATATACGATATCTTAACATGGGGAGCCAAACGAGCATATAATAAAAAGAGCCTACAAAACATAATTTGGGATTAGGGAGGTAGTGTAACAATAGCTCATTAGTGGACCGAGCTATTGTTAATGGGCCTGGATTGTGTGTTCGGACTGAACACGGGATATCCAGATCCGTTAGAAGGCCTAACCCTAATTTCTCCTCATGGTCCCTGCCGTAGCCTATATATATCCTTTATTCTCTGGCCGCC
The DNA here is from genome assembly GCA_029216955.1 of Iris pallida. Classification (NCBI taxonomy): domain Eukaryota; kingdom Viridiplantae; phylum Streptophyta; class Magnoliopsida; order Asparagales; family Iridaceae; genus Iris; species Iris pallida. Next base: position 27,635 of record JANAVB010019877.1, on the reverse strand, counting down.
AGATTACTGATCAGAAATCTAAAACTTTCTCTAAATTCGTGATTCACGTAAGGAGAGAAAGAGGGGGCTACCAAGAAGAAGAAAAGGTTGGGAGATCGTCGCCCACACGACGTCCAACTCGAGGAAGGAATATGTGCAGAAGATCTAGGGGTCGTCCGCTCGAAATTTCCAGGAATTACTTGTCTCCTTTCTGCCGCAGGTATAATTCGTGAACCCTAGTTTCTGCCTATGAAGGGTTAGAACACGTATTAGATCTGTTTAACTTTCTATCGATCAATACGCACACCAAAGAAAGGGTCTTGGAATCCCCAGTTCCATCAGCCTGGGACCCGCAGTCAACACGGACTCCAACACGACCGCCCCTCCTTTGGGTGATGATCCCTTAGTAGCATCCATTCCTTCAGCTGCAGATGAAGCCAAGGAGGCAAGGAGGGAAGTCCATGAGCTTCGGGCAATGTTCAATGCCCGAGACTCCTCTCAGGATCTCAGAATACGGTAACCATATCCCTTTGCATGGAGAGACGTGCCTTTTCTACTGTCACGACCCGCTCTCGAATAATCGGACACGAGTCGGACACGCCCAGCCTTCATTGTTAGACACAATGAAGTAAGCTGTACCAAGCTAGGGAAAACTAACCAGATAAACATGAAAGTATAGAATCACAGCATCTAAAAACGTATCCCAGAATGATCACCATAATCCGCAAATCCAGATATCATAATGTACCAGAATCAACAGAAATGAAAAGTACTATGAACTCTAAAGTCAATATCTCAAAGTAAAGCTAAGTAATCTAAACCTGAAACCTCAAGCTAAGCCTCATCCTGCTCAGCTAAATCCTGGGCTCTGGCCCGTAGAGTAGATCAATGTCCTACAAGCATACCTACAACATATCCTATTCAGGAGCGGAGCAAAGTACAGTTCTAGGTAATAAAACATGAACATGAAATGGGTACAAGAGTATAGGAAATGAAATACAGGAATGAACAGGTAAATACAGGAAAGTAGTACAGGAACTGAGTACAGGAGATATAGTACATGAATGTAAAGTACAGAAAATGAGTACAGGAACTATAGTACATGAATGTAAAGTACAGGAACATGTAAAGTACAGGAAATGTAATGTACAGGAATGAGACTAAAATCTTGTAGTACCAGACATGATAAGTGCACAATATTGAAATACATCTAGTCCATGTGACTGGCTGGGGTGAGTACAGGAGCATGCACAGGAGTACATGAATATGGTACGACTTAGGACCCACGTGCACAGTGCGAGGCCTAAGCTAGGTACAGGAATATATAAACCGGGATTGGTCACATGGCTAGTGTATTTCCCCACCCGACACTAATAAGTACAAGAGCAAGGGTACAGGAATACAGGAGTACATGAATATCGTGCCATGACGTGTCACAAGAAAGGGTACAATAATATAAATGTACAAAACCGTAGAAAAGTACTTGCCTGGCTCCGGAAAGTACTGGTAATCAGGAACTGGATGTCTTCCTGTATTTATAATTTGTACAAGTTGGTTATGAACTAACATAATCTCTAAATTGGTATTGTAGTTCTACTTTATAATAATTCTAATTAAATCTCTTAGGAGATAATGGCCCATAGCTTAAATAATCTTAGATTAGATAACATACACTTATTGGTAAGTCATCAAGTCCTACAATGCTAATTAAGTAATAATATTAATAAGGACATTTATCCTATTGACAATATCTAAATAAGATAATATTTGCTTTTGGAAAACTATATTTTAATTAAGTATACTATTAGCAGAATTTCTATGAAAGGCTTAATACTCTCAATGGTAATAAGACATAAAATCAAATCCTACCACTCCAGCATCTAAAATTCCCAAGGATTAGTCTAAGTCTTGCCATATACTCATTCCAACATCATAATTTATTACACATAAAATAATGCAGCAAATGGACTAAAAGCCCCCAGTCTCTGGTCACCCAATATTATAATTAAAATATAAACTCAAGTCTCCCAATCCCAGCTCACTGCCAACAGAAAAGAATGACAAACAAATATAAACTCAAGTCTCCCAATCCCAGCTCACTGCCAACAGAAAAGAATGACAAACAAATATAAACTCAAGTCTCCCAATCCCAGTTGAATAATCAGCACTAAGAGTTTAATTCAAATCCAGCACATCCTCAAAGAAATGGGCAACCAAACTTCAAAATTACTGTAGCCTAAGGGCTACTTAAATTTAGTAAAATTTACTACTCCCAGACGCAGATATAAGTAAGAATTAACAAGAATGACTTATAATACATATGAAATCAAAATGACTTATAATACAAAATGACTCATAATGCAAAACCAAATCAACAGTCCCTCAACATAGCAGTCCAACAGCTACATAACGGTACACACCAACCACCCGGACATAATCTGGACACTAGCCGACACCCCATAAATCAATCTGCAACTGTCGGATTCCCCTTCGCTGACACGATCGGTCCTGGACACGAACAAGCGGGACACGAACAAGCGGAACACGAACGAGCTGCTACCCTTACTCTAATCTTGGCCGAACACTTAAATACTGCACTGGAGCAAAAATATAAATTACAAAATAGTGTATACCTGCAGGAAGAAGCAGATCCCAAACGTGCTGCTACGATGAGTCAGACACGAGTCTCGGAGAAGAATTTGGAAATCAGGACTCTGTTTGGACATAAAACCAAACAGTTTCAATGCAACGTTGTTTGAGACAAACGTCATTAAACTAGGAATAATTGAGCCACGAAAATTTCATAGATACAAAATCAAGCTGCTAACAATTCCCAATCCGAATCAACCCGAAAATGTACATCAATTCCAAAATAATTCATTCAGCCAGAAGAAAATAGAACACAGACAGTCATAACCCATAGGATTCAAATGGATAGATCGATCTTACCAGTGGATGGATCCGAGGTGATCTGGATTTCTCAATTCGTCCAAAATTGCAGATCGAGACAACTACGAACTCTGGATCCGACTCCGGATCAGAAGTTGATCGAAACAACGAATAAATTCGAGATGAGAAGAATCGAATCAGAAAATTATGAGAGGAAGAACAGGTCAACGAAACTGTGCTTACGGTGATCGTCGGGGACACTCTGAGCTGTGCTGCGCCGGCAACGGGAGGTCCGACTGGTTCAGTCGCCACGGAAACAGGGATGCGCCACCGCCTTCATCACCTTTACTATATCTTTCCTGCCTTTGCGGTCGGAGTCGTCGCCGCCAGGATCGTCATCGCAGCCGTCGGGTTCGTCGTCACACCGAGCTCTCGGGGAAGAGAAGAACTCAAAGGGAAAAGTTAAACTGAAGAAAGAAAAATATAACTGAATGAAATCTCTCTCCAAACCGCAGCACTAATACACCAGCCACCCCCCTTTTTCGATTTAGTCCCTCCACTCTAGGAAGTTTCTAACTTAGCCCCTCCCCCTTTTCCTTATTCCTAAATTGATCCCTCCACTCTAATGATTTTTACAAAAATTCCTTCCCCCTTTTCATTAATTCAAGAATGGATAAAAAATCAGTTAAGAATTCACATGGGGCCCAAAGTTGTTACAACAACTTTTAAAATTTAAAAAGTAGCCCAAAATAAATTCCCTCCAAAAATATATCATCCAAAATTTTATTAATTAAACTAATTTATTATTTAAAGCTAATAATATCAATCTAATTATTTATTTAAAAAAACCGGGAAGTGGAGTTACAAATCTCCTTCCCTTAAAAAATTTCGTCCTCAAAATTCAAAGGACCAAAAAAACAATCTTAGCAATTCACAAGGGTCCAAACACCAGTCATTTATTGAAAATAGAATTCCATAAAAATAGAGTACAATCCAATCAATCAAACAGAGTGGGATAGCGCTCCCGCATCTCGTCTTCACGCTCCTATGTGGACTTTCCTGAAGAGTGATGTCTCCACATGACGCGGACAAGTGGAATAGTCTGGTTCCGCAGGCACTTCTCCCTCCGATCAAGGATTAAATAGGCACGAATGGAATGAAGTTCAATTACATCTTAGAGGAGCAAAATCATGAAGACACAATTATTAGGTACGATCAAAAATCGATAGTCTAACACAGGTAGATTAGAACAAGATAGGAAATCATGGTCAGATAGACATGACTTAAGATCGAAATTTAGACAAGTCACAAACGAAGTACGGAATCACAATCTGATAATATATAATTTTGATGAATTCAATGATCTAACGATAAAATGGTAGAAAGAAAATTTAGCAAGATTTGATTGAGGAGCGTACGCAATACTCAGGAGATACAGTATCAAATCAGGATGAACGTGCAAGGATTTGTGATTCTCGAAATCTAATAATCATATAAAAAAGGGATATGATTTCCATGATACCCAAGAACATATAGGTATTTGAAATCACTTTGCTTAGAATTCCTACCCCGCCAGTATATATCTGACTGCAGTAGACTTTCGGCTCTGTGACTCAAATAACAATATGTCACCGAATATTCTGTCAACCTTATCCATTTTCCAACAATCATTGACGAAGCAACCCAAGAGATCAAGGTATGAAGAATATGACAAGTCTCGACAGTACTTGAAAACTATGATTGTCTGAAATCACTTCAACTTTAAAGTTCCTGCCTCGCCAGTACGCTACTGGCTGCAGTGAACCCTTAGTCTCCATAATCCAGCTAATGGCTGCAGCGCACAACTATCATGCCATAGTAGGTCATCGAATAGCCTCTCGACTTTATCCCTAGGAATTTCAAAAGAGTTTCAAGGAGTTCAAAATGAGTTTCAGTAGTCCAAGTCACGAAAATGGTGAAGTTACCTGACTGTTAGAATACAAGGATTTATTAGGTACTAAGAGACGACAAGGGATCCCATCGGTGAGTATAAGAGGGCAACCAGGAAGATTTAAAATTTCAGACAGGGAGCAAAGTTTCAAATTATAACGGAATTCCAACTGATATCTGAAATGGTAACAAGATTCCATATACGGGACATTATTCTGAAGGGATAACAGAGTCTCGAAGGATGAACTGAGGCAAGGTATTAGACAGGAGACAAGTTTCAAAATAAGAAATAAAATTCCGTACTGAAAACAAGGTTTAACAACATCTTAATTAACAACAAAACCTCAGACAAAGTTTCGAAGGAAAAACAACCTTCCATAGGATACACGGCCTTAATTAGAGAACCAATATCAACAAGGTCGTAATTAGGAAATAAAATCTCGGCTAGAAAATATTGACGAGAAAACAAGGTTTAGAATAGTGACTATAAAACAGGTTATAATAGGAGACAAGATATTGGATTGTAAAAATGAAACAAGTGAATCTCAATAGAAATAAAATAGTAAAATAGAGAACAAGTCCCGAATAAAGCCAAGAATAGGAAATAGAATCTCAAACGAGCATCAATAGAAGTGAAGGTTCAAACAAGGTTTCAGAATGATATTTCAAGTAGGAATAATTCTGGAATAGTACAAGTCCGATTAGCAAACAGAATATCAATAAATGAGTAGGAACAAGTATCCATGAAACAAGCAAAATCTTGGATAGGAGACAAGATCGAAACAAAAATAGTGGACCAACAACTCTCGACTAGAAAATCAAAGTCATGAATGAGGAAACAAGTCTCGAATAGGAAACGAAATCTTCAAAACCCTCAAAGGTATTTGCAATAATGTCTGCATAGGACGGAGCTTTAAACAAGTTTCGAATGAGGAACAGGATTTCGAAATGAAATCTCGAAAAATGATTAAGTATCAATTAACACAAAGTTTGATAAAGAACAAAAATTTGCAAATAGGAGCCATCACTAGGAAACAAGGTTAGGAATGATGAATATGCAAACGGTATCAATTATGAATTTCAAACAATTATCGATTTGGGGATCTGAAACAAGTTTATCGAAATAGGAAACGATATCTCGAAGTAAGTTTCGATATCAACAAATGTTTTAAACAAGAAGTTTTAAGAATTGATCTAGGTGCTTTAAGGAATTTAAGGGAAGGCTGGATGGATTGCGAATCAAGATACATGATTTCCCAACCATGCAAAGAAATCTTCTGTCTTCAGTCTGTCTTCAATATTCCTCTGGAACTGGAATAACTTCAATTTCTTCAACTGTTCTATCGTAGGCTGGTCCTTGCGGTAGTGCTCCATATGATTATTGAATCTTAGAGAGGCGGGTCCTTCTTCTGTGATACTGGTGCTCCTCGTGCTTGTCCTTGGACAGTGCGATCAACGGTCTCCGGACAATCTTTGACTTGGTGAGTAGGCGATCCGCAGTACGAGCGTAGTCTCCGTCTTTCGTGGCACTCTTTGTGGTGATGTCCTGACGACGAAAGAAATTGTAAGTGGTCGTCGTCTGAATCTGAGTCTGGATCTCCTGCTGGAGCTGAAGCATAAAACCTCTAATAGAAATATACGTCTGCTGGCGTGCTGGCTATTGAGACCTGCTCCCGATGATGCGACTGGTGGTGTGACCGAAGAAACGCCGGCTGAGTGTTACGATGCTTTACGGATCCATAGTAGCTGCTATCTCCGTCATAAGTCTTCATGTCTTTCATAAGCTTCAGCTTCAGGTCTCATTCTATTGTCAGTACTATATTCTGGATCTTCTGGCTGGTGGCAGCAATCTCCGGAGACGTCGGGTCCTCAGGGACTAGGATGATTTTCAGTGGCTACTCCAGGTTCTCGATCTGCTACTCGGTACAAGATATGCGCTCGGTGTTGGAGAAGTCCAAAAGTCTGAGAGTCTGAAAATCAGAAGTCCTTCCTGGCTCGGAGAGTGCATCAACAAGTCTGACTTGGAAAGGATGGCCTGCTCCCTCTGGTTGTCAAGGGACTCTTCAAACATCTCCGTCAACTATGTACTACCCATAGGAATAGTAGTGTGATAGAAGGTAGTGGAAGATCGAAACCTTCAAGTGTAGGTGGATCAACAGTTCTGGTGTCGCGTGCTTCTGAACTATCTGAAAAACAGAAAACTGTTAAAATAATCTAGACCTAAATACAACAAGTGTTTATAGAATATCAATATACCTGATATACCATTATTTCCCGATTTTCCTATGCTGTAATCAAGTTTCCCAAGTGTAATCAAGTCCCCCAATAGTACTATAATACCTAGGTACCATTAGGATAGACCTGCATGGGCCACCACTAAAAACATGTCACGACCCGCTTCCGAATAATCGGACACGAGTCAGACACGCCCAGCCTTCATTGTTACACACAATGAAGTAAGCTGTACCAAGCTAGGGAAAACTAACCAGATAAACATGAAAGTATAGAATCACAGCATCTAAAAACGTATCCCAGAATGATCACCATAATCCACAAATCCAGATATCATAATGTACCAGAATCAACAGAAATAAAAAGTGCTATGAACTCTAAAGTCAATATCTCAAAGTAAAGCTAAGTAATCTAAACCTGAAACCTCAAGCTAAGCCTCATCCTGCTCAGCTAAATCCTGGGCTCTGGCCCATAGAGTAGATCAATGTCCTGCAAGCATACCTGCAACATATCCTATTCAGGAGCGGAGCAAAGTACAGTTCTAGGTAATGAAACATGAACATGAAATGGGTACAAGAGTACAGGAAATGAAATACAGGAATGAACAGGTAAATACAGGAAAGTAGTGTAGGAACTGAGTACAGGAGATATAGTACATGAATGTAAAGTACAGAAAATGAGTACAGGAACTATAGTACATGAATGTAAAGTACAGGAACATGTAAAGTATAGGAAATATAATGTACAGGAATGAGACTAAAATCCTGTAGTACCAGACATGATAAGTGCACAATATTGAAATACATCTAGTCCATGTGACCGGCTGGGGTGAGTACAGGAGCATGCACATGAGTACATGAATATGGTACGACTTAGGACCCGCGTGCACAGTGCGAGGCCTAAGCTAGGTATAGGAATATATAGTAACCGGGATTGGTCACATGGCTAGTGTATTTCCCCACTCGACACTAATAAGTACACGAAAAAGGGTACATGAATACAGGAGTACATGAATATCGTGCCATGACGTGTCACAAGAAAGGGTACAATAATATAAATGTACAAAACCGTAGAAAAGTACTTTCCTGGCTCCGAAAAGTACTGGTAATCAGGAACTGGATGTCTTCCTGTATTTATAATTTGTACAAGTTGGTTATGAACTAACATAATCTCTAAATTGGTATTGTAGTTCTACTTTATAATAATTCTAATTAAATCTCTTAGGAGATAATAGCCCTTAGCTTAAATAATCTTAGATTAGATAACATACACTTATTGGTAAGTCATCAAGTCCTACAATGCTAATTAAGTAATAATATTAATAAGGACATTTATCCTATTGACAATATCTAAATAAGATAATATTTGCTTTTGGAAAACTATATTTTAATTCAGTATACTATTAGCAGAATTTCTATGAATGGCTTAATACTCTCAATGGTAATAAGACATAAAATCAAATCCTACCATTCCAGCATCTAAAATTCCCAAGGATTAGTCTAAGTCTTGCTATATACTCATTCCAACATCATAATTTATTACACATAAAATAATGCAACAAATGGACTAAAAGCCCCCAGTCTCCCTGCCAATGGTCACCCAATATTACAATTAAAATATGAACTCAAGTCTCCCAATCCCAGCTCACTGCCAACAGAAAAGAATGACAAACAAATATAAACTCAAGTCTCCTAATCCCAGCTCACTGCCAACAGAAAAGAATGACAAACAAATATAAACTCAAGTCTCCCAATCCCAGTTGAATAATCAGCACTAAGAGTTTAAGTCAAATCCAGCACATCCTCAAAGAAATGGACAACCAAACTTTCAAAAGTACTGTAGCCTAAGGGCTACTTAAATTTAGCAAAATTCACTACTCCCAGATGCAGATATAAGTAAGAATTAACAAGAATGACTTATAATACATATGAAATGAAAATGACTTATAATACAAAATGACTCATAATGCAAAACCAAATCAACAGTCCCTCAACATAGCAGTCCAACAGCTACACAACGGTACACACCAACCACCCGGACACAATCTGGACACTAGCCGACACCCCATAAATCAATCTGCAACTGTCGGATTCCCCTTCTCTGACATGATCGGTCCTGGACACGAACAAGCGGGACACGAACAAGCGAAACACGAACGAGCTGCTACCCTTACTCTAATCTTGGCCGAACACTTAAATACTGCACTGGAGCAAAAATATAAATTACAAAATAGTGTATACCTGCAGGAAGAAGCAGATCCCAAACGTGCTGCTACGATGAGTCGGACACGAGTCTCGGAGAAGAATTTGGAAATCAGGACTCTGTTTGGACATAAAACCAAACAGTTTCAATGTAACGTTGTTTGAGACAAACGTCATTAAACTAGGAATAATTGAGCCACACAAATTTCATAGATACAAAATCAAGCTGCTAACAATTCCCAATCTGAATCAACCCAAAAATATACATCAATTTCGAAATAATTCATACGGCCAGAAGAAAACAGAACACAGACAGTCATAACCCACAGGATTCAAATGGATAGATCGATCTTACCAGTGGATGGATCCGAGGTGATCTGGATTTCTCAATTCGTCCAAAATTGTAGATCGAGACAACTACGAACTCTGGATCCGACTCTGGATCTGAAGTTGATCGAAACAACGAATAAATTCGAGATGAGAAGGATCGAATCAGAAAATTATGAGAGGAAGAACAGGTCAACGAAACTGTGCTTACGGTGATCGTCGGGGACACTCTGAGCTGTGCTGCACCGGCAATGGGTGGTCCGACTGGTTCAGTCGCTGCGAAAACAGGGATACGCCACTGCCTTCATCACCTTTGCTATATCTTTCCTGCCTTTGCGATCGGAGTCGTCGCCGTCGCCGCCAGGATCGTCGTCGCAGTCGTCGGGTTCGTCGTCGCACCGAGCTCTCGGGGAAGAGAGGAACTCAAAGGGAAAAATTAAACTGAAGAAAGAAAAATATAACTGAATGAAATCTCTCTCCAAACCGCAGCATTAATACACCAGCCACCCCCCTTTTTCGATTTAGTCCCTCCACTCTAGGAAGTTTCTCACTTAGCCCCTCCCCCTTTTCCTTATTCCTAAATTGATCCCTCCACTCTAATGATTTTTACAAAAACCCCATCCCCCTTTTCATTAATTCAAAAATGGATAAAAAATCAGTTAAGAATTCACATGGGGCCCAAAGCTGTTACAACAACTTTTCAAATTTGAAAAGTAGCCCAAAATAAATTCCCTCCAAAAATATATCATCCAAAATTTTATTAATTAAACTAATTTATTATTTAAAGCTAATAATATCAATCTAACTATTTATTTTAAAAAAAATCGGGAAGTGGAGTTACATCCACCATGGTACAAGCCGTTCCATATTAATTCTTATGATGGGAAGACCTCTGCTAGTCGATACAAGACTTACTGTGAGGTCATAACCGACCATTTGCCGCATAGTGACGCCTTCCTCACGTGATTATTCATCGGGGCATTGGAGGGTATCGCGTTCGACTGGTACCGCAATCTTCTCGACAACTGCATCACTCTATTGACGACTTCAAACACATGTTCCTAGAAAGATTTTATGAAGTGGGGCATGACGTAACAATATCGTCTCTCATGGACGTCGTTCAAGGAGAAAGGGAGCTAACGAGGAACTACATCGAGCGGTTCTGCCAAACTGCCATGAGATTGCCCCACGGCAATCCCGAGAGCTCCTTGATTGAAATCTGCTAAAAGAAGCTGCTCCCTGCAATTAGCCTTTGGATGGGTGACGATCAGTTCAGGGATTGGACGACCTTCATCATATGTGCTACCAATACAGAGGTAAAATTGAAGAAGGCTTGCCAGCTGGTATTACACATCCCAGAAGGAGAAAGTAAGGGCAAACGTCCTGGGTCCACCTCCAGTAACAGTAATAGTGGTGCCACCACCAACCGGGACAATAAGGGCAAACTGGTCATGGTCACAGATGCGACTCAGAAGCCCAAACAAAAACAGGCGGAAGGTTCGTGGCCCAAGGTCAATTACTTATTTGAAGATAGTCATGTCAAACCTATCTTCGATATGCTCTTGCAAGGGAGTAGGATCCAGCTCCCTCCACCAAGGTGCGAGCCCCGAGCAGCAGAAAAGAAGGACCCAAAGTATTGTCACTTCCACCGCTATGTCCATCATGCCACTCATGATTGTTTCCAATTGAAGTGGTACATTCAGAGTCTTATCGACTCCAAAGCTCTGTCGATAGACTTTAAAGAGGTTACCATGGCGGAAAACATGGTGTCTATTCAGTTCGATGACTTTCCTTCAACAAGCACTCCAGATGGGGTCATACTTGTCCCTCGGGAAACGATGGAAGTTACTAATCTTCTACCCGTCTGGAGCCAAATATCTGGATTGGTACCTCTTACCACATCGCGAGGAGAGATAATATGGGTGCATCCAGACTTGGTGCCCGAAGTTACCCAGGGGGTGTCATCTCCTACCAGCCAGAAAAAGGGCAGGAAGTCTAAATCCTGCCATACAATTTCATCCGAGGCTGAGGAAGCTGCAGTCGTTGTTACCTGGTCTGGAGCACAAGTCCAGCCCGTACGGGATAATTCAGTCGAAGATCCTCAGCCGACAACGTTGCCTCCCTATGATGTTCCAAGGTCATCTCAGCCTCCATTAGCGGATAAGTCCAAGACAAAGGAGACCCGCTTCGACAGGCCACTCCGCAATGGTGCACCTCAGGGACTGGAGAGACCTTACAACTTCGATATATTAGCGCAATTGGCTAATACGCCAGCAAACTTGTCGTTATACGAGCTCCTAAGGCTCTCCAAGGATCTTCGTGTCGTATTAAACGAAGCAATCCAGAATGCTGACGCCTACTTAGCCTAAGTCAAGCCTCCAGGGGAAGACCCGCCAGCAGATTTACAGGGTGGCGATAGCACAAATGCAATGCCCAACATCATATTTACTCCTCAGGATATATTGATCAAGTCCAATTTGCATGATCGCCCCTTATACTACACTGGATACATAGGCGACATCAAGGTGGATCGGATGCATATCGCCCCTGGCTCGTCAATAAGCATCATCCCAAAAAGCCTGCTCTAACTTGTTAGCATCCCTATGCATTGGCTAGCAGCAACCAACACTTCCATTAGCGGTTTTAACTCGGGAAGAAGCTATCCCCTAGGGAAGATCCGGTTGAAGTGCCAGATTGGTGACTTGAAGACGGAAGTTACCTGCTACGTCATAGATGCAGACACCTCCTACAACATCCTTCTGGAACATCCGTGGATACATGACTATATAATCGTGCCATCCACCCTTCACCAGTGTTTCAAGTATGTCAGTAAGCACGGTTCCGTGTAGACTGAATTTGCCGACATTGATCCCTTCAAAGGGGTTGAATCTTATTACTCTTCGGAGGCTTGTCTATATGACGAATCCAGAAAACATATAACTGACGAGCTGGTAGCCATCATAGGACCAGAAGAACCCTTGAGAATTCGTCTCCAAGCCTGCAAACCGGACAGGGCCGCACCCCTTGTAGCAACCTTGCATAAAGAGGTGCTCGGTTCTCCTGCCACATCTACGCAGTTGGAACCAATAGTCATCCGTCTCCCGAGATCCAGCCAGGAGCCAAAACCTGTCATAGGACCAATGGTGATCCGGTTACCAAAGTCTAATCAAAGGCAACAGGAAGATGTAAGGCCCTCTGTAACACCGATGGTAATCCGATTGCCAAAATCTACTCGAAGGCGACCGGAAGACACAAAGTCCCTTGCTGAGCCCATTGTTATCCGTCTTTTCAAGACGAGCCAGCAGCCAAGTGTCGATCCAACACTCTCAGACAAATCAATACCTCGAGCGGAACCCTTGGTGGTCAAGTTGCCCAAGACAGCATCCCGACCTCTAAGCTCGCAGGGGGTAGCCAAGGAGGACAAAGAACTCGCCAAATACGTGGTTACACAGGTGGATAGCCCTTGTCCTGATGATGTAATCCCTGTGGATAAAATTCCTTATTTCATCAATAAGAGGCTGCCGTTAGACTATTCTGAGTATGATAAGCCTAATCTAACGTATGCCGTACGGGACTGTCTAGACGTTAGCCTGCACACACGGGTGACAATCGTCCATACCCTAAATCGACTTGCTCCTATAAAAGGTGCTTACTTCCCGGTCCCAGACAGAAGAGGATGGGATCACACAATCATCTTTGGTCGAAAAGAAGGTCCTCAATCTTTCACGCCACAAGAGTCCGACCTCGGACACGACGTTGGAAGACTACCACTCTACTTGTATAGTACTCAAGCCAAATACTTCACGCAAAAGAAGGGGTACGACATGGAGGCTACCCCGGGTCTAAATTATGGCAGTGGTCGATGATTGCCTCTACAGCCGCCAGCACCGGCAGGGAAACCTCAGGCTCATTGTCACAAATCCAGACGCGGCCTCAGGTATGTTACTCCACCAACAACGTCCGAAAGTTCTGATGAAGAATGCGAGTGGCACTCTCATTCGTCCGAGTCACCCATTTATGACTCCAATAGCAGTATTGGAGATATATTCAGACATACATTATCTGCCAATATGACATCCGCTGATATCAAAGAGGAAGACGAAGACCTACTTGAACCACTTGAGTTGGAGCCGTGGGTCCAGCAACTAGATGCATAATAGGAGAAACGCTTTGAACTTCGTGATCCTTCCACTAAAGATGAGGTTATGCAAGTTAACCTTGATGATGAATCCTCTCCAAAGCTAATCTTCGTCAGTAAAAGTCTGACAGACGACAAACGGGAGTCGTTGTTACAACTCGTCAGAGAATACATCGACGTCTTTGCTTCCAGCTATGAAGACATGCCAGGGCTAAACCCTGAGATTACACACCATAAGCTCAACATTTATCTGGACGCAAAACCATTCAAGCAACAGAAGCGACAATTTCGTCCAAACATTATAAATTTCATCGAAACGAAAGCGAACAAGCTTATAGCTAGCGGTTTCATTCGTGAATAGCAGCACCAAGACTGGAGAGCCAACGTAGTGCTAGTCATCAAAAAGAATGAGAAAATTTGAATCTGTATTGATTTTCGTAATCTGAATGCGGCATGCCCTAAGGATGAATTTCCTCTTCCAATCACCGATATAATGATTGATAATACGTGTGGCTTCGAGCGTATATCCTTTATGGATGGCTTTTCAGGATATAATCAAATCAAGATGTCTCTTGATGATGAGAAGCATACATCATTCCGAATGCCGATCGGTATATATTGTTATACGGTCATGCCCTTTGGCCTAAAGAACGCCGGTGCTACATATCAACGGGCTATGAGTGTAATCTTCAGAGATAATTTACGTAAGACGGTGGAGTGTTACATTGACGACATCGCCATCAAAAGTCGCTCCGAAAATGATCACTTACATGATTTGAGAACAATGTTTGACCTTATGTGGGCACACAACCTGAAGATGAATCCTACCAAGTCTTTCCTGGGGGTGTCCAGCGGAAAGTTCTAAGGCTTCATCATTACTTCCTGGGGCATTCACATAGATTCCGACAAAACAAAAGCAATCATGGAGATGAATCCACCAAGGAACCTCCGCAAACTTCGCGGCCTTCAAGGAAGACTAGCCTAGGAGGTTTATATCTAATCTCTCAGGGTGATGTCAACCCTTCTCTCAACTCATGAGAAAAGGTGTCTCTTTTATATGGAACAAGGAATGTCAGCGTGTCTTCGATGATATTAAGGAGTACCTGATGAATCCGTCAGTTCTGGTAGCCCCGGTCGCCGAAAAGTCCTTCAAGCTCTATGTACGGGCAATGAAACACTCCCTCGGTGCTCTGCTAGCACAGAATAATGACGTGGGACATGAACAAGTTATTTACTATCTCAGTCGGATGATGGTAGGACCGGAACATAGGTACACCATCGTGGAGAAGGAGTGCCTTGCTCTAGTGTTCGCCATTCAGAAAACACGACACTATATAACACGGCAGACCATCCATGTTGTTTCACGAGTTAATCCTCTCAGGGTTCTCATGACCAAGCCAGGCGCACTCAGTTCACGTCTGGCCACCTGGGTGATACTATTATCCCCATACGATATGGTTTTTGTTTTGCAAAGGCTATCAAAGGTCAAGCCCTGACTGACTTCTTAGCAGCCCATCAAGGCTCAAAAATAGCCAAAATTTATGAAGAAATTCTTGATGAAGTCGTCGTCTCGAACATGACTTCGCACGATGCTATTTGGCGAATGTTCTTCGATGGTGCTTCAAGAATGGGGCCACAAGGTGATATCGTCGCTGGAGTTGGGGTAGTATTAATTTCTCCCTCTGGACAAGTAGTCAATCGGGCGTATTCTCTTACAGTACCCTGTTCGAACAATGTAGCCGAATATAATGCTCTAGTTATCGGGCTCCAACTCGCAAAAGAAGTAGGGATTAGACACCTGGAAGCATATGGTGACTCACAATTGGTTGTTAACCAGATCCGAGGTTCATACGAGGTTCGCAACGAGGACCTGATTCCCAATTATGAGACAGCAATTGCCATCATTACAACCTTGGAGGGGTTCTTTATAGAGCACGTTCCTAGGCTTCAAAATATCGAAGCCGATGTCATAGCAGGTCTCGCCGCTTCCTTGGCGCTTCCAAATGACACTCATCATCTAGTCGACATAATAGGCCATGAACTGGTCTGCCCCAGGAACAATCTTTAACTAGGTATAAGTTACTCCGCCCAGATAACCAACGACATACAAGACTAGAGACGCTCGCTCATCGACTTTGTGGTCCATGGAATTATGCTAGAGAATGTTAAGGAAGCAACCTCAATCAGAAGACGCTCCCTTAGATTCTTCTACGATACAGAGACGAAAATGTTATATCGATGATCCTACGATGGGCTACTACTAAGATTTTCTATCAAATGCAGAAGCCAAAGAAGCCCTACGTAAAGCTCATGACGGTACTTGTGGGGCTCACCAACCTGGCCCAAAATTGCAAGATCGTCTTTGCCGGATGGGTTATTACTGGCCCACAATGGTTGTAGATGCAGTTGATTATACAAAAAAGTGCAAGGCTTGCCAGATCCATACAGATTTCATACATCTGCCATCTAAATTCTTGCATCTGACCGTGGCCTCTTGGCCATTCGAAGCATGGGAAATGGACATCATTGGGCCAATCACCCCGCCGTCGTCCAGAGGGCATCGGTTCATACTTGCAATCACCGATTACTTCTCCAAATGGGCGGAAGCTGTTCCATTGGCAGAGGTCAAGACATCGAACGTGATTAGCTTCATAAACATCACGTCATCTACCGTTTTGGACTGCCACGGAGGATTATTCACGATAATGGTTCGCAGTTTGCAAGCCACGCTTTCTATCAATTTTGTGACAAGAATCGGATTCAGAACATGGCCTCGAAAGCATATAATCCATCGACTAACGATTTGGCTGAAGCTTTCAACAAAACCATAATCAAGCTCCTCAAAAAGTTCGTGTCTGCAAACAAACGCGACTGGAATGAAAAGCTTGGTGAGTGCTTATGGGCGTATCGGACGATAATTCGGACGGCCACAGGAAATACACCGTTCTCTTTGGTCTACGGGAGCGAGGCAGTCCTTCCATTTGAGACTCAGATCCCCTTACTTCGAGTGGCCCTTACCTATCGGTTAACGACGGACGATAACTACCGCCGACGGCTACAAGAGTTGGAAGCATTAGATGAGAAGCGTTTACAAGCTCAACAAAGCATAGAGTTCTACCAAGTGCGCATCTCTTGGGCTTTCAACAAGAAAGTCAAACAGAGAATATTCCAAGTCGACGATCTTGTCTTGGCCATTCGCAGACCAATGGTCATGACTCACAAGACCCCCGACAAATTCCAGCCTAAATGGGAGGGCCCATTCATCATCGAGACCGTGTTCTCCAACGGCACGTACCATCTCGCAAAACAAAATAGAGACCTACTCATGATGCCCATCAACGACAAGTTCCTTAAGAAATACTATGTCTAAACGACACCTTCAAACTATCTCTCAGATTGTGAGTTATATACCCTCTGGTATCGCTGAACTTACACTCTGACTTCAAATCTCCTAGATTATTGAGTTATGTACCCTCAGGTACTACTGGACTTACTCTCTGACTACTCCGAATGAATTCATATCTCATCTCTTGATCGTATCTATGAACTTCCTGGTCATAGCTTTTCTCTACCAAGATTTTGCCTCAAAATCTATTACCCGCACCACTGGTGCGCGGAAGAGTAGTAGGTCCATAAAACTTGTCCTCATCTATTACTTGCACCATCAGTGCACAAAAAGGGTAATAGGTCAACAAAGTTCCCCCGACGAGAAAAACAACCACGTCCATATTACCTCTGAGTTGTTTTCCCTTCCATCACAAACAAATCACCCAATGCATAGAACTTCCACGTTAATAGCACCTCTGAGTTGTTCTGTGTACCCCTATTATGCCTACTCCTACCATGTCCTCATTACCTCTGAGTAGGAAGGCTCTGTTTTGACCTATATTTACCACGTCCTCATTATCTCTGAGTAAATATGTTGGTTTCCTCTCCACTTATTATCCGTACTCGCATCGCCAGTACACAAAAAGGGTAATAAGTCTACAAAAGTTATCCTAATCTATTACTCGCACCATCGGTGTACTAGAGAGTAGTAGGTCCACAGAATATCATTCAAATTTATTTGCTCGCATTTTCAGATGCACAAAAGGGCAATAGGTCCACAAAAATCCCCCAGTGGGATGTCCTTTATCAAATACAAATGCTGTATTAGGCCCTCTAGTACAAGCACCACAAAATACCACAGATAAAGTATAGGGTGAGCATACCCTATTTATTTAAAATCAGTTACATTCATAGGACTATATCGACAGCAGAAAACAAAGAAAGGAAAATCTGGCAATACATAATTTGGTTTGACAGTACTTCGTCTTCAAGCAGTTTCGTGGCCCTGGAAGGAAGTCATGTTTTACTGCTGAGAAGCAAACAATGCTGTTGAATCTCCAAGGAGCTGCCAGGAGAAGGGCAAATATATCATGCTATCCTCCCCTCCGTATTGCGGATGCCTTAGCCCCGCTCCTCCAAAGGACCATACCTTCAAAACATGGTCCCTGATGGTGGTTTTGCCTACTTGGAGAGCCGTTAAGGTAGGACATTCATAACGATGCCTGACCACCGAACTCTCCGAGGTATAAAGGCCCTTCTTACCACCTAGGGAAAACTCTTCCGAAGCATGAAGAGTCCTGAGTTGTTTGATGTGTATGCCAAAAAGGCGTGGGGAAAACTCTTCCGAAGCATAGAGAGTTTTGAGCTGTCTGATGTAGGCGACAGAATGTTATATTTTTACTCCATTACCGATACCGGTCCTGAAGAAGTTTGCTAGCCAGATCCCTACAAAAATAAGGAAAAAAGGGGATTTAGCACCAAGGAAACAAAGAACTCTGTTATGCGGCTTAGCCAGTTATGCGCCCCAGCCAAAACAGAACTCATACAACCCAAAATCATGAGGTCGGCTTCTTGAAGTACTCATGCAGCATTTATACGGCTCAGTCATTATCATGCGGCTCAATTATGAGATGCTTATGCGGCTCAGTCATGAAAAACTCATGCGACCCAATACTCGTGCGGATCAGTCACGAGGCAATCACGCGGCCCAACCACATAGTAGTCATGCAGTCCGATCATAAAGTGCTCATGTGGCACCTATGCGACTCAGTCATGAAATGTTCATGCAGATCAAACTTGAGGCACTCAGGCGGTTCAAGTTCGAATGAACAGCAGTTATGCGGCTTAGTCCATGCGGCCCTATCGTACAGAACACATGTGGTCTAGATGAGATAAGGGCATGCATCGACCAGGCTTATAGTAGAGGTAGTATATGACAGACCTGCGCATGAAAATATGTGCTATGGCCATTCAAAATTGTAGTCAATCGTCTGCTCACCAACCTTACTCTTGAGAGGAGGTTGCATGTCAGAATAAATGGAAGGAGCGTCTGCCGCTCTCGATAGAGAAGCAAGTCTCTTCCCTTTGGTCGCCCTCACCAATCAGCCTAGAAGCTTTTGGAGCCATAGTAGAAAGTAAAATCTCTCTCTCTGAATGACTCATATTTATAGAGTTACTGAAAAGAGACTCTTTGATTCTCAAAATCATTAAGGATAGGGACGACGTTTGGGGACTTTATCCCTAATAACCGTCGAGCGTCTCTTCGGTTTTCGAGATACTTAAAGATAATCACGACGTTTGGAGACTTTATCCCAGTAACCGTCGGCTTTATCTCGAAAATCGATCCACAACCGAATCAGGAAAATTAAATACAGCAGAGACAGCTGGCAGGCTGATGGGATCTCCCTGCGGCTCAATATATCCCTGCGACTCAAGATTTGTTCTGCGGCTCAGGATTTCCCCGTGACTCAAGATCCCTCTGCAGTTCGAAAAACTTCCTACGACTTGAAGACACCCTGCGACTTGACAGATTTTCATGCATCTTATTCAAAGTATTCCAAATTTGTAATTTGAAAACTTTGAAGAGGGTCTTGTAGATGCATGAAAAGTATAGGGTTCATGCGAATTATAAATTGCCGCATAGGTACTTTGGGCCAAACAGGTCCGCATGAAGGAAAGTCGCATGACTGGTTCAATAACATATGTGGCCCGTCGACAAACAGCTGCAGAAGGAAGATATGCGGCCAAGAGGAGCAGTTCGACTGATAAAGCTGACAAGTCCTGACAAAACTGACAAAAGTGACAATTCTGACACTTCGACAAAAAAAGATAAGACGTGAGACGTCACCCGAAAGTAGGGTTCGTACGCCTTTATGCGGCCAGAAGAGTGTCATCTAAGTCGCATGAACCTTATACGGTCCCTAAAATCTCCAAACTTCATACAGCCAAGAGTAACTGTGATCCAAGCTACATGAGCTTTATGCGGCCAAAATACAGATCGAAGACTGAGAAAACTATACAGCTCCCCGCAACAGGACATGTGGCAATCTGACCAAATCCTTAACTACCCAGATTTGCTGCAACAAAATCCCAATAAATCAACAGATGGCAGCCAAAGAGCGGGTCTTCGCGTGCTAATCAGTCACGTGGCCGCAAGCCGTCTATGCAGCTCAACATACATTCTATTATAAATAGCAGGGTGCCACACCCCTGCAAAAGGCTGACAACCTTCAAGGAAAAAGCAATTTCTTTACGAGCTAAAGACTGCATCAGATAGTCCACGGAGTAAGGCAGAGTTGATAGCACTTTCTCGAGCCTCCACCGTCACTCTCCAGAATTAAAACTAAACAATTGTACTTAGATTGTTTCCTAGGATTTCTTTCTAGGCTTTCTTTTGTACAAGCGAGTTTGCAATCAATTTCAGTGTTCTGTAATACCTGTCTTTGATTTTTTTATGGCAAACACGAATGACGGGCGAGTACATTCTCTAATAGTTTCTATTTCTTGATAATTCCTATGATGCATATTTATACTAGTGCTCTACTTGATTTTGACACGATGGAGACACAGATTGGTATTGTATGGATTCCTTGACTCAAGATACGTAGTTTCATGCCTAATGATTTTCATTGGACTAATGAATTATTGGACTAATGTATCTATTCTGGATTATTAAAATTCGTATCGGGACCTGGATCCATGTGTATTGGTCGGACGGAAAAATACCTAGGAGACGTGTGAACATACCCTTTCTATCCTATGGTCTTACTAGAATAATAGCGGCCATACACGAACGTGTGTGGTTTGCCGGATATTATCTCCTAGTCGTTCACATGTCAACTGGTTATTTCAAAATACTGGTTTTAGATACAGCTTTCCTGGATTATTCTATACTTGCTAGTTGTATACATTGCATGACATATTTTTTTCCTTTATTACATATCTGTATGTCTTCACATTTTCATATATTCTCTCCATATGCCAATTTCCCTATTTCTACTTGTCTATTCTTTTGTACTTTGTCTCTTATAAATTGTTCAACAAGTATTACATTATTATTTACATTTTTATAGTACTTGTCAATTAATTGGAACTGCTATTTGGGTTGTACTTTGCTCCAATCCTGATTGTATATATTTTTCAGATAGCTTAGAGCATAGTTGTCCTACGTACTACGAGCAGGGGATATGCGAGAGAGGTACACAAAAGTCTTAGGAGGATCCTGCTTAGTAGAGAGTGCCCTAGTAGTAGCTTAGATTTTTAGCATTTCATATTGTATCAGATTGTTCTGAATGTGGGTTTGAGACTTGTTATTATTTCAGGATATGTATATATTAATCTTAGACTTCTAGACTTAAATTATATTATGACTTGCTACTATTCAGTCTTTATTATCTTTATTTCCAAACATCGTGCTTTATTTATTTTAGATCTTGTGATTGAGTTGTAAATTATATATGTCATATTATTCCTCCGTACGGAGATAATATGATATATTTTGTAATTTTAGATGCTAGATGCTATAGAATACCTATACAGTGTTCTACCGTCGATACTGCGGCGTAGGCTGGACGTATCCACGTCCTCGTGCCCCTAAACAGTAACAAAAACATGAGCCCGAACCCGAGTATCTTCAACCCTAACCTAAACCATTAATGGGTTTACACGATCGATCTCAGATTTATCCCACCCGAGTTGCACTTCTACTTTAGGGTTACCACAAGGTCTTACCTCACTTCGAGTTAGAAATAGGGTCTTTTCTTTCTTTGTCCATGAGATTTTGTGTGCCCTTTGTCATATTTGATTGCGCAATTACAAGTTGCGAGGCTTGGCCATATGTTCAATTATGATGGCCATGTTCGAGAGAGGACAAGGCTCCCATGGAGATCCTCAAGCATATGCCAAAACAAGAACAAGCTATACACAATTGCTCATTTGATTCAATGCCTCGTATATTGGATCAGTATGACCTATCTCACATTTAATTCCGTGAAAAGGCTCGATCGTATACTTTTGATTCCATACAAAAGGAAAGCACTTAGATTTCATGTGCCATACATTTGATTCCTTATAATAAAGGTAACATTTAATTCTATAAGTGAACGATGAGAGACTTGAATCATACATTTGATTCCTTACTAGTAAGGGCACATTAGATTCTCTCTTATCTAGTTGATTTCGTCAATTCCAAGGTCAATTTTAATTATCGGTTCAAGTTGAGAAGGCTCAATCTTATATTTGATTCCATATGAGCATGGGAATATTAGATTCCATATTAATTCAATAAATTCCAAAATAGGAATATATGGTTGAGATAAACTCCTCGAAATAATACGAGCGCTCGATGTCATATCTATGTTCCAAAATATGTATGACTAGACCAGTGGCAATGACCAGCTATGTATTTAATTGGACTCCGACCCAACCCGAACATTTATACATTGTCTATAATCGAGTCAACTATCTATAGCTATTCTAACAATCTATAACTCAATCCATATGAATACGAATATCAAGACTAAACCAAGTGCGATCATGTTGATCAAATAGTAATACATTGATTCGAACATGCTCAATAAAAATGGTAGGGCTTACAAAACTAAAGCTATAACAGCAGCAACAAATAATATAGGACAAAATAGAACTGCTGAAGAATATGATGATAGTATATGCTAATAATACCTGAATCTTGAAGAAACAAACAACAACTATTCTACAAATAGAGCTCAATAGTACCTAGAAGAAAACAAGGTCCTTAAAGGGACATAGAAAGATACATAATATACATGACGTAAATGAAGTACACCAAATAATATACGAAAGAACAAATAGGGGATACATGTAACTCTATTAATAACCAATCTACGTAGAAATACAATGAGATTTATCATTTGGCTTATCTACAAGGTTGCCATCCACGACTATTCTAGGTGGCTACTTTTGTCCATCTATTATAATATACCATAGATCAAAATCAAGAGATTTTAGATAAAAGTCCATACATGTCTTTAGATATGTGTAGTTGGTACCGTTAAATAGGGGTGGTCTATTTGTTGACTGGCCTTCATCATTGTTGGTGTGGATAGATCCAACATTTGTCATAAATCTCTAAGAATGTTCATCTGGTAGTAAGAGTTGTAGGACCGTAAGGCAACTCTAGAGGAGGGATGAATAGAGTGTAACGGAGTAATCTATCCAATTAAAATGTGTGTGCTAAGTAAAGGCAGTTAACATCTAACAGTAATATTATGTATAAGCAAGATAAATATATAAAGTAGTAAAGGTAAGAGAAATCAAACGCAAACACCGCAATTTTATTCTTGTTTTTCTCTGGGTGGACTAGTCCAGGCCGAAGAACTCTTGTTCAGAGTTGTATCCACTATAATCACCAATAGGGAATCGTAAGCTTTAATTCGAAGGCTTGTCACTTCTTTACAACCACAAGCTTGTATACTCGACTTCAAGACTAGAGAGAAAACTTATTGAGCCAAGCTCTTACAACTCTAACAGACTTCTAAACTGAGATCGCACATGGCACTAAAAGGCTGAGGAGTTGATCTTGGAGATGATAAGGTTTAGGCTCTGGCGGTTTTACCTCGCTAAAGGATAGAAAGATTGAGAAGAGATGAGTTAGTAAGAGAAAAAAAACCATATCTATTATAGGGTTTTTTTAGACAGGGTTCGGCCAAAATATTTAAATTTTTTGAATGTTTGAGCCAAAAAATCAGGGATTTCACAATTAGCCATATTTTTAATTTGGGACGACCGAGTTCGGTCCGAGTTCGCCCAGAGCTCGACATAGTTTAGTTGGTCTATTTTAGAATGGTCTAAGAGTTTGTGGGCTAGTTTTGGTTTGGTTTGGGTTTGTATATGTGGATAGGTTTCAGGCTATTTTTGGGTGGACTTTAGTATGCTACTGCTAATCGATGTACATGTAAACCCCCTAAATTTCTACATATATATTTTTATTTTACTTAACTAGAATAACTATGGTATATAGTGAGTGTATATATATATATATAGTATATGTGTTATTGATTTTAGTTTTCTCCATATACTAATATAGTTTTTCGGATAAATAAATATATACATATCCCTAGAATTTTGTATCTCATTTTTGCAAGCTTTTCAAAATATTTTTATACGTTATTTAACTTTTATTTTTAGAAAAATTTGTCTTAGAATTTTTTTAAATACGTATATTTTTAACAACACATATTTTTATTTTAAAGCATAATTATTGGATGTATGTAAATATATTTTAAATTATTATAGCAGCAAATAGCATTTGAATTATTTTTTGATGATATTAAATAATATTAAGATTGTTAGTGGGATCAATTATGGGATAAGGTTTATCTAGTTTTAAAATTTTATTTATTTAAATTTACTGATAGTATCAAATGTTGTTTAAACTATTTTGATAATATTAAATAGTAATTTAAAGTATTTTTATAATCAAATATTGTCAAGATTAGGCTAATCTGATTTTAAATTTTATTTAATTTAAAACCTATATTGAGATTAGATTAAATTATTTGGACATTAATATTACTTTTAATTATTTGGATATCCCTTATATATAAGTTTTTATTTTTATTAAATTGATCAAATATTTTATTTAGATTAGTTGTTTTAAATATTCTATTTGATTATTAGATATTATTTGCACTACTTTGATAATAGTAAATATTGTTAATGTTATGATCATCAATTAGTACTTTTGAATTATTGTTGTGATCTATTATGAATTAAGGTTAATATTTGATTAATCTACTTTTGACACTAAATATTTTTTTAAATTATTGATATCGTCAAATAATACTATTTTGAATCAATTATTGATTTGGGATTAGATTAATTTTGATTTGAATCTCTATTTAATCTAAATGGATAATTAATATTGGATTGTCTTTATTTGTATTATATCTGATTTAAATTAAAATTCTATCTATTAGGGTTCTTGATCCTTATCTACCTAGGATTTTGACTGTCCGCTCTACCTATATAAGGAGGACATTCTCCTTGTTTTTCTTCTAGCCTATTCCATATGACATCAATTGTCATCATAACAACCAACACCATTGTATCGTATATCGTGTTTGTGTCTACCATCATCATGTCAGCCATGCTGGCCTCGGGTCCGACCTTCGGCGTCTTTTTACTAGTTTTATCATTATATATACAGTCATTCCATCGTGTCCCACACATCGGACATGATTGTCATCTACATTGTCTTCCCTGTGTCTGTGTCATGTAGGATACGTCAACACGAATGTCTAAGCCCAAATTCTAACCATAGCCCTGACCTTCTACCGCAGTCCGTGCAGCAGTACAGCATCGTCAGTCAGGTCACAAGGCGACACCTCAATACCGTTGTAGTGCCCTGTTCCGCTCAGTCAATCGGAGGAATCGAAGCGACGACGATGCTCGGACTTAGCCATGCAACGGCTGCTTGAAGACTCGCTCGGTCGAGACGACCCCTCGCTTAGGTGGGTGGCTTCAGTGAACTTGCCTTAGCTTGGCCTTCACACTAATAAAATGAAAGTTTTCAAATGCACAAGTAGGCTTGATAATAAAAGAGATGCATCCACATAGCTAAGGGAATAATCCCAACTTGGGTCAGATTGTGTTAGAACATGGAAAAAGGTCCCATGGTTGGCTTAGAAGTTTGCTCAGCGTGCTTTTAAAATGATACTCGATCCTTCGTCACGTGGCTTGGGAAAAGGAAAGATGGTTTAAGTTACCACGAAGTTAAGAACTTAGCCTAAGTCATAGGTGTTTCCCGCATGAATGCTTGATAAAGCATCCACAGTCCCACAGTCCAGGGCTTGGCATTGCCTCGCTCGTCCCACGGGTTAAGTTACAATGCACATTGTAGAGCATGGCTTGTGGCATAAATCTTGGCACCCAGTGAACTTGGTTGTTCAAGTCGAACGCGTGTACGACACGTTCTCTCAATGCAAGCCTTGGCATAGCCTCTGCTTATCAAGTCGTTGCACGAATAAGTTAGACAAGAATTTTGATAGGCTATCGAAGTCATAGCAAGCACTGTCCCCTGTTGTCTGCGGTTGTCAAGTCACATAGTCCCACGATCTCAAGGCTCATCATATAAAGTATGTGACTTGTTTGATAGTGTCGCCTAGAGAACAAGTCAGTCTAAGGCACGAGCCACGATTGGTTTATGGAAAAGCATGCCACGGACAAAGGAACACATTATGTTTAAGTTAAGATGGAAGACTAGTTAGTAGTCGTTCTCTGGATTTCAAAGGATATAAGTTCACACGACTGGTTGTCGCCGAGATCGGTCATGCTACTTGGGAGTCTCGATAAGGAAGTTCACGAGATCGGTCCTGCTACTTGGGAGTCTCAATAAGGAAGTTCACGAGATCGGTCCCGCTACTTGGGAGTCTCAATAAGGAAGTTCACGAGATCGGTCCCGCTACTTGGGAGTCTCGATAGAAAGTTGGAAAGTATGGTCATGATTAAGGAAGGATTTGGTAGATTGAGTTTAGTCTTGCATGGTCATTGCAGATATTGTACGACATTCATCGACGGTACGACTCGATTGAAGTGAACCGTTATAATATAGGCCACGGGTCATTCGGTGGGAGCTCATACCTCGCACGCGAATGGTCACCGTATGTAAAGATCCAGTATAGCTTGACATTGCTAGTGACCACTCTTATAGATGTGTCGGCATAAGAGCGGCTATCCGCGTGTATGCCTTTGGATTGCGTCGAGTACTAGCATGTTACGAGTTGGGTTAACAAGGCATAATTATGGCAAGCGCTAACCTTGAATCGACACAGGTTAGGTGTGCATTTGCAACACCATTCTGGAGCCTATGATTTAGCTATAGCAAGAACACGTGCTTCGGCATGAATGTGGCATCGTCATCAAGTCGTCTCGAGTTAAGTCAGGAAGGGCCGTAAGGCAAGTTAGTTAAGTCTGGTTGATCCTTGGGAGGTACGGCCTCGATCTTAATACACGATCAAGTTTATTGGCACGACTAGCATGAGTCGTCCCCTTGACGTCGTTGGCACGAGAATGGTCTAGAGACACATAACAACAAGTGAAAGTTTTGGCACGATCGAGTTTGCATAAGTTTCTACTTGGTGAGGTATTGCCTCGAATATGTATTGAAGTCACGAATAGAGTATAGCACGACCCTGTTGTTGTGTTGCCAAGTATAAACCAAGGCATCTTTGTCCTAAAATTGATCCTAAGACAAGACTAAAAAGACAATCAAAAGGGATTAAGCTGCACAAAGTAGATAAACATGTCGGTTTTGTATGGGTGGGCGAGGAGCTCACTCCACAGTACAGTTGAGTACTGACACCCACACAGTTTTTATATGCTGGCACAGGTAGAAGCCCGATGGCGCGGAGCTCGTTTGGATGCGTCGAGGCACAGAGTTTCTTGGCATTTCGAGGCGTACAGCTGCAAAGAGTCAGAACTTATACGTGACATAATGTATAGACATCGTCAATCCAAAGAATCTGCCACTCGTCGTCTTGAAGCTTGTATTGAGAAATGAGAGAGAGCAGAGTGACTTGTAATATGAGAAAAAAGTGCGCTTAAGAGACTTGTAACTTGGCCTCGTGCCCACA
>JANAVB010019876.1:0-45899 GCA_029216955.1 Iris pallida | reverse complement strand
GGTGAAAAGTCACGCACGCCAAGTCATGCACAATGTGATCGTGAAAAGTCACGCACGCAAGCTCATGGACATGAGCGTGACTCAAAATACACGCATGCAAATGCGGGCGTGACTGAAAATACACGCACGCAAATGCGAGCGTGACTGAAAATACACGCACGCAAATGCGAGCGTGACTGAAAATACACGCACGCTCATGAGAACGTTAGCGTGACTGAAAATACACGCAAATACGTATAGACGTGTGCGTGACTGGGCTGATGTTTACGCGAGCACGTAAGAACGTGTGCGTGAAACATCTCCCAAACTCCAAGTCCCATGGAGCCTTTGCTCCAGTGCCAAAATACACGCTAAGTTGGTGGACCAAGAACCCAAGAACAGCCGAAATACTATACTTAGATCTAGAGAAAACCAGCCGTAGAAATCAAAAATGCTAAGAACTAATCTCTCTTGGAATCACGAGAAGAAGGCAAATGAACCATAAAAATGGGTGATTGAGAAGCAAGTTTGCACTTGCCTTCTCCTGCTGCTGGTAGGTGGTGGGGAGTAATGAGAGGAAGAAGAAGAAGTAATGGTGAGAATGAAGTAATGAGGAGAGAGAAAGAGATGGAAGCTTTAAATAGGGGAGTGGTGGTAGGTGGGTGTTGGGCCGGTTTTAAGGGGATCCAGCAAACCGAAACCCAATAACACTAAAGCAGCAAATAAAATGCAGGTAATAAAATTGCAGAAATATAATTGCAGAAATAAAATTTGCAGGAAATTAATTAACATGAAAATTTAAGAGCAGATAATTAATTAACATGAAACTAAAGGAATTTAAATACAGAATAATAATGATAAATAAATAAATACACATGAGTTGTACATATATAAAATACGCATTCCGGGAACGGGAAGTGACAACTATATTTCCTGAATAGATGTCTCATAGTATGTTATAAACCTTACTGTCATGGTGGAAGAAATTATGAGTGCCTGTTGGAATATATCTCCACCAGTCGACAGCTAAACATAACCTGATGTGGATCTCCTGCTGTGTTGGCATCCAGCAAAATCGGAGTCAGAATACCTTATGATCTCCAAAATTATCCGATCTCCTATAAAGAGCATATAATTGTTCTCTATTAATTACTTATGTAGCTTGGCTGTTATCCAATGATCAATCCCACATTTGCTTAAATATCTGCCTAACATGCCAACTATGTATGCAATATTCTGATGCGTACATACTTGAGCATACATTAGACTCCCTACAACTGATTATGACGAAAAATCTATTGCATTTCCTTAATTCTAATGCTCATCTTAGGGCACTTGATTGAGACTGAATTTGTCTCGTTTAGCGACAAGTGTCACCTGGTTTGCATTAAATATTTTAATCGATATACAAAACCAGAAAAAAATATCTACTCCCACTGAACTTGTGATACACACAATCTACAACATTGTTTATCTCAAAACCAAACGAGATAATCACTTGGTAAAACTTGAAGTACCTTTGACGAGAACTCTGATTGAGTCCATAAATAGATTTTGTCAGTTTGCAAACCATATTCTTTGGATCTTCTGATACAAAGTTTTCTGGTTGCACCATATAAATTATTTCGTCAATGTTTCCATTGAAAAACGTCGTTTTGACATCTATTTGATATAACTCAAGATCAAAATGTACAATAGGGACTTATGATTGTTCTAAAGAGTCTTTTGAAGAAACCGAAAAGAAAGCCTCTTTAAAATCAATCCCTAACATTTGAGTAAAGTCGTTTGCTACAAGACGTACTTTATACCTCTCCACGTTACACTTCGAATCATTCTTGGTTTTAAATATTCATTTGCAACAAATGGACTTCACACATTTTGGTAATGGGACAAATTTTCAAACTTTATTGTCTTGCATAGACTTATACTCCCCATTCATTGCCACAAACCACTTTTGAGAATTGGAACTTTTCATGGCCCGACGGAAGTTGATTAGATCATCTTTGAGTATTCCACATTCTTCCTCATGTCCTTGGAGAAATATGAAAGTGTCATCCGAAATTATATTTCTTCTTTCTCTGGTGGACCATCTTAACATTACCGGTTCTTGAGGTTGTTATGTTTGTTCCTCAATTAACTTATCTTAAATGGGGTGCCGCTACATTGTCTTGTTGAGTTAGCTCAACATCGACTTAAGTAGAGGTAATTTGACATTGTCTTGTTGAGATTTCGGATTCACTTCTTGATCAATGACATGTATAGAAAATTGCACATTGTCAAAAGTGATAGTAGAAATCAAAATCGATTCTTCCTCAAATACAATGTCCCTAACTTTATTTCTCCCCCAAACTCAACATCCTCAAAAAGAAATATTATAGTTCTCGTCTCAAAATTTTCATTTGTGTGGGATCGTAAAATTTATTAACCCCTTGATCTGTCAACATAACCAATAACTTAGGGGCTCGTTTGGATCAAGTTTTTGGATTCCTAGGAATAGATTTTCAATTCTTTCTCATGGGAAAGGAATTCAACATTCCCATACCCATGTTTGGTTAGGTTGGGAATAGGTAGTTCAAAATTTTTTAAAATTTTATTTTCATGTTTGGTTCACACATGGATAGGAATCTTAATTTATTTAGTTTTACTTTAATACCCTTTCACTAATTTCATGATGATTCACATGTTTGGGATAGGAGTTGAAAATTTGAAAATAAAGAGAGGGTTTAACCGTCCAAACAAAATAGTCAAACATCATTCCTAGGAAAGCAAATCTATTCCCAAGGAGGGCTTGGGAATAGCTTTCCCACATCCATGGGAATAGCTTTCCCACATAATCCCCTCATATTCCCTCCTCATTCCCAATCCTAAACATACCAAACATGAGTAAGGAATTCAAATCCCATTCCCAAGCCTCAAAAACTTGAACCAAACGCCCCCTAGATGCTTACAGTTTCTGGTCTGTTTTTCTTTACACATTCAATACAGGCATTAAAGTCTGTGAAGTCAAGGAAATCCAAAAAATTCTATCAGACACAAGTCATTCAACTCTATTTCTGGAGATGTGACCTAATCGCTTATGTCATAATGAGGCTAAATATTTATTATTGTTAATTTTGCGTTTAGTACCACATGACTCCACTTGCAAGATTTTATTGTAAGATGCAATAGTTTTAAGTGAATATAGGTTATCATAAACCTTAAGAGAACCATTACCAATAATATTTGAATTTAAAGATAGACTAAACTTATCGTTTCCAAATGAACAATGATAACCAAATTTGTTCAATAAGAAAACTGAAACTAAATTCCATCTAAAAGACGGTACAATAAAAATGTCTATCAAATCCAAATAATAACTGGTTCCTAATAATAACCTAAAATGTCATATTGCTTCCACTTATACTGACATGCCTTCACCCACATAAATGTATCCTTTACCATCAATTGGCTTTCGGTAGCTCAGACAACCTTGTCTAGAAACACTAATGTGCGTAGTAGCACCAGAATCTAACCGCTATATGTTTCTAGGTACTGAATCTAAATTAACCTCAGAAAAGACCAAATTTTAAAATACTTTTTAATACGCCATGTGTGGTACTTTGTATATATCTTCTTTATGTGTCCTGGCTTGTCACAAAAGAAACAACCCTTACTTTTATATTGTTGTTTATTTTGAGTTGGACCTTAAGCAGCTTTTGTATTCCTTTTTTTACCCTTAAAGTTTATCTCATTAGACATGAAAAATAAATTCTTATTGGCAGATATTGTAGCAACATTAACTGTAAAGAGAACAAAACAACAAAACAGACATGCTCTAATTAATAACCAAAGAATAAAATAGTCAAACAAATTCAAATAATGGTGAACCCCATCTCAAGATACCTAGTACATCATTCATATCAAGTCTTTGGACAGTGATATTAACTGCAAGTGGTACTCTTGGTGTAATGATTAAACGTTGACAATAAGTCATGTCAAATAATAAGCTTATTTTTGGATCGGGTTATTATTCACATGTAAATCTTATAATTGTCACACATTTATCACCACAAGTATGTGTGCAATTCGGCCAAGTATTAACCTTCCTTTGGGCCGGCTAAAACTAGCATGAATGTACACACATAAAAATCCGACATCCCTCATAGACTATCTAGGCAAGAGAGGTCACTTTGGCGACATGTTATTTCAATGGGTCTAGTCAGAATGTTAGACAACTATTGCTAGTTATAAAGAATCACCAAAAAATTTGAATGTTGACTATCTTTATGTACATGCATATTTACAAGATTAATTAAACAAAATAATCAAAATAATGTATCACATCAACCAAGAAAAAAGAATTGAAATCCTTACCAACTTCCAAAAAAAATTCATACTCCAAGGTGCATTATGACTAGAAGATTTTAACATGTCATTACGTTAAATTAAAGTTGTGCATCTTGGACACAATCAAACATTTCATTATCCATATAGAAACCATATACAGACCAAATATCTGAATCATAAACAATATGTTTCCATCTATGTTTTTAGCAAGCACCATACCATTAATCTCCTGATATAATCCATAAAGATTACACCAAAATTTATTTACTACATGATAAACACGTGAAACTTTTGCATAATTTAAATATTAATTACATATCATCACATATCTACACATTAATAAACATATTCATAGATATGAAAATATTTCTACCGTCATCATCACATGTCTCCATATCTTATATTTAAGGATGAACTGAGAGATCATTATTGTACATAAATTATTGTACATAAATTATTGAACTGAGAGATCATTATTGTACATAAATTATGAGTTCTATCAAGATTTATTTAAATATACCCATCAAATCAAAGGATTGGCAGCAAATCAATGTACTTGTAAGCAATGGAGAACCATGTATGAAATATATATATATATATATATATATATATATATATATATATATATATATATATATATATATATATATATATATATATATATATATATATATATATATATATATATATATGATGTATAAACATGCTGGAATAGCTGCTTATGTACGAAGACAATTTGAAGTAGAAGCCAAGATCCGAATAGTTGCCCTCTTTATTTAGCCATCTAGTACAACACTAAGCCACTAAGGAAACATATAAATTATACTCCACCATAAATTATAATCCACCATGTGTAGTACTGCCAACAATTTTGATCAAACAACTCAAACATTAAGTGTCGTCCTAGTCCGTTAATTATGGATGTATCGTTTGGATACATGTCCGGCATGATGTGACCGGAACAAAAATCTGAATTTTTTTTTCTTCTTGTGCTTCACAGGATCAAGAAATCAGTTATTGAGAAACTGTAGATCTAATATTGGTGAATCATAAAAAGCTTCGATGGAATAATCAAAACCCTAAATTAAATTATATTCGAATAACAAATCCATTGATTGGCTTGATGGATCTTGAAGTAACGTTTCTTTATAGGATTCGATCTTCCAACTCGCTACGATACTTAATAACAAAGATGAAATCTTTATTACTCTCTCTGTTGATGGAGATGCAGAAGAGATAGAGAAAACCCTCTTTGGTGGCCATATAAGTTGAAAATCATACCCTTATATATATATATATATATATATATATATATATATATATATATATATATATAATAGTATATATATATATATATTTTTTTTTTTTTTTTTTTTTTTTTTTTTTTTTTTTTAAAAACCAAGCGGCCGTGTCAAAGACACCCAGCCACCGCCTGGCCCGGGGGCCGTGGGCGAACCACCAAGCCGCCCCCGTGGGGGCTCGAACTCCGTCCGATGCCCCAAGTGCCGGTGCGCCTAGCCACTTGAGCTACAAGCGCCCGGCAATATATATATATATATATATATATATATATATATATATATATATATATATATTGACCGCTCATCAAATTAGATTTATCTCCGGTATCTACATATTATTTTTCATTACAATTATACCTTTAAGCCAATTTTTTAAATAGACCATTTTAACCTGACTTAATTATTTAGATACCTCAACAGAAATAATTTTACATATGTTGTCCTATTATTGAATAATTTTAACAGCAACATTGCAAGCATCTGAGCTAGGTGTCAAATAACTGTCATATCAGAAATTCGTTCGCCTGCACGAGTTCATCGCCTCTCAGTTTGAGCCTACCACCAGCGGTCCAGTATGTTTGTTCATCCAAATGAACATACCGGCAATTCAAAATCATAAACAGAGGTATAGAGAACGACTGCATCATTCACTGCTGCATGCAAGTTCCAAAGAATTTATTTCATCAATGTCATCTTAACTAGAAAAATAAATTCCTTACATGAAACTTGAAAGCCTATGGGAAAAGTCGCAATCACTTAGAAAGAAAACCCACATTTTCCAGCCAGGTTGAGCCTATTCCTCGGTAACTTGGATTAGATAAGAAATCAACTATCGCATGCTACCACATGAAGGATATTGTACATTTTTCCAAAAATAAATTCAATTGCAACAAGAAAAGGAGGAGTTGCTTCAAAGTCCATACAACGAGGGTGACTTCCAAATTTCACAACATTCCTCTTCGTCTTCCTTCGATTTGTTCCTTGAGAGGAGTTCGAAAGATGTTGAATTGGGAGTCTGCATGAGATCTAGCGTCAAGTGACTGCCCGAGTCTTGAAACTGGTTCCAGCCATCAAGGAGCTGAGCCGGCGCTTGCGACAGCCCCTGGTGCTGATGTGGGACGTAAGTGACTACCGACTGGTTACTGAGGCCCACGTTGTGCCATCCGCGATCAGAGAACAGCTGCCTAGCAAGGAGAGCAGCACGGTTTTCCGCAATGAGCTCCAGGAGGGCAGCACTGGATCTGGAGGAGAGCTCCGGTGTGGAAATCCAAGGGGACACCTTGGATGACAGAAGAGAGAGAGCACGGCCAGGTGAGGTTGGTGGTAGGAAAGGGAAATAACCACCAATAACTGAATTTTCTGTAGGAAGAATAAGACAAGGTGAAAGTCATGTAACATACTAGCAACAAATTTAAGGAGAATCATTTGCAACATTTCTTGTTGATAACCGGCAAACTAGTACGAAAAGGGATTAAGAAAGATTCTCATAGACTTTTTTTTATCTAGCCTATGTAAAATTCAAGCTTGGGTATTGAAGTAGAAACCATGACAAATGGTGTCATCTATAGAAACTGATGACTGGTGTGCCTCTGTAAATAAGAAAACCAAACACCTAGATGTTAGTCTGTGCAATTAGCCGTTAGGGACGGTTCTCTGATGACCATAAGAAATTACATAATGTCTTCCTTTCTAAATCCATATTCAACTCCTATACAGTCTCCATATCCTTAACAACATTCATGTTGGAGTCCAGTCTGAATTTGGTAATAGCATATTTATGGAATCAAAATCTGATTAAATATTTGATTTAATTTGATTTGGATGTCCATTATTAGTGCTGGACTATTTAGATATAACAGGATTTTTATTTGAGAGTTTCCTATTTAAGAGATCCTACTATAATCTAAAATAGGATGTTGATGCGCTATTTTAGGTGTAGTAGGATTCTTATTTGAAGGTTTCCTATTTAAGAAATCCTATTATAACCTAAATAGGTTTTTCTCATCCTATATATATGGGGTGAGGGTGGAGGCACAAAGCACAGCAAAAAAAGTGAAAATTCGAGGTGCTCGTCCACAGGAAATATAAGAAAAAGTTTCGCACTTTGCTCTTAGGACTTCGTCATCTAAAGACAGAATGAAAAAGAGATCTAATCGAGGGATCGTCAACTTCGGTTAGGGAGATTGCTACGGATTGATGAGCGATTTTAATTGTAATATCTTTCTTTTCTTCTTGAGTGTGGTGAGGGGGTTGAACCTATTAGGACAAAGGGCTCAACATTAGTTTTTGTCAATCTTGTAATTTCATCTGAGTTATAGAGATTGGATTTGTCCAGATGACGTAGTCACCCGCCATATACTTGTCTTTTTTTGTGCTAAGTGTCCGTTAGACGGGGGTTGGTTATTTCAGGTGAGTTGGCCAAAGTTTCCGCTGCGGCAACGTCTCAGACACAGTATCGGAGCGCAAGAGAGCGTATCTGATTCCCAACATCTGGTATCAGAGCTTTGGAGGTTCTGGCAGCCATGTCTACGGAGCAGATGAACACTTGTATGATCACCCTCACAAGGGAAAACTGGACGATTTGAAAGCCAAGGATGGAGGATCTACTCTGGTGCAAGAACATGCATGGTCCGTTGGAGGGCGACAACGCAAAACCAATGGACAAAACTGCTGAAGACTGGAAACGACTGGATTGGAAGGCCGTTGGATTCATCCGCCAATGGTTGGATGATTCGGTGTTTCACCACGTGTCCATGGAGAGTTCAGCAAAAGCATTATGGGAGAAGCTGCATTGAAAGCATTATGGGAGAAGCTGCATTCGATGTACGAAAGGAAGACGGCTAGCAACAAGACGTTTCTTATTCGCCAACTCGTCAACTCGAAGTACACGGAGGGTGCCCCAGTGTCACATCTGAACGAGGTTCAGGATATCATCAACCAGCTGTCTGCGATGAAGATGGTGATTGATGATGAGCTTCACGCCCTACTGCTCTTGAGTTCTCTGCCGGAAAGCTGGGAGACGGTGGTGGTGTCGACGAGCAACTCCGCGTCTGATAGAGTTGTCACGATGAAGGCAGTCAAAAGTAGCTTGTTGAATGAGGAGGTCCGGCGCAAGCAAGTGGAATCGTCGCAGGAGTCCACTCTGGTGGCTTTCCACGGGAAGGGAAGACCTAATTCACAGGCAAGAATAGGGAGAGTTCTCGGAATCTTGCGATTGTGGACCGCAAGGAGGACTGCTATCACTGTGACGAAAGAGGTCATATCAAGAGGAACTACATGAAGCTCAAAGCTGAGAAGGCAAAAGGCAAGGACGATCAGGAGGATCTCATAGCAATGGAAGATATCATCATCGCAGCAACCGACGCAGAGAAACCTTGTGGCATATGTCATGACGACGACTGGGTCATGGACACGGGGACGTCGTATCACGCCACTCCACATAAGAGGATCTTTACATCATACTGTGCACTTGACAACGGAGCTCGATGAGAAGCTCATTCTTAAGGGTGTGTGCCATGTACCAAGTTTGCGCTACAACTTGGTTTCGGTAGGGAGGCTGGCAGATGATAGATGTCGCACTCTGTTTGGGGACAAGATTGGATGCTTGCGAAGGGTTCCCAACAGCTGGCTCGGGAAGATTTGTGTTGTGGCATGTACAGGCTCAAGCTGCTGAGCTGTACAGGTAGACCACAGACACCGGATGAAGGCTCGAGGGGTGCTCGACAGGAGGTGGATCGTCGAGAACTTGCTGAGGAGGGGCTTCTAGGTGCTTTGAGGGATACGGAGGATTCGGTTCGTCGAGACAGCGCGACGGATGGTGGTGAGTCAAAGATTGAGGGTCAGTCTGTCGATCCATGACAGCTGGTCGGTCTCCAGATGGGGGTTGCTCTACGGATCTAGTTTTGGCGACGGGTAGTTTGCCAAAGCTTCACGGAGCGACATCGGTTTCAGCAGTTCGAAGCCAGGAAGGAGATCAAGGTTTGCAGCAAACACAATCCGAGGCGGGAGCATCATCGTTCACATAGTTCAGGGGGAGCTGTAGGTCATCGACGACATGTACAGTGCATGATGTTCTGCTCGAGGACGCATGTGTACGGGGGAGCTTCAAGTTCAGACACGAAGGTGGACATGTTCAGGAGTTCGAATCTCAGGAGGACCGCACCATCTGCTTGGTTGGGCCAGCCAAGGATGAAGAAGCTCGTCGGAACGTTAACACTTTTCGGTGGAAAACGGAAGTCGGGGACAGGCAGCCGAGACTTGCGGTGAGGCTAATCGTCAGGGACTTCGGTCTTGATCGTGTTATTGATATCGATAGGATCCCAGTGATGCAAGAGGTGCTACGCATGGCAGCTAGCGTCGACGTGACGGTCGAGGAGCTGGAGACGAAGGAAGATGCAAAGCAGCTTAGGGGATCAAAGATCAGTGGCATGGGAGAGCAGGAACTCGGTCACATGACGACATGCATGAAGTCCAGTTGAGGAGTCATGGGGTCAACACCCTCTCATCAGACTGGAGGGAGATTGTTGGAGTCCAGTCTGGATTTGGTAATAGCATATTTTTGGAGTCCAAATCTGATTAAATGTTTGATTTAATTTGATTTGGATGTCCATAATTAGTGCTAGGCTATTTTAGATATAATAGGATTCTTATTTGAGGGTTTCCTATTTAAGATCCTATTATAACCTAAATAGGTATTTCTCATCCTATATATGGGGTGAGGGTGGAGGCACAAAGCACAGCACAAAAAAAGTAGAAATTCGAGGTGCTCGTCCACAGAAAATCTAAAAAAAAGTTTCGCACTTTGCTCTTAGGACTTCGTCATCCAAGATAGAAGGAAGAGATCTAATCGAGGGGGTCGTCAACTTCGATTAGTGAGATTGCTACGGGTTGGTGAGCGATTTCAATTGTAATATCTTTCTTTTCTTTGAGTGTGGTGAGGGGGTTGAACCTATTAGGACAAAGGGTTCAACATTAGTTTTTGTCAATCTTGTAATTTCATCTGAGTTATAGAGATTGGATTTGTCTAGGTGACGTAGTCACCGCCATATACTTGTCTTTATCTGTGCTAGGTGTCCGTTAGACGGGGGTTAGTTATTTCAGGTGGATTGGCCTAAGTTTCCGATGCGGCAACGTCTCAGACACGGTATCGGAGTGCAAGAGAGCGTATCCGATTCCCAACATCTGGTATCAGAGCTTTGGAGGTTCTGGCAACCATATCTACGGAGCAGATGAACACTTGTATGATCACCCTCACAAGGGAAAACTGGACGATTTGGAAGCCAAGGATGGAGGATCTACTCTGGTGTAAGGACTTGCATGGTCTGTTGGAGGGCGACAACGCAAAAACCAATAGACAAAGTTGTTGAAGACTGAAAACGACTGGATCGGAAGGCCGTTGGATCCATCCACCAATGGTTGGATGATTCGATGTTTATCACGTGTCCATGGAGAGTTCAGCAAAAGCATTATGGGAGAAGCTGCATTCACTGTACGAAAGAAAGACGACTGGAAATAAGGCATTTCTTATTCGCCAACTCGTCAACTCGAAGTACACGGAGGGTGCCCAGTGTCACAACATCTGAACAAGGTTCAGGGTATCATCAATCAGCTGTCTGCGATGAAGATGGTGATTGATGAAGAGCTTCACGCCTACTGCTCTTGAGTTCTCTATTGGAAAGCTGGAAGACGTTGGTGGTGTCGGTGTGCAACTCCGCGCCTGATGGAGTTGTCACGATGGAGGAAATCAAAAGTAGCTTGTTGAATGAGGTCTGGCACAAGCAAGTGGAATCGTCGCAGGAGTCCGCTCTGGTGACTTCCCACGGGAAGGGAAAACCCAATTCACAGGCGAGAACAGGGGAGAGTTCTCGGAATCTTGCAATTGTGGACCGCAAGGAGGGCTGCTATCACTGTAGCGAAAGGGGTCATATCAAGAGGAACTGTATGAAGCTCAAAGCTGAGAAGGCAAAAGACAAGGACGATCAGGAGGATCTCACAGCAATGGGAGATATTATCATCGCAGCAACGACGCAGAAAAACCTTATGGCATGTGTCATGACGGCAAATGGGTCATGGACACGGGGACGTCGTATCACGACACTCCACATAGGAGGATCTTCACGTCATACCGCGGCGGCAGGTTTGGACGTGTGAAGATGGGCGACAAGGGGACGACTGCAGTTGTAGGCATCGGTAATGTGCACTTGACAACGGAGCTCGGTGAGAAGCTCATTCTCCAGGGTGTGCGCCATGTACCAAGTTTGCGGTACAACTTGGTTTCAGTAGGGAGGCTGGCAGATGATGGCTGTCGCAGTCTGTTTGGGGACAAAGATTGGATACTTGCGAAGAGTTTCCAACAGCTAGCTCGGAGAGATTTGTGTTGTGGCATGTACAGGCTCAAGCCGTTGAGCTGTACAGGTAGGCCACAGACACCGGATGGAGGCTCAAGGGGTGCTCAACAGTAGGTGGATCGTCGAGAACTTGTTGCGGGACTTCTAGGTGCTTTGAGGAATACGGAGGATTCGGTTCGTCGAGACAAAGCGACGGATGGTGGTGAGTCAAAGATTGAGGGTCAATCTGTCAGTCCCATGACAGCTGGTCGGTCTCCAGATGGGAGTTGCTCTATGGATCCGATTTTGGCGACGGGTGGTTTGCCAAAGCTTCACGGAGCGACATCTATTTCAGCAGTTTGAAGCCAGGAAGGAGATCAAGGTTTGCAGCAAACTCAATCTGAGGCGGGAGCATCATCATTCACTCAGTTCAGGGAGAGCTGTGGGTCATCGACGGCATACACAGTGCGTGATGTTCTGCTCAAGGACACATGTATTTGGGGGAGCTTCAAGTTCAGACACGAAGGTGGACAGGTTCAGGAGTTCGAATCTCAGGAGGACCGAACCGTCTGCTTGGTTGGGCCAGCCAAGGATGAAGAAGCTCGTCGGAACGTTAACACTTTAGGATTCTTATTTGAGGGCTTCCTATTTAAGAAATCATATTATAACCTAAAATAGGTTTTTCTCATCCTATATATATGGGGTGAGGGTGGCGGCACAAAACACATCACAAAAAAAGTGGAGATTCGAGGTGCTCGTCCACAGAAAATCTAAGAGAAAGTTCCGCACTTTGCTCTTAGGACTTCGTCATCCAAGACATAAGGAAGAAGAGATCTAATCGAGGGTCGTCAACTTCGGTTAGGGAGATTGCTACGGGTTGGTGAGCGATTTCAATTGTAATCTTTCTTTTCTTCTTGAGTGTGGTGAGGAGGTTGAACCTATTAGGACAAAGGGTTCAAACATTAGTTTTTGTCAATCTTGTAATTTCATCTGAGTTATAGATATTGGAATTTGTCCAGGTGACGTAGTCACCGCCATATACTTGTCTTTATCTGTGCTTGGTGTCCGTTAGACGGGGGTTGGTTATCTCAGGTGGGTTGGCCTAAATTTCCGCTGCGGCAACGTCTCAGACACGATATCGGAGCGCAAGAGGGCATATCCGATGCCCAAATCCGTGTCCGTATAGTGAAACATATTTGAGTGCTTCTTCTACCTACTGAAAATATTTGACTGCTTCTTCTACCTACTGAAAATAACAGTATCCCCATGTCCATACCGTGTCCTTAACCGTACCGGTATCCGTATTCGTGCAACATAGATTCCAATTAACCCTCGTAACATGAGAGGGTCTCATTCTCCTATTAATTGATTACTATATCCTCGAGTCCAGCATCTGCATCGGTACTCAACGTAGTAGTAGAAGGATAGGATCTCCAAATAGAAATCGATTCATTTAGATCTTGCACAGTGTTGACAATTATAGATATTCCATTTAGAGTTCCTATCATAACATATGTTAGGATGCCTATATGAAGGAAATCCTGCTCCTGCATATGGAAAAACTACTTAAAAGGAAATAGAAGATACCTATTGAGAATCAATAAGGGACTTTTAGTCCCACATCGGAATTTGTAGTATGTAGAGGAGCTAGACTCCCTATAAGTAGTGAAGTAGTCCATCAATAAAATCATCCCAACTATTATTTTCTACATGGTATCAGAGCCATAACTCTCTCTCTCCACACAAAAAAAAAAAAATTAGCCCCCTCCCGGAGGGACCCCCCCCCCCGCCCTGCGCAGCCCCCCCCACCCCCTTTCCCCCCCCCCCCCCGGACCTGCGCCCCCCCCCCCGACCCCCCCTTCCCCCCCGCCCGCTGTCCCCCCCCCCCCGACCTGCGCCCCCCCCCCCCCGACCCCCCCTTCCCCCCGCCCGCTGACCCCCCCCCCCCTCCGCTGACCCGCCGGCCCCCCTTCCCCCCCTCCAGCGCCGCCCCCCCCGGCCCCCCCCCCAACCCGCCCCTTTACTGCTGCTACAGCACCCTTTTTAGGGTTTTCTTTTGCTGTTTCCAAAAAAAAAAAAAACAGATTTCTTCTCTTTAGAAGATCTCTGTAGTTGCCTCGAGAATCAGAGTTCCTTCTCTTTAGAAGATCTCTGTAGTTGCCTTCGAGAATTAGTACCTTCTTTTTAGAAGCTCTG
The DNA here is from genome assembly GCA_029216955.1 of Iris pallida. Lineage (NCBI taxonomy): Eukaryota > Viridiplantae > Streptophyta > Magnoliopsida > Asparagales > Iridaceae > Iris > Iris pallida. Next base: position 31,771 of record JANAVB010019876.1, on the reverse strand, counting down.
CTACGAATACGAAATCTCTTTAGATCTTCGTATCTCAGAAACGTTGTCTTTACAATCGTTTCTGCACGGCTGGTATACCTCTGGTTTGTCTCATGCAAGGAGGCACAACTATGTTGGTTATCCTTGAGCCGTCCGAACGCGTTATCATGACGCGGTTCTAGTTGGTCGTATAACCTACGACATATCAGTGAGGGATCTCGTTTTGTTGTTTCCCCCTGTAGCTGACTAAGACGAAGACGACTCCACAGAAGACGACTCCGGAAACAACACCTCACTGATTGCAGTTGCAGAAGTCATGGATTCCATCTATGAGAAGTTGACAGCAGCATAAATGAAGGCCCTGGTCGAGGATCTCCTGACTAAGAGATTACCGGAGGCGACCCCACGCGTGACCCATACTGATGTGGATCCGTCACCGTACAAAATGGAGAAGTTGGACAAGCTGGAGACGAAGTTGGAAGGCACGACCAACTACTTGAAATGGTCGCGGCAGGCGATGCGGACGCTGAAGGGACGTGGCTTGGTTGGTTATGTCGATGGCACCACCAAGGCCCCTGTCGATCACTCCTCGAAGGAGTTTGCTGTATGGGACATTGTCAACAATGTCGTAGCTGGTTGGTTGACAGCCTCTTTGACCGACCAAGTGTCGGGTAACGTTGAAGCAATGGAGGGAGCTGCTGATATCTGGAGAACGTTGAAAGACATGTACTCCGGTTCGGGAAACCCCATGCGAGTCTTCCAACTGCAGGATGAGCTCGATAGGGTATTCCAAGACGATCGTACTATCTCTGAGTACGCTGCCTTGTTGAAGAAGTACTGGTCTGATCTTGACCATTATGATCCTCTTGGCATGGAAGATGCTCAGGTTGAACCGACTTTTGCAAAATATTTCCAGAAATTTCTGGATTATATCTCGCGGCAACGGATGATGAAGTTTTTGAAGGGGATCAACCCAGCGTTTGAGCAACGGCGGAATGTACTTCTCGCACAACCGACGCTGCCGACATTAGAAGACGCCATAGCTGCCATGGCACAAGAAGAAGCACGGTTGAAGCTGATGCCTACCAAGGGTCCCTCCCAGGGGGAGCAGGCCGGAGTTGACACATCTGCTCTTGCCACTTTCACACAGCCTCCTTCTACGGGAGGCGTTTGCCACAACTGTGGTGACACGGGGCATTACATCCGCTTTTGCCCAAAACCGACACGAACTCCCTCGAATGGACGGGGTCGTGGTCGCGGTGGACGACGAGGTGGTCGAGGCAGCTACGATGGTGGAAGGGACAGTTACTCTGGAGGCAATAAGGCACATCTGGCGGATGAAGGTGGGGACAATCAGCTGGCGGACATCACTCCTTTTGAGAGGAAAGTTCTCGAGAAGATGCGGGGCTCAAAGCTTGGTTCTGGTGAAAGACAAGTCATTCCTGGGGCGCCGTCCGCTACAGGAGATTACTGCACTTCTCCCAAACCAGTGCCGGTATACCTCCGCGTGCTCTTGCATCTGTCTCTCAGCCAGCTTGGATTATGGACTCTGGGGCATCTTGCCATGTCACGGGGTCCCGAGGAGAGTTCCGGGAATACTCTACTCTAACGCCGCCAGAAAGCATTCAGACTGCTGATGGTACCTACAGGCCGGTTACGGGTAAAGGCACTGTTGATTGCACTCCTTCCATCACTCTATCTAATGTCTTACATGCTCCTTCCTTTCCTGTCAATCTTATTTCCATTAGCGCCATTATCCTTGATCTAAACTGTATTGTTTCCTTTGATATTCCTAAGGTAACTTTTCAGGAGAAGGGAACGGGAAGACGACTAGGCACTGGCACATGGCATAAGGGTCTATGGTACTTGGACAGGACCGGTCTGGATAGAGCACTGGCATCTTTGGTTGCAGACGCCCAACCGGAAGTCCGAAGTCGAAGTGTCGAAGCCGAGCTGCTCCTCCAACATCGGCGTGTAGGGCATTCTTCTTTTCCCGTTATTGGTCGATTGTATCCGTCATTATATCAAAAAGCAAATAAAGAGTTGTTAGTTTGTGATTCTTGTGAGTTGGAAAAACATACCAAAAGCTCTTATGTGCATTCTGGGCATCGATGTTCTGCTGCTTTTGATATGATTCATTCCGATGTGTGGGGCCCTTGTCCTACAAACGGTGTTAACGGTTATAGATAGTTTGTTACTTTTATTGACTGCTCTACCCGCGTAACGTGGATCTACCTGCTGAAGAATAAAAGTGATGTTTTCGAGGCATTTCAAAGCTTCCATCAACGGGTGCGGACACAGTATAATGCTCGTGTTAAGTATTTTCGGTCGGATAATGGGACGGAATATACCCATAAGAGGTTTGCTGCATATTTATCCTCTCATGGTATACTGCATCAAACCTCTTGTGCTTATACACCGGCTCAAAATGGTGTTGCCGAGCGAAAGAATAGGCACCTGCTGGAGGTGGCTCGGACAATGATGCTGGCTATGAATGTTCCTAAATTTTGTGGGGGCAGGCTGTCTTGACAGCCTCTTATCTCATCAACAGGATGCCCTCTCAATTACTGGACTGGAAGACCCCTTTGGAAATGCTCACGGGGACAACTGCGTACACCGTTCCTCCGAAAGTATTTGGTTGCGTATGCTTCGTCCACGATAACAGGCCTGGTGTTGATAAGCTGGATCCTCGAGCACTTAAGTGTGTCTTTGTTGGGTACACCGGGACACAGAAGGGTTACGTATGCTGGAGCCCGGTTGAACGGAAGCTGTTTGTAAGCATGGACGTTACATTCAGAGAGCTGGAACCTTATTATGGTTCGGACGAAGGTTCTGCGTTTGGGAACACGCCTCACACAGCGGGTGTTAGACGTGAGGGGGAGGTAGTATGCCCAAACGTCGTTGTCGGGTCGGTACCTTGTCCTGTCGTGACAAACTGGCAGAAAGGGGGAGACAGCATCACTGATACTGATACGGAGGATGAAGAAGACAATACGTACATTACGCAGGGGGAGAAGCAGACAAGGGAAAAGGAGCTCCAAGTTTACAGAAGAAGACAGCAGACATCCAGTACTGTGCCGTGCCATGTGCCAAGTCCCTCGTCTACTCCTGCCCCAACTCCTGAAGATGTTACTCCCGTATCGGATCACTCGGATTCGGAAGCGGGTCTCTCCGACTCAGATGGTATGCTTTCTCCACCACCCATTGCTCCCTTAAGGAGGTCTTCTCGCATTAATGCGGGAAAGGCTCCTATTCGTTTTCAAGATTATGAACATGATATCGCCAACTACTTGTCTTATTCTAATATCTCTCCGACTTATCAAGCCTTCCTCACTTCGTTAGACTCCACTTCTTTACCTAAGAATTGGCAGGAAGCAAAGAAGGACCCAAGATGGAAAGCTGCAATGATGGAAGAACTTGGGACACTAGAGAAAAATAAGACATGGGAGCTGGTACCATTACCTGAAGGGAAGAAAGCTGTGGGATGCAAATGGATGTACACAGTGAAGGAAACACCAGAAGGAAAAGTTGAGCGGTACAAGGCGAGACTGGTTGCAAAAGGCTATACCCAGACATATGGCATCGACTATGATGAGACTTTTGCCCCAGTAGCGAAGATGACTACCGTAAGAACGCTGGTCTCCATTGCAGCAAACTATGGGTGGAAGCTACACCAGTTAGACATAAAGAACGCATTTCTTCATGGAGACCTACAAGAAGAAGTTTACATGGAGACTCCTCCGGGGTGCTACTCTGTGTCAGATTCAGGTGAAGGAACGTCACATGGAAAAGTGTGCAAACTGAAGAAGTCGCTGTACAGGCTGAAGCAATCTCCTCGAGCCTAGTTTGACAGATTCAGAAAGGCAGTCACTGGCATGGGGTACCATCAGACAAATGCAGATCACACAGTCTTCCTCCAGCATGCAAGAGGCCACATAACTATACTTGCTGTATATGTGGATGATATAGTAATCACAGGTGATGATGCTGATGAGATCACTAAGCTGAAGACGAAACTCGCCAAAGAGTTTGAGGTGAAGGACCTGGGAGAGATGAGATACTTTTTGGGTATCGAGGTGTGTAATGGTGAACAAGGAATTGTTCTCTCACAAAGGAAATATGCACTAGATCTGCTGAAGGAGACAGGAATGCTGGGATGCCGAGCAGCAGTCACTCTAATTGACCAGAAGTGCAAGATGGGAGCAGAAGCAGGAGAGCCTGTTGATCGCGAAAGGTATCAAAGGCTAGTAGGCAGACTGATTTATCTAGGGCATACTCGCCCTGATATCTCATTTGCAGTAAGTGTTGTAAGCCGCTATATGCATGATCCAAGAACGGGTCATATGGATGCAGTATTTCAGATCCTAAGATATCTGAAAGGGACGCCGGAAAAAGGACTGTGGTTCAAGAAGAATGGATGCACAGATGTTGAGGGATACTGCGATGCAGACTGGGCAAGCTGCATAGACGACAGAAGGTCTACCACAGGGTACTGTGTTTTTGTAGGAGGAAACCTGGTTTCATGGAGAAGCAAGAAACAGTCAGTGGTAGCACGGTCGACAGCTGAAGCAGAATACAGAGCAATGGCTCTAGGAGTATCAGAATTGCTATGGGTAAAGGCGCTGCTGACAGAGTTGAAGCTAGACAAGGGGACACCATTGCACCTTCGGAGCGATAGTCAAGCTGCGATAAGTATAGCGAACAATCCAGTTCAGCACGACAGAACGAAGCACATCGAGATCGATCGATTCTTCATCAAGGAAAAGCTGGAACAAGGGATACTGAAGATTGACTATGTTCGCTCAGAAGAACAAGTGGCAGACTGTCTGACTAAGGGTCTTAGTTCATTGAGTCTGTCAAAGCTATGTAACAAGATGGGGATGATTAATATCTATCGCCCATCTTGAGGGGGAGTGTTGAGAATCAATAAGGGACTTTTAGTCCCACATCGGAATTTGTAGTATGTAGAGGAGCTAGACTCCCTATAAGTAGTGAAGTAGTCCATCAATAAAATCATCCCAACTATTATTTTCTACAATACCTTAACATGAACAATATGTTGTATATAAAGCAATGTTTTCTGTGTAATTTCCAAAACTACCAAGTAAAAAAAGAATATTTGATAATTACAAAAGAAAAAGGTAAAATTACACCAGCCTTGTGGTTCGGTGTGAGAGAATCATTTGCACTTAAGAATGAACATCACCTCCCATGGTGGTAGTTACCAAGCTGTATAAACCCTTATACCTGTTGGACCAGCATGTATTGAAAGAAGTAGTCTGGCGGACGTAGGACTAGATGACCAAGGTTTCTTAGCTACCTATAAATAGAAAATTAAGGGGAATTTACAACGTATGCTTTTCATTAAGGTTCAAGAGAGTGTTTGTTAGTCCCGAGACAGATCAAAAGACGGAGGCACAAAGGCAAGAAAACAGAGAGATCACGCGAAACCTCCTAGGAGATTTGCTCTCTGTTCTAATCCTAAAATTGTATTCGAGATAAAAAGTTCACACAAACAAGTTTGCCCTCTAGTGTCTCGATTCCAACATAATCCAATTAATCTTCTATATTACAACTTCTCTATCTCAATTACAAACTGACAGAAACATAGAACGTTCTTCCTTGCAAATGTGTTACAATTGTGACCGAACGCTTACAAAGAGAAAAGAAGTAGAAGAAGAAGACAACTCTTACTGAGGTGATGAAGATCATTGTTGCTCAAAGCAAGATTCGTCCTATACAATCTGATTCCAGTTACCAACAAGTTCACAAGAGAAATTCTGAAACACTCGATGTCACCTCTGGACTGACTCGCACGAACTCCTGGACGACAATGGCAACCACAGCAAGATATTCTATTTCTTTCTCAATTTCGAAGTAAGTTCTAAAAGAACACGAAGAGAGTATTTATAGAGTAGAGAGGAAACCATAACCCTAACCTTGGCCGCCAACAGATTACGAAAAAATATAAATGAATTAAATTCAAATCCCACAAAAATCAGATGTGAATAATTGACTCAATCTTTTCATAATCGTTCAAATCCCGCAAACAGTAGAATTAAGCACCAACATCGTCGCAACTGCTCCTGCGCACATAAGCCGGTAGCCATAAGCCAGTAGCCAGCATCTCATGTGCACAACAGTGCAACAGTGCATGCGCGAATACGCGCAAAGCCCGCACATAGACCGCTCATAGCCGTGCATAGCACGGCATTCAGTGCATGCACCTCGCGCATGAAACGAGCCCAACAAATGCGCACAAGCGCCATGCAACAATGTTGACGTGCTAAGTGCAAAATGCACCATCAAAGCGCCACTTTGTGCCCCCCTTGAGCCCGAGCCCGAATCTCAGTCCGATTCCGAGTCGCTAAGCCTCTTTGGGACTTAGTTCCAAAGAAAAAAATTTCAAGAGTGACAAAAAACATAAATGCTTTCTTGAGGAGTTTAAACTTAATCCTACTAGAAAAACATCTCACATGATATCCACCACAAGAGACACCACCCCATGTGCATCTCTCAACACCAAGCATGATATTATATTGAGATACTCACTTGAAGTGTTTTCCAATGTAGGACTATCTTTCTAGATCTCAAGAAGGAACACCTCCATGGGTAAAAGGAAAAACTCCAACAGTTTTTATCACCGTTGTAAGAGTTCTACAACTCTTATGTTCTTCCACTTGAAGGAAAGAGTTCCTATAGGAGCGTCATCTTTTCTGTCAAGGATCACGATTCGTCACTGTCGTATTGGTGGGGCAACCGTTACTAGTTGAAAGTTTTCTTGTACGGAGTTGACAATTTTTTAACGATGTCCAATGGAAAAAAAAAAATAGAAGTGCACGGGATTAACTTTTGGCAAAATGGTGTTAACAATATTATTGCAATTGAAATCTTTGTTAATAAAAGGTTGGGACTTGTTTGGGTGGCCCCACCTGCCCTGTAGCAGGTTTGTGGTCCATGTCTTCTTTGTCGGGGATAGTCGATGCTTCCGCACACACGTATCCCTACACTACCAACAAACCTATCATAGCACGATATCTTAGGATGACGGACCTCAAAACATCAGCCTTTAGAGTCGACAAAAAACAAAACAAAGATCAAGAAAAAGAAAGCAGAAGTACTTAGGAGGAATTTGTGTGAGAAATAGAGAGAAGAATTGTTATATGCTGTTTTCTCTCTATAAGGGCAGGCCTTATATTGCCATTTCCCCACATCAGCCTCATAATGGGTTATACAACCAAATAAAAAGTGCTGTAATAAAATCAGCATTAACTGGCCAAAGTGAAGGCTTTAAAAACTCACCTGCAAAAAAGGCTTAAACTGATCTAAATTCATAACTGACAGTTACTGACCTGTTACCCATTAACCAGCAGGGGATTGCAAGACAGTCTTACCTTGGAAGAACAAACCTAAGTTCGAGTTCGCCTCAGAGCGCACATGTGGTTAAAATTTATTTAGTGCTAACTCAACTAAGTCCAATATATGAGTCTTCTATATAGAGTGCTCGAGTTTGTTGCCAATACGAGGTGGGATTAAAAACAAGGCAAATAAAGCATATATCAAAACCACATGCAAGAATCCATTTGAAATTAATCTTTTGCTACATAAAAAATCCAACAAAATCAACTTTGCTAAAGGAAATAAGAGTAACGTCCTTTCGAGCAAGGATCCTTTGAATCTATTAAAAGTGAGATTCCTGTCAAATTATGCAACATTTTCTGAACCTTGTTGACTCTTAAGTCTTGCAAAAGAAAATAAGAGTATTATTATTTTCTTGCTATGTCCCCTTAATCTATAAAACAGTTTCCAACCAAAATAAGCAACATTGCTCAATCATGTCGAATTTAGATTCTTGTATATACTTGGGGCCAATAAATCCAGTGGCTAGCTGCAAAAGTACTATCAGAGTTGTAGAAATGAAGCCAAGGAAAATCACATGGTCATCATGAAAGTATTAACATCTATCTAGCCTAGGTCAATTAAAAAAAAAAATTAAACCTACGTCATATTCATGTACCTAGATTCTAAACTGTGGGAGAATGATTATATCTTGCCATCTTGACAAATCGTGAGGGCAAGGTACAATCTTTCTTCCATGTTTAAAAGATGATGCAACCCAGTAACCTGCAAGTTCCCCTAGATTAGGAGAAAGTGTAGACAAAAGGGTAGATGATGAGATACCGAAGGATCCGTTTGGCAGCAATGAGGTAGGGAGAGCAGGAATGGCTCATGAACTGAGTCACATGATGAACGACATAAACAATATCCGGACAGGTAAAGGTAAGGTAGTGCAAAGAACCAACCAGTTGAGGGTAATCAATAGCATCGGAAAGGAGATCACCCCTATTGGCTGATAATTGGATTTTGGCACAAACTGGGGTAGAGCACGGCGTACACTCTGTCATGTAGAACCTTTAAAGGAGGTCAAGGGTATACTTAGTTTGGGAGAGGTGCAAAGAGTCCTGAAAACGGGTTGCCTCGAAACCGAGAAAGAATGACAAAGAGCCAATGTCAGTAAACTCAAATTCATTCCCAAGAGTGGTAATAAAGGAGGTGAGGAGGTCATGAGTATTACCCGTCAGAATAATGTCATCCATATAGAGAAACAAAAGTAGAATCGCAGTCTCTGAATGGTTGATGAATAGAGTAATTTGCCTTTCTTTGCATGAATCCGAGCTGGAGAAGAAAACTGTTGAGACGTTGAAACCAAGTTCGTATAGCTTGTTTGAGACCATAGATAGCTTTTCGTAGAAGACACGATAAGGATGAACAAAATTTGTGAAACGAGACGGTTGACTCATGTAGACGAAAGACATACTTGACATCAAGTTAGCGTAAGGGCCATCACATGGAGACAACAATGCTAAGCATAGTGCGGACAGTAGTTGGCTTAATTACAAGACTGAAAGTCTCGTTAAAATCAATGACAGCCTGTTGATGAAATTTTTTGCCAACTAGACAGACTTTGTGACGTCGAATGGACCCATCGACACAACGTTTGAGTTTGTAGATACATTTGCAACCAACAACATAATGCTGAGTAGTAGGAGGAACAATTACCCAAGTACTATTTTTCAATAAGGCATTGAATTCAGAATTCATGGCCTGACGCCATTCAGGAAACTGAACAACATGAGAGTAATAGGTAGCTAGGTTTGTAGTAGAGTGGGCATGGACTATGGGCGTAAGGCTCTAAAAAGGGGATAGTTGCTTGTGCCATCCGTACGGTTAAGAAGTTTGTTGGACCCATCTCACTGTCGGGTTATCATTAGATGCTGGAGGAAGTGACTGGGGGAGGTTCGGATATAGTGGAGGTGAGTTGTGGGGGAGGGGTCGGTAGTAGTTGAGGTTGAGGGCGTTGAAAATGGTATGGATGATGTTAATGGAGACGTGGCGCATGTATGGAAAAATGTGCCTCTGCGGAGGAGGATGATGAGGATATGGAAGATGGGACTTGAGATATAAGTGGACATATATCCCGGTGGTTTGAGGAGAGGGGATTGTGGTTTTGAAGAATGGAAAGTCTTATTCACCAAAGTGAACTAAGCTAGGATTTAATATGATCGAAAATTAATGGTTTCAAAATTCGTTTATCTTCCAACATTTTCATAATTTTTGGCAGCCTCCTTTGTATTTTGAGCTCTATTAATTTCACAAGTTATATAAACACTAGAACAATTCTTCGTAGAATTCCCTTGGGTTCCCTTTCGTTGGAACAACTCAACACCGGACACATACAGTTATAACAAGTGGAGAATGCAAAATAAGAAAGAATTCTTCTTACCTTAGGTAGTTTAGCAATTACTACTATAACCTTGCTATACTTGTTCTTCCGAACAAATAAAAATATGTAGATTAAAAATACATAGTTCAAAATGAACCTAACTACTGGATCAAATGACAAAATAGAGGACGACGTGCCATAAAGGCGAGAAAATAGTGAAGACTAATTGAGAATGGGAGAAGGCAATTAACAATAAGATAAATGGCAGTGGATACAACTTCAGGCTAGTAGCATGAAAAAATATGACTAGAGACCAGAGTACGAACCATTTCAAAAATATGACAATATTTCCATTCTATAATGCCATTTTGTTCGGGTGTGTAAGGACATGAAAGACGACAATGAATATCAAGAGACGTACAAAGATCTTTGAATGGAACATCATCGTATTCACCGCCATCGTCACTTTTAGTAAAAAAAAATTGAATGTAGATATAAGTGACAAAGTTCTAAAAAAATTGTAATTACTCAAGATTTTTATCGTTGTTCGGATCATTCCGGAAGAGGACACTGATGCCTAGATCTGATGAAAATAGACATATTCGGACCTAGGAGCGGACGACGAGGACGAGCGTGAGTCGTGGAGCGGACGTGACGTGATCGGAGAGGAGAAGCATCGATGAAAGAGATCATCAAGAAGCTGGATCTTGCAGAGGTTGCGACGTTGATGAAGTTGATGAAAATGTCGGCTGGTGAGAGCACGACACGAACGACGTCGAAGTTGGAGCTTCCCTCCATCGATCTGAAGCTTGATGGACCTACCTGAGTTGGCCACGACGGGGAAGGAGAACCCTCGCAAAGAAGAGGGAGCCGAATAAGGGCTCGACAGGACGAAGAGCACCGTCAGGACCTAAGGGAGAGCCCCGGCAGTGCTACAATTGCGGGGAGGTGGGTCATCTGAGGTACGCTTGCACCAAACCACCCAAGGAAGATTCAGGCGGTAGACGTGGACAGTTTGGAGGATGTGACCGTGGTTGTAGGGGTCGAAGAGGTTGTCGAACGAACCTGCTGATAGCAGAAGGCCAGGAGACAGCTGACGGTGCCTATACTGAGGAGGATCAGGCACTGCAGGACATGTTAAAAGTGCTCAGGAGGAGGTAGAGAGCGTCGAGCGATAGAGACAGGAGGAGTGGGACCGGGGAGGCATCCACCTCATTCTTCGACAGAGGCAACGCTGCCATGTATGCATATCCATCTGCGAAAGGCACTGACGACTCGCTCGCCCTTGCATCTATGTCTTCCCTCAGATCGTCGGATTGGATTATCGATTTGTCTTCCCTCAGATCGTCGGATTGGATTATCGATTCGGGTACATCTCGACACGTGACAGGGAATGCTAGTGAATTTTCTTCCCACACTCACCTAGCATCGGCGGACAACATTCAAACAGCTGATGGTACTTCCAGCCAGTGGTCGGTAAGGGTACTGTCGATTGTACTGGTTCAGTAAAATTATCCAATGTTTTGCATGCTCCTTTTTCAGTCAGTCTTTTGTCCATTAGTTATATAACCCTCCAATTAAAATACACTGTCTGCTTTGATATTCCTAAGGTGATCTTCCAGGAGAAGAAGACGGGACAAAGACCTCACCAGCTCAATACGGCCACCAAAAGATAGTCCAGCTGCATGCCAGCCTTCCACTTTCCTTTGGACAAAATTCACCAGGCTGTGACAACCCTGATCCCTAGCATAATTGACCGTCAACGGTACCCCAGATACTTCACCAGTACTCTCCTTTCTCCACTCCCAGAGCAAGGACCCTTTCCTCCTTGAGGGTGCACTGAGAGCTGAAATAAACCCTGCTCTTCTCCCTATTCAGCTGAAGCCCGGACAACCTCCCAAACTCCTCCATAATATCTGAAAGCGCACTCATCCCCCTCATAGATGGATGAAGGAACACCAAGAGTTCGTCAGCATAGATAAAGTGTGACACCACCGGCTTGACCAGCCTGAAAAGAGGAACAATCTTCCTACTATGCACAGCCAGGTCCATCATGCAAGTGAAGTACTCCATCACCAGAGTGAACAGGTACGGGGAAAGGATCCCCCTGCCGCAGTCCCTGTTGCTCTTTAAGCATCCATATGGGGTACCCTGGATGAGGACCGAAAATGTGGGGGAGCATATGCACTCCCTCACCCTCGCTCCCCACCTCTCATCAAACCCCATAGCAAGCATAAGGTGGCAAAGGAAGTCCATGTTGACCGTGTCATAAGCTTTCCGCAAATCCAGCTTCACACAGGCCTTCAAACCCCCCGGCTTGTTAAAATCTCTCACCATCTAATGTGCAAGAAGACTGTGCTCAGCAATCGAGCGCCCCTTGATGAAAGTCGCCTGATTCCGAGACACCAGGTCCTGCATAATCCCCTCCATACGTCGACACAAGAGGTGGGTAATTATCTTATATAGATAATTACAACACACAATAGATCTGAAGTCGGCGAAGGATGTCACGCCCTCCTTCTTCGGAACCAAGGTCAAGAATGTGTGATTCAGCTCCTTCAACAACTTCCCTTCCAAGAAAAACTCCTGCACCGCCTTCAGGATTGGAAACTTTAGCTCACCCCAGTGTCGCCTAAAGAACCCACAAGAAAAGCCGTCAGGCCCCGGAGCCTTATTTGGATATGCCTTCATCACAATAGCCTCCACCTTCTCCAATCTCACAGGGGCCAACAGCAAGCTATTCCCATAGTGCGTCACCAGCCTCTTCGTGACAAGACCTGGAAACGTGATGGGATAATCAGTCTGCTGATATAAGTCAGAATAGAACCTAACTGCCTCCTCCTGAATCTCTACTGGATCTCCAACGAGCCTGTCCTCGCCATTTAGCAGCCTGGGGATGTTCCGGTACTGTCTGGCACGGATCACATCGTAAAAGAACTTGGTGCAACGATCCCCATCCTTGAGCCACGAACATTTGGCCCTCTGGGCCGCACTAATCTCCTGCTAAAGCCTCATGATGTTGACCTCCGCAATCAGGTCCCTCTCCCTAGCCGCCAACTCCCCGCTCAGCATGTCAGTCTGCAAAGCTTCCTGTACCTCTCGAAGATTGGCCTCCTTATCCTCCAGGGAAGACCGCGACATCTTGTTCACCCAATCTCGAATAGCTCTCTTGACCTGTTTGAGCTTGTGAACCATGCGAAACTGAATCGTGCCCTCCCGAGAATACTGCAGCCCTCCCATAACAACCTCCTCATATCCAGCAGAAAGGTACCAGCAATTGTTGTACCGAAATGGTCGAGCCTTCCAAGTGGGCTTCTCAGAGAAAGCTACCCGGATAGGGGAGTGATCGCTGGTCCCTGCCGCAAGCCCTTCCGCCACGGAATTCGGAAAGTAGCGAAACAATTCGCTATTTCCCAAAGCCCTATCAAGCTGACAGGCGATCCTGTTGTGAACCGCCTTATTGTGCCAGGTCCAAATGTGTCCTGCTCTCTCCAGTCCCCTCAGCCCAGACAAGAGGAGACACCTCTAGAAGTCGTATAAGATCGGATCCGGCACCGAACGACCTCCCACCTTCTCTTGACGATATAGCATGACATTGAAGTCTCCCATAAGCAGCAGAGGAAGATGCAGGTGCTCCGCCATACGTCCTACGCGCACAATGTCCTCCCACAAGGTCTCACGAAGCCGCCTATCATTGTGCCCATAAACTGCACCAAGAATGAAGTGGAATCCTCCTTTGTTCATAAAGGATATGCTAATAAGCTGCTCTGTCATCAGAACCTGTTCTCCCTCCCAACTATCTCTGTTCCACCGAACCCAAATCCTAGCCATATCGCAAAGATCCAGGTTGTGAATTTGCGCCCAGTTTGCAGGAGTCCTGCGAGATAGCATTGTCGTCCCTCTAATCTTTGTCTCAAGTAGAGAATAGAAATGTCACACTTCTTCCACTTCAGAACTCCACTAATCTCCCTCCATCTCCCAATGGAACACCCTCCACGAATGTTCCAGGCAAGGACCGACATTAATTAATTAATGTGGGATCCCCATGGACTCCATCTGGACTGACACCCGGAGGAAGTATCCCGTCCGTCAGATCTATATCCTCCCTCATCCCCGTCCCCGAGGAGGGTGCAAGATGGGCCTGAATCCTGGAAAGTGTCAAGGTCCAATCTGGGTTGGCCACGGTCTGATCGTCGAGACCCCTTGGCTGGAGCTCATCTTTCCGTGGGGACGGGACATGCCTTTTCCTGCTATAAACCTTTTCCATCATAGAAGTCTCCATCCCATCATGTCTACTATCCAGGGTACTCATACCCTTGGTCACCATACTCCTCTGGGGCCTGAACGGAACTATCGCGCCCTGTGAACTCTCCTGTCTCGGCGGGGTGTTAGTCTACGACCTCCTGGCCACCTCCATCAGAGTGTCCTCCTCCGTCGGCCTGACTGTCGACGCCACTCCGGTGATAGGACTGGACGCCAACTCTGGCTCAACCACCTCCATCTGCGCTGCCGAGGTCCTAGCTGTCTCCGTCCCTCTAGTCGTGCAGACACTAGATGAGTGACCAAAGCACTCACAGAGGGAACACATTGGGGAGACCCAATCATACTCCACGGCCTGAGTCAGAACCTCCCCGGACGCCACCTGATACTCGAGAATCACAACTTAGGTTAGGATACGATTTATCTTTAAAAGGTTTTCTTATCTAATTTGAAGGGGGGAAGTGAATATTTTCTTTTTCTTTCTAGACTTTGGACTGTCAGATAGGCTCACATGGAGGAAATCCTTCTCATTAGTGGCAAGTGGAAAAACTTGAACTGAAAGAAAGATAGTTGGGTCAACTTAATTGTCTACCTTTGCCTAAGTTTTGTTTGACCCATGTTCACCCAATTTGACTCTCTATTATTATTCTCCAAGGTTTTACATTACAATTATTTTTATCAGCTATAAATCAATTAATCAGGATATGCACGTTAGCATATGCATAGTACGCCTGGCTTGGTAACTCTGGTGCCTGTGGAAGAGCAAAAGTACTGTCAACTTTTGGAAGTAGGCATCCCGCTTTCAAAAGATCCAAAAATTGAACCATCTTCTCAACAGTTTAAGCATATTAACCTTTTATCAAACAACTTTGGATATTTCTTTTCGATATTTTATATTGCGTTCAGCTTTGTTCTCCAAAGTACCAGGAGTTTAGATCCTCATGACTACCACACCATTTCTTACTCAACAAGGGGTTGCAACATTAGTAGGTTGTCATTGATTAATCTTGATATGATTGTCACTATTGGAAGGTATAGCCGATCATATATCTCTACTCAAATAGGGTTCACTACATGGAAATAATGCCAATAAGCAAGATAGATATGGACACTGTTTGATTTTTTTTTCTTCTTCCATTTTTGTGTAATTGGCTTTTGAGAATAAGGACAGTCTTCGATTGTACGAGTATTATCCCTTGATCTCCACTCCCAATACCAAAGGCCTCAACCATTCGGTTGTCCACCCATTGGAATTTGATCACACAACTCAGAGCCCCCCAACCCCACCTCACTAACAGAAGAAATAGTAATAAGCAAGATTGCAAGTGATGCTCCAGAACATGGTTTGGAGAAAAGATAGATGCATTGAACATCGGGCTATGGAATGGATGCCGAATGAATCAAATTCCAAATCACATGAGATTTGGCAGCTACCAGTGATTACTCAAAAGAATTTAACAAGTGAGGAAAATAGCATGCACGACATTTCTCATGCATGATTATAGATTTTTCCTTGTTTGACAATAAGAATAGCATGCATTAAAATTCTTATGCATGACGAGAGATGTTTTCCTTGTTTAACAATGAAAATATTTCTGATATAGACCTATGATTCCAAGAAAAGTTATGCAAATGTCATAAAATGGAGAACTTTCACGCAACATACTAGAACGATGCAACCAACACACCAAAAAGTT
This sequence comes from Iris pallida, assembly GCA_029216955.1. NCBI lineage: Eukaryota > Viridiplantae > Streptophyta > Magnoliopsida > Asparagales > Iridaceae > Iris > Iris pallida. The sequence goes on along the minus strand of JANAVB010019876.1, from coordinate 16,111 downwards.
GGACAACCAAGTGGTAGAGGTCTAATTTGGTATAGGGAAGAAACATCATGGGATCAAATCCCACAGGGAAAGTAAAAAAACTGGCCTCGACTCTCAAAAGACAAATGCAACAAAATTGAAGAAAAAATTACCACCACACAATAAGCCAAGAACCTAGGCATGCTAAAAATGGAAGGTCTACTCATGAGCTTCAACTCAAAGAGCACAAGAATGGAAAGATTAAAGTTCAAGCGAACATATCCTCAGCGTTGAAAACTTTATTTCCCTGTCATGATCATGTGAGCCTCAGCCTAGCAAGGCATAGGTACACGTGAAACTTTCGTTGTTCTATCAAATAAACTAACCTGCTTTATTAGAAAGAAAAGCTACCAATCATTCAAACGTAATATAAGGGACAAACAAGATAAACGAAGATGACATATATCTCTAGGGAAATTTTCATTGGAGAACAAGAAAGAGAAGCAAGATGCAACTGGCATTTTCATAATAAACTGTGGAAATAAGTTGGAAAGTTTTCTAGGGTAAACAGTGGAAAAGTCGTCTCCCCTTGGCCCTTCCCCAACCCAAAAGAACACAAAATAATCTATGGAGATGTAATGATTGATACAAATCGAACAAATTAGGGTTTATAATTTTTCGTAATTTGAAGATCGAGAATCGGATGAGATTTTATAGTGGAAGGACAAAAGTATATAAAGTAACGATGGAAATCAAAAGTAGTTTTATTAAACTACCAAACTCTTGCATCTTGAGTTAGTGAGCAATCTGAAACAAAATAATTTATGAAGAATATTGAATTACAATATGAAGGAAAGTGTCCAAAAATAGGCCCATGACCTTTTTTGACCATATATATATATATATATATATATATATATATATATATATATATATATATGGTAATCCTATATAAGATTGGAGTTGACCATATATATTTTTATTTTACATAGGATTGGATTTCCAATATATTATCCTACATAGGATTGGATTTTAAGCCTACATAGGATGAAATTTCTATGGTATATAAAGGGATCTAAAGGTTCTCCACAATACACCTCCAAGAGTGCTCAATGTAAGTTGTTGAATAAGTTCAACACAAGTACCTCACTGTGCTCAAGTTGTTGAATAAGTTCAACACAAGAGAGCTAAAGTTGTTGAATAAGTTCAACACAAAAATTTGAGTTTTTTTTTAATCTTTGTGAGAGAGAGTTCTTGAGTGCAAGGAGAAAAGTGTTGAGAGCTATTGTAATTCTTTTTCTTCTTCATAGTGGAACTAAATCACCCTCGTCTGTGGAAGTAGACATCTTGGCCGAACCACGTAAATAATTGTCTTTGTTGGTTGTGAATTTTCTCTAAGATATTATCTGAGTTTCTTGGGTTTATTTTCGTTGTGCCCCAACAAATTGGTAACAGAGCTTTGGGAGTCCAGCAAGGTGTCCGACAAAGTTCTTAAAGAAAGTTAATTAGGTAGATTCTTAACATGACTCCATCAAGTAGGATCGGAAAGTATGAAATTGAGAAGTTCAATGGGAAGAATGATTTTGGCTTTTGAAAAAGCCAGATGAATGACGTTCTCATATCTCAAAAGCTTCACACAACTTTACGAAAAAAATCCAAGAAGCCTGCTGACATAACCGATGATGATTGGGATGACATGGATCTCGAAGCATGTGCCGTTATTCGCATGTGTTTGGAAAGGGATGTCGTGTACTATGTGAAGGACGAAACCACCACCAGTGGGCTCTGGTTAAAGTTGGAATCACTCTACATAACGAAGAATCTTACCAACCGACTTTATATGTTAAAGTCGCTCTACAGGCTAGTGATGGAGGAAGGTACGTCAATTCGGGATCATATCTCAAAATTCAATCGAATTACTTTCGACTTGAAAGATGTTGACATACATGAAGAAGATGATCGTTTGGCGCAAATCGTATTATTTTCTTTGCCCGATTCTTATAAGATTCTTATTCAAACATTACTATATAGAAATGACTCAATTTTCATAGAAGATGCTACGAGTGCCTTATTGTCTAATGAGGTAAGGAGGTTGGCTTCTAATGGCGAAAACGGTGGAGACCAAACCCAAGATTTGACAACAAGAGTCAGGACAAACGATAGAGCATCTTATAGCAGAAGGTCAAGATCCAAGTCCAAGACACCTATTGAAAAAGTAAAGTGCTTCAACTGCAATGAGAAAGGACATTATGCAAATAATTGTCCTCATCCAAAGAAGAAGAATAAGAAAAATGAGAATAAGATAGAGAGAGAAGGTGATGAAGCAAACTGTGATTCAGAAGCTGACAATGACGGGATCTATTTTTCGGTGGCACATGACAACATGAGTGACCGTTGGATTCTCGATCCCGGATGTTCGTACTATATGTCCAAAGAGGGAGTGGTTTTATTCCTACAAGGCAACAGATGGTGGTTCTATGTTGATGGACAACAACACGCATGTCGAGCTGTTGGAATTGGGTCTATAAAGGTGAAAATGTATGATAAAATTGTGCGGACTTTGGCCGATGTCAGACATGTTTCCGACCTCAAGAAATTTTTTATTTCTCTTCGTATGCTTGACTCGAATGGTAACAAGTTTGTTGCTGAGAGTGGAGTCTTGCGGGTTGTTCGTGGTTCTTTGGTGGTGATGAAAGATCATCGACAGGATAACCTTTATATCTTATTGGGAAGCACTATGACTTGGACTTTAGCAGTCAGTATATCCGATTTGTCTGATAGAACACGTCTTTGGCATATGCGGCTTGGACATATGAGTGAGAAAGGCTTGTCCTTACTAAGCAAGCAAGGGTTACTGAAGAACTTGAAAAAACCAAGTTTAGATTTCTGTGAGCTTTGCGTTTATGGCAAGCAGCACAGGGTGACCTTCAGTATAAGTAAGCAGAAGACAAGAGGTATTCTCGACTATGTGTATACATATGTATGGAGACCTAGCAGGATTCCTTCCAAGAATGGAACAAGGTACTATGTTACTTTATTAATGATTATACACATTATGTTTGGTTGTATTTCATCAAAACCAAGGATCAAGTGTTCGAAAAGTTCAAGCAGTGGAAAGAGATGGTGGAGAACAGAACGGACAGAAAGGTTAAGACACTGAGGTCTGATAAAGGTAATGAATATACCTATGGACCTTTCAAAGTTTTCTGTGCTCAAGAAGGTATCGTTCGACATTGGACTGTCAGAAACACACCGCAGCAGAATGGGTTAGCAGAGAGGATGAACCGAACCTTGCTTGAGAAAGCACGATGTATGCTCTCTAATGTCGGTTTAGGTAAAGAATGATGGGCGGATGCTATACACATAACGCGGTACTTGGTTAATAGATCACCAACTCCAGCTATAGATTGTAAAACTCCATATGAGGTGATGACCGGCAAACCAGCAGATTACAGCACTTTGCACGTATTTGTATACAACTATCATGCCAATGAGGGTAAGTTGAATCCGAGAGCCAAGAAAGTTATATTCCTAGGATATGCACAAGGAGTAAAGGGCTATCGTCTGTACTGCTTGGAGGATAAGAAGTTCTTAATCAGCAGGGATGTCACATTCGACGAGTCTTCAGTGTTGAATTCGAGCAAGAAGAGTGAGTCCGATCAGGATGGTGGTGTATCTAGCAAATCTCAAACTATTGAGATTGAGTAGTCTGAGTATGCATCAGATGAGGTGGAGGTTTCTGAAGATGTTCATCAAGCCCCACAAGAACAATAACCAGAGGATGAGCAGCACCAACAGCAAGATTCCTTGGCCACCACTAGGCCAAGGAGATCGGTCAAGCCAGTACACATGTATGGATTTGAAGAACTAAAGCACTATAGACAGTTAAATGTGGTGGCATATGCACTATCAGTGGAGGATGACGAGCCTATCACCTTCAGACAGACTGTCAAAGATACTAACAGCAAGAACTGGATGGTGGCTATGCAGGAAGAGATTGAGTCTCTACACAAGAACTGTACATGAAATTTTGTTCCATTATCCAAGGGCAAGCAAGCTATAGGCTGCAAGAGAGTGTACAAGAAAAAGGAAGCTTCTCCAGAGCCAGGTGGAGAAGTTTTGCTTGAGAGCCTTTAGGGACGAAATTGACGAGTGGTTGATTTGGTGAAGCTATGCGGTGGAGAAATGTGTCGACTCGGTTTTGTGGCAAAACCTTGCCGAGGTGGAGATATGAAGAAAAGTGTCCAAAAATAGGTCCATGATCTTTTTTGACCATATATATATATATATATATATATATATATATATATATATATATATATATATATGGTAATCCTATATAAGATTGGAGTTGACCATATATATTTTTATTCTACATAGGATTGGATTTCCAATATATAATCCTACATAAGATTGGATTTTAAGCCTACATAGGATGGAATTTCTATGGTATATAAAGGGGTCTAAAGGTTCTCCACAATACACCTCCAAGAGTGCTCAATGTAAGTTGTTGAATAAGTTCAACACAAGTATCTCATTGTGCTAAAGTTGTTGAATAAGTTCAACACAAGAGAGCTAAAGTTGTTGAATAAGTTCAACACAAAAATTTGAGAGATTTTTTTTTATCTTTGTGAGAGAGTTCTAGAGTGCAAGGAGAGAAGTGTTGAGAGCTATTATAATTCATTTTCTTCTTCATAGTGGAACTAAATCATTCTCGTCTGTGGAAGTAGGCATATTGGCCGAACCACGTAAATCATTGTCTTTGTGGTTGTGAATTTTCTCTGAGATATTATCTGAGTTTCTTAGATTTATTTCCGTTGTGCCCCAACACAATAGATAGAGGCTTAGGCACTCCTTTTATACCCATAGAAATATGTCCTAACTCAAACTAGGACTAGGAAGTAGGAACAATTAATCCATATGGATTAATCCTAACCTATTCCACCTTTTCATAAAAGGAAACAAAACACATTGCCATAAAAGATAACAATACAAGATATAGTATTCCTAAGAGAATCCTAATTCCAAAAATTAGGAATCCTAATATAAAAGTTAGGAACCGTAATTCCTAAAATTATAAATAAGAATCTTAATGCTAAATCTAATAGGAGTTCGGAGGAGCTAATATTTAGCTTTAAGTTGGAAAGAATTTCCAACCCTCAGATTGTCTGTACTACTTTGCTTTCTTTGGCAATGTTAGATTGTATTTCGTTTTCGGTTGAGCGCTCAAATGGGGGGTGACAATGGAGTTGGTAATTTAGTCTCACATCGGTTAGGAGGTAGGATCATGTGGTGAAGATAATTGGGATTGGTTCAGGCCTTACGGAGCCCAATTCAATATCGCAACTCATGGCCAAACTCCGGTTCGGGTTACACCGCATTTCCAACAAGTGGTATCAAAGCCAGGTTACGGGACTGGTTTGAGCGGCTCTAATTGGTTCAAGACAGATGGTGCTGAAAGTTTATGTGTATAATCGAATTATACAGGCTCTTCTCAAGGTGGAGTAGGAGCATCAACTATACAAATTGGCTTCAAAGATGAGTTTGACAAGCCCAATGTGGAGCAAGACTTGTGGTTGACACACAATGGTAGTATAAATGAACGTGTAGATTTGGTTCTGTGGTCGAACGGATCGAGATGACAATATGTTGGATCTCCTGGGTGCTCGGCTGGCGGAAACGAATAAAAAGGTGGCAATGAGTGCTAAAGTTGTTCGGATGACAAGAACAAGCAAAAGGTAGCAGGGGTGCTAAGGTCGTTCAGCTAGCAAGAACGGACAAATGTAGCAAGATACTAAGATTATTCGGCTAGCGAAAACGAGCTAAGGTAGAGATTGTTAGGTTGTATCTCGTTTCCGGTTAGCACTCAAATGGGGGGGTAGCAAATGGAGTTGGTAATTTAGTCTCATATCGGTTAGGAGAGAGGATCATCTGGTGAAGATAATTGAGATTGGTTCAGGCCTTACGTAAGAATTCTCTTTTAAGGCATATGCGCCCAATTCATTATCGCACCACATGGGCCAACTCCGGTTCGGGTCACACCGCGTTCACAACAGGCAACTCTTTTTCTATGTATGCAACAAGAAATGATTTATTTATGCCATGTATTGTGGCACTTCTTTTTCAAGACACAATCGGCCTTCAACGACGATTCCTTCTTTATAAATATAATAAGAGATCCTCTTGGATCAATACTCCCTTCGGAACAGCTATGCTCTCGCGAACTCATAGCTTAAAGTCGGAAAGAACTTTCCCCTCCAAATTGTCTGTGTACTACTTTACTTTCTTTTGCAACTCTTTTTCTACGTGTACGACGAGAAATGATTTGTTTATGTCGAGTGTTGTGGCACTTCTCCTAGAACGACGATTCCTTCTATGTAAATCTAATAGGAGATTCTCTTGGATCAATACTCCCTTCGGAAGTGCTAAGCTCCCGCGAGCTCATATCTTTAAGTTGGAAAAAACTTCCCAACTCAGATTGTCTGTATTAATTTGCTTTCTTTGGCAACGCTTTTCCTACTTGCTTTCTTTGGCAACTCTTTTCCTACGTGTGCAACAAGAAATGATTTGTTCATGTCGAGTGTTTGTGGCACTTCTTCTTTACGACATAGTCGTCCCGATTCCTTCTTTATAAGGATGCCTACTATTGTTGGCCCGTGTCAACACTATCATTTCCGTCAAGCACTTGACGGCTTGAATAGTTTCAAGTACTATGCATTCACAACGGCCTACAACTACATGTAAGTGACAAGTCAGCTACAGAATGTTGAAAGGCCCATAGCATATAAACTCGATTTTATTGTCCTCACTCATGAGACGATGATTAGTCAATTGGACCACATGTTATCTCACACCTTGAAATCATTCTCGATTCGTTTGCGATCGTTTCATTCCTCGTTCCTAGGTGAGAATCTAGATACTCTCATATCAATTTGATTTGAATAGATAAAATTATGGTTTACAATTTTTCCTAATTTGAAGTTCCATAATTGGCTGTGTTGGCCCGTGTCAACACTATCATTTCCGTCAAGCACTTGACGGCCCAAATAGTTTCAAGTACTCTGCATTCACAATGGACTACAACTACATGTACTTGACAAGTCAACTACAGAATGTCGAAAGGCCCCTAAGCATATAAACTCGATCTTATTGTCCTGACTCATGAGACGATGATTAGTCAATTGGACCACACCTTATCTCACATCTTGAAATCATTATTGATTTGTTTGTGATCATTTTATTCCTCATACCTAGGTGAGAATCTTGATGCTCTGATACCAATTTGATTAGAATTGATAAAATTATGGTTTACGATTTTTCCTAATTTGAAGATCATAATTGGGTGAGATGGTTTTATAGTAGAATGACAAAAAATATTTAAATTAATGGTGATGAAAATCACCACAAAGATGGTTTTATTAAAACTACCAAACTCTTACCTTTAATTTAGAGAGCAAAAGCAAACACAATAAATTGTGAAGAAACTTGAACAATAGACGCTTAGACACTCCTTTTATACCCATAGGCAACCACCTATATGTCCTAGTTCCTACTAGACCTAGAAACAATTAATCCATAAGGATTAAGTTAGACAACCCAACCTATTCTACCTTTCCATAAAAAGAAACAATACAAGGAATACTATTCCTAAGAGAACCCAAATTCTGAATGTTGGAATCCTAATTATAAAAGTTAAGAACACTAATCCCAAAAATTAGAAATAGGATCACATTCCTAAATCTAATAGGAAATCCTCCTGGATCAATGATTCTAGTTGGACCTATTGCTTTCAGAGATCTAAACACCCATTTCATGTCATCAGCATCTCCTCATCCGATTCTTCTCCCATTAGATGTGAACTGCAGGTGCCAAATCATATAGTTAACATGTAAATATATAGTATCATAGTTTTATCGACTTGACTAGCAAAAAAGATTAAGATCCCGAAAGCACAACTTCTAATATCATAGTTCTATCAACATTGATTAGCAAAAAGATTAAGATTCTTAAGGCACAACTTCAATGAAGTAACTGAGAACTTACTGACAAAACTGATATATTCGATCTACAGAAAGCTTGGACTAGCTGGCGGGTTCATCAGAATACTGTTATTTTCTCCCTTTTGTTCAGTAGTTATTCCTTCCTTGTGGAAGCGATGTTTTCATTGTAAAAACTAATGAAGTAACTAATTAAGAAGTTATTAACTTCAGTTTCAAAGATTTGTCTTGAACTAAAGATGTAAAGAAAATTATGTAAGACGTTGAGACATGGAAATATTTTGCACATCACCTCATAAGGTATTCCTAAACGAAAAGGAGGGGTGCAGGTGTTTTCCATGAAGCTATATTTTAAAATGGATTTTCTTACTCTTTATTTTTCAAGTGCAATTTCTGCATAAAGATGCTCGCCAAAATCATGAATCCATTAACCGTGAGATCTAAACTCAAGGTATTATAGGTAAATTGAATTTACTGTGCAACCGTTTGGCTGGTACACGCAAACTTTATCATTTCTTCCGAACGAAAAAAATCAGAAAATACGAAAAATGAAACTTATCAATGGCATTAAAAAGTTAAGATATTGTGCACATAATATCCAAATCATACGGACAGGAAAGCGGTGTGACTCGAACTAGAGTGATCCATAAGATTATATGATATTTAACTGTCCATGTGACTTACAAAAAAATCACTTACTAAGTCCATAACCAATCTCAATTATCTAATACTTTACTGAGCCACACCGCTACTAAGTATCAACCACACATCTTGCTTCACCTTGAGCTCTCAAGCTAAAGCTAGACCCACATTTGAAGTTAAATCTGTACACTCTCTCCAACCTTCAATCAGTCCTAGCTCGGACCACCTTATGGAGATCGTATATAATACCTCCATCCTTTAGTCTGGGCTCACCTTAGAAGCCAACTTGAATCCGATTATACATGATCATGATAGTTCAGCACAAACCGGGGGATTGATCCATAAGATTATGATTTTGGACTTTGTCCAATATGACATAAAAGAAAGATCCCTTTTTAAGTCGAAAAGATAACTTATTAAGTCGATCACCAATCCCAAATTATATATCTATATCTTATGCTCTCACTTTTCTATCTCATATGGGACTAAACCTTATGATCAAGTCTCCTTATATTGTCACCACTTGTGAACCACTTTGAGCGTTCAGCATGACTAAACCTTATGATCAAGTCTCCTTATATTGTCCAAGCTCCCTAGCCCAAGTGGTTAGGGAGGGGGGCTCACTTGGGGGAGGTCCCAAGTTCGAGCCCCCCCCCCCCCCCCCCCCCTCCCGTGGGCATGGGATGGCTGGGTGGTCGCGGGACGGTCACGGTCCCAAGCTGGCAGCCTCGAGAAATGGACACCAAAAAAAAACAACCCAACAAGATGTTTATAAAGACTATCCTTGAAAGAAAATGTATTAGCTCATGAGGAAATATCCCAAGAACTTAAAAGTCCCCATCTTTATGAGAAATTTATATAGTTAAAAGCAAAAGAAACCCTGAATCTCAGAGAAGCAAGAATCTTCTCTAAAAAGATATCTAGAGCACAGAAGACTACAGGTTTTGGAGTGTTATTTGTACTCTACCAATTAGAACAAGGCCTTTCTCTCTGCAAGTACATGGGGGGAAATGGTCTGCATGCTTTTAGGTGGCATAAAGTTGGGCAATGTGAAAAGCATATGGTATATGATGGTTATTTTTAAGTAACAAATTCCAACACCTATCATCATAAACTGTATGGTTCACTGGATACCAAACCAGTGGAACTTTTGTCCAAATCCATGTCACTACAAGTTTACACCAAAACTCTAGAGTCGGTGTAACAACGGAAAAAAAAAAAAAAAAAAAAAAAAAAATCCACGCAAGCACATAAACATCAGGTGCCACCACACCGGCTTGCAGTTTCGCGGTAACGCGAAACTATAAGGTAAAGGGTTGAACATTACAGGTGTTATACACGCAACACTAATTAGATTCCGTGGTTGAGCCAGAGTTACTAATCTGTTAGTCTGTTCTAGAATCGTAGAATCGCAACTCTAGACATTTCAGATAATCTTAATTCTGTAGAGGCTCTTCGGATAGGTTAAAATAGTATATGAAACGAGATTTGTGTTAATACTATGTTAAAAAAAATTACCATATATGAGACTATAATTATAAACCTATGTACACGTTATGATTCGTTTCCCATTCTCAGATCTTTAAATTGGATCAATTGTAATTGTACGAACATGAAGAGCCCTAAATATCTCATATGTTCACAAGAAAGTGAAAGGAAGTGTTGGAAGTGGCATGTAAGTCGAGACCTCACCGGTTCCCAATGTATACTACAGTGCATGAACAGTGGGAGCATGCGCTGCTGCCAGCTGACAACCCCTGATTTGACATTAACTGATTAAGACACCAACCCCACTTACCACTAATTTTGTACCTACACACCTGCTACTAACTCCTTTCCCGCCATTAAGAATCAATTAATAAAATAAAGTCATTTTTCCACCAATATGTTATTGTTTTTCCTACTTTCTCTCTCCACTTATGCGTCCCCATCTTTTCGCCCACTTCCTTCTTTATGTCCCATCACTTCCCGGTTCCCCGGCATCAAACCAACTTCCCTTTAAAATATACTATTATAATATTATTATTTGGGACTTGTATGCAAAATTGCATTTATTTAGGGGGTGGTTCCAGATGAAACAACCTTGCCTAATTATGCAAAAACCTCACTATCAACAGTAACTGCCATATGAAAAATATATTAACCAAAGATGGAAAGGGAAAGGGAAAGGGAAAGGGAAAGGGAAAGGAAAGGGAAGGGAAAGGAAGAAAGCGACAGCAATGTACTTGCTGACTGACCTAGAGAAGAGTGGTGGTGGTGGTGGTTGCTCGTGATGGATTCACCAGCAGCGCCATTGCTGCTCTTCCTCCTCCTCTCGTTGTGCCCGGCCAGCCTCCTCCTGCAGCTCCTCTTCGTGTCATCGAACTCCGTTATCGCGTGAAACCTGACAAATTAATATATGTTCAGTACTTGCCAATTGACAAATATAATTTAAGACTCAGCTCGAGTTGAACCTGCTGCATTGCTGGCAGAAGCGCTGCTCGGCGCCGAGCACGACGACCTTGGGGGACTTGGAGTGGAGCTCGCAGACCTTGTGCCTGCGGTGGTAGTCCTTGGCGTCGAGCAGCGGCTTGTTGCAGCCTTCCACCTGGCATCTTGGCACGACGCCGATCGCTGCCGACGACGCCGAGGTTGTCGCTTTCTTCCTCTTTGCTGCCGCTTGCTGCAGCTGCGCCTCTCCGTAGTACTGCCGCTTCCCTAGCTTCAGGCAGGTGAGGTGGTGATGCTGGCTGTGCTGCGTCGTCTCTTGCTGCTGCTGATGCTGATGCTGGTAGTGGTGGAGCTGGTACTGATTCTGGTGGGCCCCACCGTGGCCCTCCGGGACCGCGGGAAAGGAAGTGGAGTTGGGAGTCCACTTCCCGAGCTCCAGCAAGTCCCATGATCCACTTCCATTTTCCATTTCCTGCTGCTGTATGGAACTGAAACGAGAGAGAGAAGGGAAGGGAAGAGGTGGGGGAGTGAGTGTTTGTTCTGTTGTTGAATGAGTGCCTACTGCTGCGTGCTGCAGCACTATATACTATGGAGCTAGCTGCTGCTGCTTAGTGTCACGTGCGCCGAACACTGTAGAGAGGTTAGAGCACGTGCCGGTGTGGGCCCCGACACGTGGAACGAGGAGGAGTGAGTGGTTCAATCGACAGTGGGTGACATGACCAGAGAGGCGAGATGGCATTAAATCGCGGATCTCTGCCAAAAGGAACAGATCCATATCTATATCGGGTGCTCAGTACTTTGATTTCAATTCTCTCTCCCAGTTGCTGCGTACGTATTGGTATCCGACACGTACTGGAATGTTTCTACTATTGGGTACTGTTACGGATTTCTTTCTTTCTCTCCCCCTTTTTTCTTTGTTTTTTTTTTGTTTGGTTGGGTGGTTTGGTTGGTTCTCCAATTGCCAACGGAAACCTCCATTCTTTGGTTTGTTAATGGGTTGGCGAAGTGTGGTGGGAATAGAGTATTGTTTACTTTCTACATGGGGGAAACCCTTGCAATCCCATTGGCCTAATGTGGTTGGTTGTTATGAACGAAGAACACACTAGGTTTATTATTTTTGGTTCCTTATTTCTTGATTGAGCAAGTAAGATTCCATGCTAAGGACTAGAATATCTAGGGCAACCTAGGAATTTATATTATTTTCGGAGCTCACCTAGTCACCTTTGTTTCTTGATTTAGATATAGAGCACTTTGTCGATGTCTCATTGGATGGAGTATTGAATCCGGGAGATATGTGATATTATAAAGACCATGCTATATATAAAAACATATAAGTTAGATCTGTCTCAACTGGCATGCAAGTTCTTCCAATAGTATGTCGACGAGTAGTGTGCTATTCCAATCTACTAACCATACGTCGTGTTCATTACACTGGATTGACAAAGGACGGCATAATAGTTGAAGTTCATTGGTAAACCTAGTTTGCTAACGTCTAAAAGAACATGACAATGGTATATATGCCACTATCGGTCATCTTCGTCACCTAAGAGTGAAACTGTTAAAGCCGGGGCACAATTTTTCGATGGAAAACTGAGAATTCGTACAATTGTAAAAACAATCGTTATTACGTAACACTTCACAGAAGGCACGTAACAGAAAATTTCACTAATGCAACACTTCACAGAAGGTGCGCAAATTTCTACCAACGCGAACACTTCACCGAAGGTGCGCTAATAGAATTCTGATAAACGAAGATTGCAACACTTCACAGAAGGTGCACAGATTTCTACCAACGCAAACACTTCACCGAAGATACGCTAATAGAATTCTGATAAACGAAGAAGGTGACAGGCAAAAGATGGAAAAACTCCTGCTGGGGTGAATGATCACCGTTGCTCAAAGCTTTATTCGCCACACACGAATAGCTTCCAGGAACCAGCAAGTTCGTCGGAGAACTTGGAACACTCTTGCTCTTCTGACTCCTCGGATGAACACGAACTCCCGTGCAAAACTCAATGCTGGTACAATACCTCTCTTCTCTCTCACAGCTTCTAATAACTTGTAAACTTTATGTCTACTACTTGTGTATTAGTTCCCAACTGTGAGAGGGAAGGAGGAGACCTTATATAGGCCCCTGCAACAACTGTCCGGTTAGCACAATGTTAGGGACGTGGTAATAACCACCCGGAACATGGAGCAACCGCTCAGAACATGCAAAGACACGTTCTATCGCAAGTTGCGCCACTCGTGTAACCAGCGTAACTTGTACTTTACGCACACAGACATTTTACGCAACCTGCGTACACTACGCACTCTATGCACACTGCGTACGCTACGCACTCTACGCACGCTGCGCACACTACGCACACTGCGCGTACTGGGCTGCGTAACTGGGCCGGCGTAACTGGGCTCGCGTAACGGGCTGTAACACCCAATTTTCTAAAATGAGGATAATTTTAAAATTTTGTATTTAATATATTTAATTATGGTATTTGAATAATAATATGATTTTTAGTGATTTTTTTAATCATTTTAAAACTATTAAATATCATAACTTGTGATTTTTATGTGCAGCTAGTGAAACCGTAGAGACTGTCTGCCCTAGAGCCTAGCCATGTGATTAGGGTGTTTCAATTATCATTTTTAGTCTAGGGATAATTTGGTCATTTTGACTTTTTAGAATTATTGAATTATTGTTGGATTGACGGTTGTTGATTTTAACTTTTGCTAGTTGTGACATAGGAGACTAACCTAGATGTTGACTCTAGTTAAGGTGACTTGATTAGCATGGTGAGACCCTAATATAACTTAAGTCGACTTGGTTTTGACTTGAGTGATTTAGCTCTTGAGAAATTAGGAAGGATTTTAATGTTGGACTTAAGGCTAAGGTAGAGAGCCAATTTCTCATGTGACTTGGCCAATGGCCCATGACTTGTAACCCTAACCCTAATTTTCACTCATTAGGACCAGCCATAGGGCTTCCCCTCCCTATAAATAATCTCCTCCTTGAATGTTCTTGCCTCTTTTATATTATTCTCCATTTGGCAAAAACCAAGGTTTGTTCCCTTCTTCAAAATTTCTATTTTATTCATTTAACCTCCTTTTTCATCCTAGTCTTTTGCATTGGGTTCTAATTGGTGTTTATGGATTGTTGGTGGAGAGCCATTTCAGTTTGGGACCAATTTGGAGCACTTGGCCATCAAGAAGAACCACCCCCTTTTGAAGCTTTTTCATGCAAATTGCACATATAGGTAAATCCCTATTCCCTCCACCAAATTTTATTTTCTTTGCATGGATAGGAAGCCCTATGTGTCCCCTAGCCGTAGGTATTGGATTTGTGTCGACTCGTGTCCGTTTGGTGTCCGTATCGGACACGTATCATGGTGTGTGTGCATGTATTTGATGAAATGTCACAAAGGTTTTTATTTTCGATTTTTGAAAATCTAATTACATGGAATTATAGGTCTATATGTGTATGATAAATTTTGTGAAGACTGAAATTGATTTCGTGTCGTTTTCGTGTCGAAAACGGCCGTGGACACGCTACACGACACAACGCACGGGTGCCCTGATGACACACACTATTTTCTCCACGAATTGGACATGTGGACTCGTGCCACTTGACACAGAGGTGGGGGCCATCACTGACAGACCCCCCCTCGAGTTTCAGGATACTTCGTGCCGTGTCGGACACGGAAACACGAGTGCACCGTTAATGCACTGCACTGTTTCGCGCGGGCAAGGGCTACTGACACGGCTTTCGTGTCGCGTGCAGACACGACGTGGACTCGTGTCAGGAACTTGAAACCCTAGCCCTATAACCCCTCTACGTGTGTACATGAGCCCATGGGTGTTCGTACCCTATGTTGTGCGCAATCGTGCACGACACGGCTGCACGAGGCCACGATTGTGCACTGATTCACTTATTTTTATTTTACTGTTTGGACACTTCGTGTCCAGTTTCCTGGACACGAATGGACCCCCATGACACATGCTAATGTGGGGAACATGTATGTACACCTATTTTGAACTTGATTTGGTTTTTTGTGATTATTGGGTTCGAAAAATGGGGTTCACTGATACACAGTCCCTTTTTTTCAATTTCTGAATTTGATTTGATTCCTAAACTGTTTTGTGATGTTTAATTACCATGTTTAATTCACATACATATGTATTAGTTACTGTTAATGTCGAGTTTATGTTTTGTGTAGGAATTTTGGGTTCAAAATGGGTTAGGACTGCTAGGACTGTATGTGTTCACTGATTTTGAACTATTTTGAATTCCTAAAAATTAATGAGTTCTAAACTAATTTCCCATGTTTAAATTTGTAACATTATTGATTCCCCTATGTCTGAACCTTGGTTACATGTTAGACTTCATGATTGTGAAGGATTATGGGATTTCGAATGGGGTTTTTGGCATCATTTAGCTGCTAAGTAAACTGTCCTCCCATCTATGTTACACACACAGAGGTCACTGTTACACACTGATTTCTAATTCCTGAATTTAATTATAATTTAAACTGAACTGTCGATGTTTATTTGCCTTGTCAGCTCATTCACATGTTTAGTTTTGTCTAAATGTTTGGTTGTGATTGGCGTTAGGAGCTTGGGTTTTGAATTAGTGTTTTGGACTATGTGTTAACTGTCATTTTACATGACCTGAGAACACTTGAGTATCATACTGATTTTCTGAGGTTAAGGATTTTAGAACCTGTGTAGTGATTGGTTGTAACTCTGTACACTGATTGTTCCTATGCACACCCTGTTGTGGACTGAAACTTGGTTACATTACAAAAACTTGAGAATGAACAGGAGGTTGGATGTTGCACTGTTTTGAATAAAACTGAAACTGTTATTTGGTACATTATTTTCTGATTTTGCACAATTTGGTATTTGGGATTGGTTGATAACTGAGTTCATCACAATGACACCAACCTATCCACTGCTATCACATAATCCTGAACATGGATACACTGATTTTTGTCACATCCTCTACACACACAGGACTGATAGCCTGTCACTGATGCACTGTTTCCATCTACACACATACACATTATAACTAAAACTGAACCCACACACAC
>JANAVB010019875.1:0-29883 GCA_029216955.1 Iris pallida | reverse complement strand
GCTTCTCAAGCGTGATCGTCTCGCCATTTTCGAACCCCACACTGTCACCGAACA
Source organism: Iris pallida (assembly GCA_029216955.1). Taxonomy (NCBI): domain Eukaryota; kingdom Viridiplantae; phylum Streptophyta; class Magnoliopsida; order Asparagales; family Iridaceae; genus Iris; species Iris pallida. Next base: position 29,829 of record JANAVB010019875.1, on the reverse strand, counting down.
GGAAGTACGGCTTCTTGAAACGACGTGCCCCTCCGAGCAAAAGCTTCTCATCGTTATCATCTGTTTCATTAAGGTCTTATCCTATTCAAGTATGGGAGCGTCCGTTTTCGTAGGCTAGTTATGACTTATCTTGGCCTGAACCTTGCTGACTATTTAGGTTATGAGGCTTGTGCCGAGGACTTGGCAAGCAGAGCCGAAATGGATTCCACCAAGTTTCGGGACAAACATGTTAACTGCAAGGACAGAAGAGAAAGTCAGACTCAGAATCTGCAGAAAAAAAAACTAAGTGCTAGAGGAATCCTATGCGCCCAAAGGTTTATGCGCCCAAACAGCATATGGGCATAAACATATAAACAGCATGTGGCCGCATAACATGCAGCCGCATGTGGGCGCATAACACACCACAGTGTGGGCATACTTCTGTGGGCGCATATGAATGCTCACAAAAATATGTTGCCTTGGGCACATGCGTCCAGGCAGAGAAAAAGTTTGAGCGTCGTAAATTAACGCTCAAGACTTTGTTCTGAGGCGTAGCCTCACCCAGGATCGGGTCTTGGACTAGCGAGGACACTGTCGCATGAGGAGAGCCACTCGGTGCAGCCTCCTTGCCCTTCGCAGATCTCTTCGCGGCCTTGGGAGACATGGTTCGTGCAGAGAAGAGATGAAAAGTCTTTTGAAAGTTTTGAAGGAAAAGTGAGTAATGAATCTTCTATCTCTTCAACCTGTTTATAGGCATGGGCCAAACACTATGCACCCACTACTCCTATGCGCCCACTGCGTACTATGCGCCCAGTACTCTTATGTGTCTATGCGTCCACTACGACTTATGTGATCACATGAAGACCCAGTCTCTTGTACATTATGCGACTACCACTTGCTGACGTGGACAACGCATGAAGGATAGACCTCTTCAAATTCCACTCCGACGAATCTGTCAATTCAGATTTTCGAGGATGATCTCAACAGCCATCTCTCTAACAGTCTGGCCAAACTCTATGCGCCCAAAGGGAGAGCTATGCTATGGCCCACTGCATCACGAGAAGACGGTACATGCTTCTTTCAAAGTATTTTGAACTTGTTCAAGTATCGAAAACTTTGAAGGGGGTCTTGTAGAAGCATAAAAATTTTAGCAGTCTTGACAACTATGCGCCCAAGCCAGGGAGTCATATGCACCCAAGCCAGAGCAAGCTATGCGCCCAAGCCAGGACAGCCCACATACGCCCAAGTCACCAGAGCAAGCTATGCGCCCATGTTGATAGCATACATCCCCTATGCGCCCACTTTGGACTCCTCCAGAAGGGGGAGCATAGCCCTGTTTCAGGCTATGCGCCCAACTCAGGACAGCCCCCGACTCGGTCAAACCAACGATCAATCGTGCACCGAAGTAGACGGTCACGTCAGTCTCCATGAGCAGTCGTGCACCGAAGCATGCAGCCACGTCAACCCCATGATCAACCCACGATCACGCAGTCTGCATGCGCCTACACTCTATGCGTCCAAAGCAGGACTATGCGTCCACATAAAAATCAATATATTTTCTCATATGGCTGCATAACATTATTCCAGCACAAAAACGATTATAAAAAAGGGTCTCAAACCTCTTCAAATCACTGAACAGAGAGCATTTCAAGAGCCAAATTGCTGCACTTCTTGCCAGTGAGCCAAGAGTTAGCAATTTTCTTATGTTTTCTCCCACTTTTGTAATCGGAGTGTACGGAGTAAAGGAGCAACTGTCGCTCGATCTCCATCGTCCCATTCTCTATAATTCTTTTTGTACTCAGGGATCTTCAGCACAGGATCTCTCAGGCATACTCGATTTGTGGTGCCTTACGCCAATAAGACAAGACAGTGTTTCTTCTTATTTTTTGTGTGTGTCCACAATAAGGACTCAAAAGGAAGGACATATCATGGCACATAAAAAGAATCGAGAGGAAGGACATATCTTGGCATATGAGATAGAATCAATAAAAGTAAGTACAAGTGCTAGTGTCAAGTGTATATAGGGCGTACAATCATTCTCTAAGTATGCAACATCATCTAATCATGTTAGGAATTCATTACAATTGAAGAAAATATCAAAAAGGACAAAAATGGACATATTAGTTTTCAAAAGTCAAAATCACATAGAATTCAATTCTCTACAACATGGAAGTATTAGTTTTCATGAATTAAAACATTTGATATATCAATACCTCAAAATACTCAAAAAATAGGTTCTTGGGATATGGAAACGGGTTCTGATTTCCCATCAAACTCAAAATATATATATACAAACTAGGTGAGGGCCTCATATATGCATATGTGACCAAGATCCATGATGGTAACCCCAGTATCACTCTCGATACCGAGTTTTCTACTAAGTCGATGTTGGACTTTAACAGAAAATCAAGGCCTAGTTCTAACCAAATTTAGAAGCATGTATACAGACGAAAATTACAAGGAAAACATTTTTAACAAAATGAGTTTAGGGCAATTCTAAGCATTTAACACCAAGGAAAACAAAAATAACAACAAAATAATATGGTTCATGGATTTGGAAAGATGTACTTGCCTAGGTTCTCTAACAACCAAGCCTAATCTTCTACTCCTCCTCCTAGGGGGTTAGACACCACACCTAAGGCCTCAAGGCCAAGCTCTTGGCAAGCTCCAAGAGGGAGAGAAGAGAAGAAGAAGTGAAGAGCGAGTGAAGAGAATGAAAAGAGAGAGAAGAGAAAGTGAAAGTGTATATATAGAAGGAGGAATTAATCATAACCATTGGATCGTAATCCATGTCAAAATCTAAGTCAATCGTGATCGTCCAAACAAAACCAAATATCCAATGGATAACATGGTGCATCTACACTATTCACGAAAATATCTAAATACTATTCATCAAAATATCCAAAATACTATTAACGAAAATATTGGAAACACTATTCCTGAAAATATCTGAAATCGAAAATATCTAAAATATAGAAACTTTGTCCGGACGGTATGTCGTCGGTATACACCGGTATACTGGCGGTATGCCGGCCAAGGAGAAAATCTTTAAGTTAGAAAATTTTAAAGCGTTACGAAAACCAAAAAAATACGATATACACCATAAAATACGTACGTATATAAATACTAATACTGTGAGACGAGTCTCACAACTCTCTACAATTTAAAATAATTTCGTCCTAAAATTTCCTAAATCTAGTCAAACATGAAAACCAAACCAAAGTGCTGAAAAATTAAGACAATCAAAACAAAGCATGGCACGTTGGTAAGATAAAGACAACAGTAATATAAGTAAATGCGTAAGTAATAACACAACCACAATCAAGAAGAGATGGAGGCATATGAATAAATATGTCTCCTGAGTCAGTTAAGTATGGACTCGCCCTTGCTGGCCTATGCTGACTCCAAAAATATATAGGGGTCAAGTCTCAGTACCAATGACTTAGTCCAAGACATGACTCTACCCAGGACGTATCTTCGTAGTCTAGACATGTGATAAATATCATGTATCTCAAGATACGAAGATAGAATAGTGGGACAAGAAACTCGCCAAATATGCGTAACACAAGAGATAAATAAGAGTGGAAGAAGAATAGGACAATACCTACAACAAGACCACCCTCAACCAAAACCTACTCTAACATACCAAACTCTGCCTGCCCACGGCTCGAAACTGCTGCTCTGACATGTCGCTGCTAAATTGGTACCTGAGCCATACACTGCTGGACTGTCGAGGTAACCGGTGAAGCTGGATGTACTGAGAAAATACTAGCCCTCCGTGGACAAGATCTCATCATATGGTCTGAAGCTCCACAAACCAAGCACAACCCATGTGTCCTGCGACAATCAGAAAGAACGTTTCCAGGCTTCCCGCAATGAGAACATCCAATAGATGAAGACGAAATCTGCTGCTGAGGATATGTCTGAGATGACTACTGAAAGAAAGATGCTGGAACTGCTCCTCTAGGTGATCCATATCCATTCTCCAATGTCCTGACTGCTGGTGTTGGTGCTGAAGTCTGGGGGAAAGATCTCTTCTAAACATGAGACCTCTTCTGGCCTCCGCCTCTATGAACGATCCTCTGTGAGGTGTACCCATGCCTCCTCGCCGTCGTCATCACTGCATCAAAAGTCTGGAACTCATGCTGCTCAACTGCCAGAATGATCTCCAGATGAAGTCCCTGTTGGAACCTCCTCGCCCGGTCTAACTCGATCGCCACCAAGGAAGGGGCAAACCGACTGAGCCTGCTAAACTCTGTCGCATAGGCGTCGACGGTCCTGCTCATCTGTCGCAAGCCAATGAACATCTGCTGCAGATCATAACGTGACATCGCATCAAAATAGCGAGTCTGAAACCTCTCGCTAAAATCTTCCCAAGCTATCGGTGCCACAAGAGACACCTCATGAGCCGTCCACCAGTCGTGGGCCAAATCCAAGAGCTACAACCTGACAACTGCCACACGCTCCCTAGCCGAAATCCCTGCTGCCTCCAGAATGGCCTCAGTATCCTGAAGCCAAGCATCGGATATAATCGCATCCTCTGTACCATTGAAGTACGGGGGATGAAGACGTCTAAAACTGCTCGCAGAATTATAGACCTGAGCTCCACCCCTCTCCAAGGTTGTCTATACTGAATGGGTGAGAACGTCACTCTGACGCTGCTGCGATGCCATGAAGCCCCTGAGAACACCCACCAGCTCATGAACAACATTCTCTGGCTATTTTGGTAGGACTTACCCTACTGGCTGATCTTGATGAACTGACACCTCTACCCTCAGGTCAACTCTGAACTCTGCCCATGAATGCTGAGACTGATCCTCCATAATTGGTCTAACAGAAGGATGCTGACCTGCCAATGACAGAATTTGAACAAGGTGATCGAAAGGTGTCACAACCCGCTCCCGAATAATCGGACACGAGTCGGACACGCCCAGCCTTCATTGTTAGACACAATGAAGTAAGTTGTACCAAGCTAGGAAAAACTAACCAGATAAACATGAAAGTATAGAATCACAGCATCTAAAACGTATCCTAGAATGATCACCATAATCCACAAATCCAGATATCATAATGTACCAGAATCAACAGGAATGAAAAGTGCTATGAACTCTAAAGTCAATATCTCAAGGTAAAACTAAGTAATCTAAACTTGAAACCTCAAGCTAAGCCTCGTCCTGCTCAGCTAAATCCTGGGCTCTGGCCCATAGAGTAGATCAATGTCCTGCAAGCATACCTGCAACATATCCTATTCAGGAGCGGAGCAAAGTACAGTTCTAGGTAATGAACAAGACATCATGATATGAAAGTACAAGAGAACATGGTATGTAAAGTACAGGAAAGAACATGGTGTATAAGCACATGAAAGAACATGATATGTAAGAACATGAAAGTACATGATATGTAAGCATCTGAAAGAATGAATCACAGGAAATAAGTACAAGGTATATCTCCTGAACATGTGTGTACTATATTTAAAATATAACTAAATATGTGACCGGCTAGGGTAAGCACATGAATGGGCGGCTTAGGACCCGCGTGTACGATGCAGGGTCTAAGCTAAACACACCTGAGTTGTTACTTGGGATTGGTCACATAGATAGTATATTTCCCCACTCCAGGTACAAGTAAGAACAAGAGAACATGAGCACCAGAAAGTACATGACGTGTTGTAACGTGTCAATCAAGAAAGTACAGGGTAAAATGAAATGCACAAGACCATAGAATGTACTTGCCTTGCTCCAGGAAGTACGGGTGAAGATCGGGGCTAGATGTTTTCCTGTATTTAATAATGATGTACAAGTTGGTTAATAACAGACTAAATCTAATTGGTTATCAAATGATTCTAATCAAGATATACATGTTTTAGTCTCTACTTAATCTATCTTACAATCCAGTTTCCATTAGCTACACCATAATCTACACAACTTATCATTAACTACCCCACCTAGTTACCATATATACACTTCAAGTAATATGTTCTCCTCTCTAAACTATTAGCTTAGCTAATCAGTATTTACATGAACTCTTCATGTCAACATCTTAATATTGAGAGTAAAATAGATAAGGAAAAACCATGTTATTGATAGCCATCAACTCCTAGTGGTTTAACACTAGTTAGTCAATTTACATAACTTATGAATTTGCTCCTTGCTGTTAAGACTCAAGAGTTGTTGGTTTCTAAACTTGATAGTGATAGTCATAACCCAAAAAATACACATGGCCATACAAAGACTGCTAATAAACCAACTTAAATCCCAAACCTTGCTCCCAGGCCAGAGTACTTCATTCCAGCTTTTCTCAGTGGTGTACAAACATCTTAGCTAAGGTTTACCTGACTGATATGCCCAGTCCTGTAATCAGTTAGAGACCATCTCAGGTTCAGGAATTCTCTAAACTGAAAACTCATGTTTAGTCTTCTAAACTCAACTATCTACCCAATGTAAACTTGAATACCATGTCCTATATGTTTCAGGAACTAAACCTGTTATGTACTTGATTTCAATTCCTCGAGTACAAGCTGGAGTTCTTCCATTTTTCAGTCCAGAATACTCAAACCAAACCTGAATCAGAATATTGCAACTACAGTACTACACAACCTCAACATTCTCTAGTTCAGTCTTCAAAATGGATGATACCACTTGTTCAGTAAAAATGTTGATGATTCAGTCAAGGAATTGAATGACTTAGAGTCACTGGATTTGGTTTTGCCCTCACAGTTCCCAGGTCAATTTACCAATCCCTTGTCCCTGTTTCAGGGTACCAAGACTCTTTGATAAATATTGATAACACAACTGTCATCTCAAAGACTTGTCTCAGGACTGTAAAGTAGCTATAATAGGATATGGGAAACCATCTAAACTCCCTATAATACACTCATAGGCCAGACCTTTCCCTACAGCCCTCTGTCCATTAGCTCAGTTGCTAAGCAACAACAAATCGAGCAACACATGAGTAAATTCAAAACCATAAAGTTTAGCCTGATACTGACCAGCACTAGAGTTTAGCTCATAAGGAAATTAGTACATGTCCTATTTGCTAAATTAGACTATAGCTGATACTTCCTAAACACCTCAACCTTAGCAGCAGTAAAGTCCCATACTAGCTCTTAACACTGTAGGTAAACAAACTGGAACAATAAATTGAGCTTACTGAAAACTCAGCTCAGCCCCATGATGAGAATGACATCTTCATCAGTAAAAATCAAGACTGAGATAATGTATTGCATCAGACAACTTGAGACAGTCATTCTTAAATAGGACTGATGTATCAGTCAACAAAAACACAATCCCAGGGTTGATTCCACATTCAAAACTTTACACCCAACACAGGCATTAGTTCCCATGTAGAATACTGTAATTAATGTGTGAACTAACAGTCCATTCCTGTTTCCAGGAACTCCCCACACACCCTAACTCAATCGGTCCTCCTTGCAATCTCTTAGGTTGAAAATTCAGACAAGAAAATCTAGTAGAATCAGCCTTCACACATGAAAATAGGAACTGAAAGTTCAGCAATGACTGGACTATGGAACAGGGAAGACAAGGAATTACACATACATAGTCCTAACATGACTGTAGCTTCTGAAAATGAAATTAGGATTTAAAGCTTCATCTAAACACAGACATTAAAGATAATTCCTACCACTGTTATAATCTATAGAAGATTGCAATGCCACAACCAATACAACAGTGCATACTTAAACTATTTATAAGTTAAGGAATTACCTGAGATGCACTAGATGGAATGATGATCAATAATCCTGATACCAACTCTTGTCTGATACAAAATCCAATTGAAGAGTTTATAAATCAATTCTAATACTCGATTTGCAGAACTCGAAGAATTACAAAAGTTCAGGAGTTTCTAGATTCTCGAAACACACAAAAAATACAATAATCTAACACGGGCCCATACTTACAGTTGATGTGAAAGAATCAGATTGGAATGAATGACTGATCCTCTGTAAATTGCTGAAGACCTCAAAATCTACACAATCATCCAGAGTATTTGTTCGATCCAATGGTTTGATTCATCGGACCAACTACTTCAAAGAGGAATCGAACAGATTCAGAGCAGGAGAATAAAATCAATTATTTCTAATGAAGTTCCATGTAGGATCAAATTGGATCATGGAGGAAAACAACCAAACACATTGTGATCAGAATTTTAAATACTAAAACCAAGATAATTGCCCATAAAAATTGGTGGTCGAACAATGATCAGAGATCGATATGTTCTACTCTCGATCGAAATCGATCGACCAGATCCAGAGTAGAACAGAATGATCCTTGGTTCGATCATTCTCAAATTTTCAGGACAATCAAATGGGTCAAGAAGACAAAGAAGGTCAAGAAAATTACCTACTAATCTTGCCCTATTGATTTCAATGGTCGATCCTCAGAGTTTAATCCGCCATGGTCGATCTCCTCCTGGAATTGGTCGACCAGAGAGAAGAGCTCGGAAAAGAAGAATGGAAAGAGAATTTCTCAGGAAAATGTTGCAAAAAATGATGAAAGGAGAAGAGTGATTAAATAGGGTGATAGCTTGATCCCTACGCAGAGGTTTGGCGCCAAGGAAAGGTTCCAGCGCATGCTCTGTGTGGAAGAATTTGTTAGGATTTCAAATTCCTAACTGTTCACGTGGAGGAAGAAAAGGAATAAGCTGTACAAGCTCTGTTCTTCTCTAAGGGTCAAATGAATAACAGGGGTTTGATTAAAAGCATTGGGCTAAAATTGAATAGGCTAGATTAGGAAAAAAGGAAATTAATTTATACAAAGCCCAATGGCTAAACTTAGATAGAATACTTAAAATACTCTATATGCAATATAAAAGAGTTTTAATTACTTATTAAAATATATTTAATTTTTAAAACTCAAAAAATTAGAAAGGTGGAGTTACAGAAGGATTAGGAACAGTACCTCTGAAACTGAAAGGACATAAGGATCAAATAGAGAGAACAAGAAAGATCAACGATCAAGGCAGATATCAGGTCAAAGAATCAGAGATATAGTATAACACGAAGGATATCAATAAAGGAGAATTGTGACTGAGATATCTAAACATCAGTAACCCCACATATCTGATAAATCAGACCTTGTATGAGCCACCACTAAAACCTATGTCATGCCCCAGAACAAGAATACTGGCAAGTAGGGACAGACCAGGCCAGCTACAAATACCAAAGTACTCCAGTACCCCGAAATAACGTATAAGCTGTATAAACATGGGGGTTACTACTACAATCCAACAAGAAATTCTAGGTCAAGAATCCTAGGTATCTCAATCACAGGTAAATATGCAAGGTAAAAGAAGTATTATCATCAGACATAAAATAGTAAAGCGTCCCAAACTATATATACATGGATGATCATGAAACTAGTAATACAAAGTGAATACTAGTAAGGGTAATAGTCATACATGATAAGCTTTAGCTATAGTCTAGAATACGCAAATCATGTTTAGGCCCGTAGGCTAAATATCAAGGTCCAAAATACGAGCTAAACACGTATTCGGAGGCTAAATGCCACAAAAGAATAATGTACATAACTAGTGGGAGAATAAAATAAAAAAAACCCACTAAGGTACTCTGGTGCTCTGGGTAGTCACTGTCGAGTAGATGGTACGAAAGATCCTACGGACTCCTCTATCAGATATGGCCAAACAAAACTAGTATGGTCAGATCCCCAATAGCAAGTACCACAAAAGAAGCCAAAGTATGAACTAAAATCAGCAATAACTAATATAGCAACGGATAGAGACAGAAACAAGTAAAAGCAAATCGAGACTCGTGCACTACCAATACACTTATCCTGAGAATAGAAAAGATAATAAGTAAAGCAATATATAGCATAAAGTAAACGACATGTGATATAATATAAACTATGGATATGTGAATTAAACTGAACATGTAAGATAACTAGAATATGTAAGATAACTGAAACATATGAGCATGTAGGGTAACTGGAGCATGTAAGCATGTTAGATAACTGGAGCATGTGAGCATGTTAGGTCTATATAGAACGACAAATGATAAGATGACTTAGGAAATATTTTGAAACCTAAGTTACAACCCGTAAACCAAATAAGGACTGGGGTTGTAACCCTTCTCCTGAACAGAACTTTAGTATCTAATCATTTACCGACAAAAGTAAAGCATAAACAAAGATGTACTAAGAATAAACAAATCCGGACACTGCCTAGACAAAACTAGACTAGACTAGACTCCATACAACGATCACAGCCAATCAATGAGTATGGCTTTATACATTAGCTAACTAGGGTTATCACAATCCTAATTACTAACATATGCAAGTTTGAGAAATCCAAGTCCAGTTACCTATCTGCTACTACTTGAATGATCCAACCCAAAAAGAAAACAAGTATAGCAGACACACTGCAGTAAGATACATGTGTCCTAAGGAGGTGTCCCACTCGATAGTGTGCTGGAAGTGTGCTTATCATGATAAATAGCTCCAAATCCCATGTATATATATAAGACCAAGACCATAGGGGCAGCAGGTAACCGAAAAAATCTCCAATGATCTAGGTAATCAAGCTAGTTGTTTAGTCCTTAACATTTTTTTGTTAGATTCTAGGTGTGGAATCCGCAGAATCCATCCTAGACATGAGACAGGCGAGACTGGACAAAAAGCAAGAATGTGCACTATAACAAGCCGCAACAAGAAAATATAATAAACTGGAAGCTAGGTGTCACAAACCGCTCCCGAATAATTAGACACGAGTCGGACACGCCCAGCCTTCGTCGTTAGATACGACAAATTAAGTTGTACCAAGCTAGAAAAATCTAACCAGATAAATATAAATGTGCACAATCACAGAATCTAAAAATGTTCCCAAAAAGATCACCATGATCCACAAATCCATATATTATAAAGGTACCAGAGTCAACAGGAATGAAACATGCTATGAACTCTAAAACAATATCTATGAGTAAAGCTAAGTAGTCTAAACCTGAAGCCTCTAGCTAAGTCATGTCTTCATCCTACTCAGCTAAGATCCCGGGCTCTGGCCTATAAGGTAAAGTGATACCCTATAAGTACACCTGTAACATATCTAGTCAGAAACGGAGCTAAGTATATCCAAAAAAATGAACATGAACATCATGATATGGAACTGGATACAGAAAAAAATATAAAGTACGAGAAATAAGAACATGAAATGAAACCTGAACATGAATACTGAAAAGAAAATACAGGAAACATAAAATAAAACCTGAACATGAAATATACAATGAGCCTGACGTGTGCAATATATCAAAATACATCCAGAGTGTGTGATCGGCTTGGGTAGATTTAGGGAACATGAAATGGTACAGTTTCGGTCCCGCGTGCACGATGCGGGACCTAAGCTATTCACATGAATTGTAACTCGGGTTTGATCACACATCAGTAGTATTTCTCCTTCCAAACATAAGTAAGCTCATGAAACAAGATATAAGATAAGACCGTGCAATATCGTGTCAACAAGAAGGTACAATCATGAATATAGAAAAATACAAGACATAAAGTAATAAAAAATTCGAAGAGTATACTTGCCTTGCTCAGGGTGATCAAGTGTGGTGGTAAATTTGTATGTCCACCTGTTATAATGGGTACAATTTGATTAATTTTCTACACAATTATCAACTTGTTATTTTTCTCTAACCATAATTATCTATAGGGTAATCATAATATCACTAATTATTAAATTAACTTATCTATAATGATAAAAGGGTGGCTAGAATACAACTATCTATCACTTGTAGTAAATAGTATAACAAGACTCCTATACAGGTTCATAGCTTATAAGAGTTCAAAATAGCTGCACCTAAGAATCTCAGGTAGAATTTAGCAACTGCTGCAACAAACTCTAGCTAATATACCATCTGCTCCTATTGAATTAAAATCTTGTAGAGAACAAACTGTTATCACTCCTTATTCTACCAAAGTTTATCATACGATCAGTTGTTTCACATTTAACATAGCAACCTTTCCTACAACAAAATCCATCCACTTTCCTATACTGAAGCCATAAACTGTACATTTCCTTTTAAACCAGGATAGTCCCTCACATGGTACAATCCAACCAATCTCTTCATAAAGACACCCACAATAATATTATACACAACCAATCTTAGCAAGACCCTGTCAAATGCATACACCAGCTTCAGATTCGAATGTTCAGTAGATCATTCAATCTGCTCGGTTATGCACTCACAAATTCTCTGATAAGTACCCCGTGTTGGTCCATTGGTCATATGGTCAAACCTAATTTTAATAATTGAACCAACTCTGACTTGATATATGAAGCTACTCAGTTTTGGACTCTTGGACACTGATCAAGATTAACATCTACTCCGTTCAAGACTGCAGCTGTGTTTGCCACTCGAGTCTGTATCTATTTCATATAATGTATTCTCTACTTTTATTGAGTCTAGGAATATATTGTACACCGAATCGTACTGACAAATAGGCTATCCCAAAATATTTTTCAAAAACACCCATGTTTTTTAAAACATCTCCCTTGTTTAACAAAAGCTTCAAAACATATTTCAAAACGCATTTCAAAAATATCCTCAAAACTATTTTTTAATACTGTCATAACCCTGACAGAACTCGGCCAGAGTTCTGCCAGTAGCCGTTTGATTTTTGAAATCTCCTTAAAACTTGGTCATTCTCCTTTTACGATGTTGACCGAGATTTACTTTTCGAATTCTGTCCGAATTCTGCCCGAATTATGCCCGACTTATTCCTTTGGAATAACTATAAATAGAGAAAGATTTTAATCATTTCAACTCACTCATTCACTTTCAATCTTCTCTCTCTTTAAGCCTACTGCTACTCCAAAGAGTTTTTTGAGCTTTAAATTTCATATCCCAAGCCAGTTATAATTCTTTAGTCGATTTGCCAGTACGGTACGGTCTAGAAGTTTCTGAGTAATTGTAATCAGAAGGCTTGATTGAAGAAAACCTCTTCACAATTGAAGTTGAACGAGTTCTTCGTATCAAAGCTCGCGTTGTAGAAGTTGCAAGGACTTCGTAAGAGAACTTGCGGTTTTGCCAATAGTGGATTCAACTGGAAGCGAGAGTTCTTCCGACTGGACTAGTCCTCAACAGAGAAGAACCAGTATAAATCGCTATCTTTGCGTTTGCTTTCTGATCTCTGGTTTTACATATCTTATTTGTGATTAATATATGTGATCTTGCTACTAACATTTTTTTAATTAGCAATATTGCACTGCTAACTCTATTCATCCCCCCTAGAGTATTGTGCTTTACGATTTCGTTCCTACAATTGGTATCAAAGCAAGTATTCCATCTAGAGAAACAGGTTCTTACAAGTAAAGCGAGGAAACACTGCATATATATTGTTTATACTTGACTGTTACTTAGATCACAGCACAACACATGGCAACTGTGAAATTCACAAGTGAAGTCCAGTCCACAAACAGACCTCCACTGTTTAATGGTACAAATTATACCTATTGGAAAACACGGATGAGTTTCTACTTGAAATCTTTTGACTTTGATTTATGGTCTATTGTTCTTAATGGTTATACAAAACCATCTCGTATTCAAATAGAAGGTGTTATGGTTGATAAACCGCATGACAAGTATACTGACGAGGAAAAAAAAGGCCATTCTTGATGCCTGTGCAACTAATGCTTTATTTTGTGCTTTAGACAGAACTGAATTCAACAGGGTGTCTATCTGCACAACTGCCAACAATGTATGGAAACTTTTTGAAGTAACACATGAAGGCACGACTCAAGTCAAAGAATCAAAGGATAGCATACTTACTCAGGAGTATGAGGCGTTCAAGATGAAGCCCAACGAAACAGTTACTCAGATGTACGAAAGATTTTGGGATATTGTAAATCCTTTGTTCATCCTAGGCAAAGAATACAGTAACCATAAAAAGATTCGTAAACTCTTGCGATCACTTACAAAGAACTAGATTCCAAAGGCTACTGCAATCATTGAAAGAAACGACCTCACTACCATGACTCTTGAAGTACTCATGGGTAAGCTACTAACTCATGAACTGGAGCTATAAGATCTTGAAAAGCCTACACCAAAAGAGAAGACGATCGCTTTCAAGGCTCAGCACAGAAGATCTGCTGAAGATTCTGATAGCAGTGAATCTGACGCTGAAGATCAAGCTCTCCTGGCAAGAAAATTCAAAAGGTTGAAAAGAAGACAAAAGAGAATAATAGCAAAAATAGTTGGTATTAATATGATGCTGTCTGCTATGGTTGTAAGAAAAAAAAACATATGAAGAAGGACTGTCATACAAACTCATCAGCAAGCAAGAAGAGCAACAAGTATGAAAAAGGGAACCTGAAAAGATCTACATCACGGCAGTACACCAACACTAGCATATGGCATAAAAGTGAAGCCAGCGATTCAGAAGATGAACAATCATAAGACGCTGCAAATGTATGCTTTATGGCATCCGATCAAGTATCTACTGAACCTATAGTTGATACATATGATGACTTCACCTTTGAGCAACTAGGAAAGGCCTTCGGTGAACTGTTAAGCGACTATAGAAAACTGTATAGCAAATATCAGACCTCTAAGAAGGTACTCAAAGTTTACAAAGGTGAAATAGGAAGACTTATCGACCAACTAGCTAAGGTTAGAAATAATGTTAGTGAGTCTGGCGAGCTTTCTTCTGTCAAGCTCTTACTACACGAGACTACCAAGTCGTCTGAAGAGAAAGACAAGATTATTGACCAACTCAAGGCAGATCTTTTTAAAGAGAAGAAAAGTCTTCAAAATGCACAAGTCAGAATGGAAGCACTTACTTCTGACTACATAGATTATATGGCACCTCCAAAAAGTTGGAAATTAGTTTAGAAAAACGGCCTGAAGTTGCTGCTTCCTATTCTAACACGTGTCAATTACCGAATTATCGAAACACACCCAAACCAAACACGGGTCAGACCAAATCATACCAAACATATGCCCAAGATGACTAATAGGCATGCATTCTTCTATACTAGAAAACCAAAACCTACCAATCATGCACCTCATACAACTTTCAACACTCAATATACAAAATATCATTATTATGGCCTCATTGGTCATATATCCTCTGCATATAGAATCAAAAAGTTAGTAGATTTAAATGTTTATACATGGATACCAAAAACTAACCAGTCAGGACCCTACAAGAAATGGGTACCAAAAGTTTTATCTGCAAACTGTTTTATAGGTGGAACACCATTCACATGCTATGAGCAAATAGATCCTCGACAGCGGTTGCTCACGGCACATGACGGTGATGCTTTATTATTCGTAATACTGCCAAAGAAAAATAAAGAAGGATATGTCTCCTTCGGTAATAATTTAAGAGGGTACATAATCGGTATCGATGACATTGGTAAGGCTCCCTATCCTATGATTAAAGATGTTTGTCTTGTTACCAAGTTAAAACATAATCTGCTCAGTAAATGCCATTTAGTTGATCATGGTTATGGCATTAACTTCGTTAAAGACAAATGTACTATAGTTGATAGTTCAACTGGTAGTACTATCTTTGAAGGTATCAGGGAAGACAACATATATGTTTTCTATTTGTTAGAAGATGCTAACAAAGCAGGTAGATGCTTAATGGCCAAAAACAATGAGAGTCATCTGTGGCATATGAGACTCGGTCACACAAATATGGATACAAATTCAAGATTATCCACGAAGAAGTTAGTACGCGGTTTACCGGACATAGCATTCAAGAAGGATTCGGTATGCACTCAGTATGAAAATAACAAAGCTACCCGATCCATATTCAAGTCAGTAAACGTTGTATGTACTACTAGACCTCTACAATTGCTACATATGGACTTATTTGGTCCAGCAGAGTTGCTAGCCTCGGAGGTAAGTTATATGCTTTCGTAACTGTAGATGATTATTCTAGATACACGTGGGTATATTTTCTGATAGGAAAAAGTGATACATTATCTGAATTTGACACCTTCTGTAAGAAAGTACGGAATAAAAAAGGTTATATGATCACTCGTATTCGAAGCGATCATGGTGGCAAATTTGAGAATGAAGAGTTTGAGCATTTTTATGACACACACGGTCATATGCACGAATTCTCCTGCCCTAGGACTCCACAACAAAATAGAGTTATGGAACGTAAGAACAGAACTCTATCCGAAATAGCCAGAGTAATGTTAAACCAGTTTAGTCTACCTAAATACTTTTGGGCTGAAGTTGTCAATACAGCTTGTTTTGTTCTCAATAGAGTTGTAATTCGACCAAATCGAAGAAGACTCCATTTGAGCTATGGTTTGATAGAATTCCATCTGTTTCATATTTTAGAATTTTTGGTTGTAAATATTTTATTCTTAATACAAAAGACAATTTGGGAAAGTTTGACGAAAAGGCCGATGAAGGTATATTTTTAGGTTATGTGGCCAAAAGCAAAGGATACAGACTCTTCAACAAGCGAACAATGATCATCGAAGAGTTAATAAATGTCACCTTTGATGAAATGAATCAAATGACAATCGATGACAATGATGAAGATCTCAATGTACCCAGCTCAACACCAGCTGATCCTCCAGGAAAAAACCTGAAATCAGCAACCTTCGGAGTCCGCCAAAAGAACAAAATTTTACGACTGATCATCTAAAGGATTTGGTAATTGGTGATATTACCAAAGGTGTAAGTACTCGTACATCTAGTAGAGATATTGTTTCTAGTGTTGCATTTATTTCACAGCTAGAACCCAAGACCATTGATGAAGCATGTAGTGATCATTTTTGGTTAGATGTTATGCATGAGGAATTGAACCAATTTAAACGGAATCAAGTTTGGGAACTTGTTCCCAGACCTATTGATCACCCGGTCATTGGCACCCGTTGGATATTCTGAAATAAACTGAATGAGAATGGTATAGTAACTCGCAACAAGGCTAGACTCGTAGCTCAAGGATACAATCAGGAAGAAGGTATCGACTACGATAAAACTTATGCCCCAGTTGCAAGATTAGAATCCATTCGCATGTTACGTACATTTGCGTGTTTTTATAATTACGAATTATTTCAAATGGATGTCAAGAGTACTTTTTAGATGGTTTTATAAAAGAAGAAGTTTTTGTAGCACAACCTCCAGGTTTCACGGATTTCAAAAACCCTGATCATGTTTTCAAGTTGAAGAAAGCTTTGTACAGTTTGAAACAAGCCCCTCGTGCTTGGTATGATCCTCTAAGCTCCTTTCTGCTTGACAACAGTTTTTCAAAAGGCAAGGTTGACACTACACTGTTTATTAAGTCCTTTAATGACAAACTTCTTTTAGTACAAGTCTATATTGATGATATTATTTTTGGATCTACTGATGAATCTCTTTGTCAAATTTCTACGTGTATGCAGAATGAGTTTGAGATAAGCATGATGGGAGAGCTGAATTTCTTTCTCGGACTACAAATCAAATAAACTAACAATGGGACATTCATAAATCAAGCTAAGTACACAAAAGATTTGCTAAAGAAGTTCGATCTGGACAATGTTAAACCTATTGGCACTCTGATGGCAACTTCAACAAAGCTTGATATTGATGAACATGGTAAACCTGTCAACACACGTAAGTATCGAAATATAATCGATAGTTTATTTTATTTAACTGCTAGTCGTCCTGATATAATGTTTAGTATTTGCTTGTGTGCACATTTTCAAGCTAATCCAAAGGAATCACATTTGTGCGCGGTTAAGCGTATCTTTCGATACCTTAAGGGCACTTCGTCTGTTGGCTTGTGGTATCCCAAAACCACGTCCTTTGACCTTATTGGTTATTCGGATGCAGATTTTGCTGGATGCAAGGTTGATAGAAAAAGTACCAGCGGCACTTGTCATTTTCTAGGTAAGGCTTTGGTCTCTTGGTTTAGTAAAAAGCAAAATTATGTAGCCCTATCAACAACAGAGGCTGAGTATATCGCCGCAGGACGTTGTTGTGCTCAGATTTTGTGGATGAAACAAACCTTGGAAGACTATAATTTATTTTTCACACACATTCCCATTTTCTGTGATAACACGAGCATGATTAATTTGACTAAGAATCCAGTATGTCACTCTCGTACCAAGCATATCGAGATTCGACATCACTTTCTTAGAGATCATCATCAGAATGGAGAAATTGACCATGTATACATAGATACTGAGAATTAATTAGCTGACATTTTCACAAAACCTCTAGCAGAAGATCATTTCAATTATTTACGTCGAGAATTAGAAATTTTAGATATCAATAATATTAATTAATTTTGTTTTATTGATTAATGTATTCATTACGCAAAAACTATTTTAGAGACAAGGTAATAAAGGGTCTGTCTGTCACCATGACTACGGTCGAAGCGAAGCGGTACTTAATTGTTCTCCGGTGAAGTCTCGCCAGCTGGGATAGTACTCCTACAGCTAATCTGAGATAGTCGATGTGTAACAAAATTTAATTTATAAAATAATATTAATTATATTAATTAAAATTTAAAATGACTAATCTTGGAATTAAATATTTGAAATGAGTAGATGAAAAGAAATGGCCCAAAGTTCAAATCACAAACACCCAGAAGAACCCTAGGCGAACTCGGTCAGAGTTCGGCCCGAGTTCGGCCAGAGTTCTGTTGGGGTGTGTGTGTTATATATTCCAGAACCCGAGGCTTCTTCTTCCTCATCTCTTCTAGTCATCCAAACAGTAGCAGCACAGCCGCCCGAGCACCTCAAAACCCTAGCCTTTCTTCTCTCCATAGTTTCCTATTCGCGTGGAGAAATCTCTCTAAACTTTGGCATCGTGCGGAGAACGTCATCCTCTTCGACATACTCCAATCTCAAAAGGTATAACTTCCTTCTTCTCCACTTTTAAATTTATTAGAATTTTTCTAGAATTTTTAGGAGAAAATGCCTATGGGGTTTACTCCTTCGAAGAGACAGTAGAACACTGCCAGTGAGGAGGCATCTTCTTCTGATCCACATACGGATTCACTCTTCTCCCCGGTTCAATCAAGTGACAGTGCTTTCAACGAGTTCTATTTTCAGACTCATGATCAAGCATTATTGTGGTATGGTGATTTCATCATGCGATCTATTTGCACCGGTGCTCCGATTAAATGGATCGTCTTTCCCGACCACTTGACTTAATTTGAAGCATTAGGGCTACACCTTCTTGTCCAGCTTCGATTTCCTATAGCCACTAATGCACTTCATTTATTCTATTACAATTTTGTTTTGGATACTTTTACTACAAGCACTTGTCGGTGGGATCGATATCAAATTCGATGATGTGTTACTAGCAAAAATCCTTGGTATACCAAATGAAGGTGCCCTGCTTGACGACATCGCCAATTTTGATATCCTCCAAGGAACGACTCTTGTTAGTTTGAAGAACGAGCTCTGTGCACTTGCACGAGTTCGTCCTGGCAAGTTCAAGGCCAATAACATGAGCGTTATTTATTATGAGCTACATCGCATCATTTACTCTACTATACTTATGAAATCCACTTCGAAAGCTGATGTGACTGGATTTGAACTTTTGGCTATGTATCATATTCTTAAGGGGATTCCTTTTTCTGCACCTAAGACTATCATTCAGATGATGGGTAGATGTCGCGGACGCGATAGAAATCTCGCTTACACGATGTTTATTCCATGCATCTTCCAGCATTTCGACATTGACCTCTCTACATGTGCTTTAGACCCTGAGCCCGAGTATCTTAAGATTTTACGTCGTATCATTGCCCCTATTCCTGCACTACCTGCTCCTACTACTGCTTCTTCCTCCTCTGTACCTCCCCAGACTTATCCTATACCTTTTGAGGGTATCCACCAGCATCTCTCTGTCATGCAAGCCTTTTACGTTGACACTTCGAGGGAACACGAGTTCCGTGACGTGACTCGGTTCCAGGCTCTCGTTAACTCTTTTGCTGATCTTCGGTTTACTCAGACTGGTCATTCTGCCAGTACTCTACCCTGAGACCCTTTTGTTTCTGGTTATTGTATTGAGGATGAGGCGGTACAGTCTTTGTTCCAGCCCGATAACGCATATGATTGGCACCGTGGTCCTGGAGTCACTCCACATTCTTCTGGAGCTGTTCCCTCTTGTGCTGGAACTTCTGGTCATGCTGGTCATGCTGACGATGATGATGACGATGAGGACGATATGTTTTAGTGCCTAGCTATTTTGAGACTATCATTGTCTCTGTTTAGTTGGAAATGCTCCGACATTCCAAGAATTTTTATTAGTATCTGTTAGTTTCTCATAGATTTGAGACTTTTTATTTTTGATGATTATGGACCATTGTATCAGTTTCTTGTTATATCACTTTTTCAGTGGTTATTATCAGTTTTCTTTTAGAGATTATGGATATTAATTTTTTTTGTCTGTGGAAATTTATTTTAGTATAATTTGGCTTTTTTAGTTCATTTCGTTCAGTTTAGCATTCTTGTGTAACACTTTTATACTATGCTTCTGTCTTGTGAACTGCCTGTAAATATCTTTCATATACTATCTTTCTATCTGCATGAGATGTATATATATTTTTTTGTGTTTCTTAACTATTTGTTGCTTATGCATTAATTGCGGGGGAGCTTCTCTCTTTACAATTATTTTGCTAAGTGACAACGGGGGAGAAAAATGATATAACATTTTTCTTTGAAGAATACAGGAATAAACAATTATAGATCAGTACAGATCAGTATATTACGGGTACAATTTTGTGTTCATATTCTCAAAGATGTTATATCATTCATAGTTTGTCAATTATCAAAATGGGGAAGATTGTTGGTCATATGGTCAAACCTGATTTTAATAATTGAACCAACTCTGACTTGATATATGAAGCTACTCAGTTTTGGACTCTTGGACACTGATCAAGATTGGACATCTACTCCGTTAAGACTGCAGCTGTATTTGCCACTCGAGTCTGTATCTATTTCATACAATGTATTCTTTACTTTTATTGAGTCTAGAAATATGTTGTACACCGAGTCGTACTGGCAAATAGGCTATCCCAAAATATTTTTCAAAAACTTCCATGTTTTTGAAAACATCTCTCTTATTTAACAAAAGCTTCAAAACATATTTCAAAACGTATTTCAAAAATCTCCTCAAAACTATTTTTTAATACTGTCATAATCCAGACAGAACTCGGCCCGAGTTCGGCCAGAGTTCGGCTAGAGTTCTGCAAGTAGCCGTTTGATTTTTGAAATCTCCTTAAAACTTGGTTCTCTTCCTTTTACGATGTTGACCGAGATTTACTCTCCGAATTCTGTCCGAATTCTGTCAGACTTCTCCCTTTGGAATAACTATAAATAGAGAAGGATTTCATCATTTCAACTCACTCATTCACTTTCAATCTTCTCTTTCTTTAAGCCTACTGCTACTCCAAAGAGTTTTTCGAGCTTTAAATTTCATATCCCAAGCCAGTTACAATCCTCTAGTCGATTTGCCAGTGCGGTACGGTCTAGAAGTTTCTGAGTGATTGTAATCAAAAGGCTTGATTGAAGAAAACCTCTTCACAATTGAAGTTGGACGAGTTCTTCTTATCAAAGCCCGCGTTGTAGAAGTTACAAGGACTTCGTAAGAAAACTTGCAGTTTTGCCAATAGTGGATTCAACTGGAAGCGAGAGTTCTTCTGACTGAACTAGTCCTCAACAGAGGAAAACTAGTATAAATCGATGTCTTTGCGTTTGCTTTTTGATCTCTGCTTTTACATATCTTATTTGTGATTAATATATGTGATCTTGCTACTAACATTTTTTTAATTAGCAATATTCCGCTGCTAACTCTATTCACCCCCCTAGAGTATTGCGCTTTACGATTTCGTTCATATACCCTGAGCTTAAAACAATGCTTCAGGAGCAATTTAGACAAAACCCAACCCCTCTGTTGTAGTAGATTAGAGAAAAAAGAGGTTACAAAATAATCATTCAAATTAAAGCTCAAACAAAGGTTAAAAAAGTAACATTCTCGAAATCAAGTGTTCAAATAACCCTCAAACCAACTATCCTGCTAAATATTCACAAAAGACTCTACTCTGCTTCATAGCCTTCCAAAACCACACACACAAATCAAATGATATAATTTATACAAATCCAATGATAAAGTAGAATTATACAAACTGAATCGAGATCAAATAAAACTAATAGAAATAGCCATGGCAACGCAGAAGAATTCTGCCCTTACAACTCCAACCCAAACAATTCTTGATCCACACGGACACGAATACACAGGTGGTCATAAACAGACCCTACCTTGGACACGAATGTACGTCTGGACACGGCTAAACTGAATATGAGTTATCGTGTGGCACACAACCCCAGTCCTGAGCAAGCCTCCTACATACTATCCTAACACCTAAACATGACCAACACTTGGATACCACTACGATAGGACACGAACCCCACTAGACACGCTAATGCCCGAACACGACCAACCACAGAGATCTGTCCAGTGACGAACATCGATCAAAATTCATGACAACAACTCAAAATATTCGAGGAGACAGATCAGTACCTGAAAATGAATGGTTCAATTGTAGCAAGGACACGATTCAAGGAGTCAGACACAGTGCTCTCGTGTCTAGATCAGCTCGATACGTCCTCAGAAGCAATCCAACGAACATCTAGTGTTCAAAAATAGGAATTGATCAAACATGGATGATCATTTCATCAATCCAAACAAAATTAAGAACAAAACAATTCAAACTCTCATTAAAGAAAAATTGAATTATGAAGCAAAGAGAGCATCTGTTATCAACTCGATCGACCCATCGATCCAGAAATGATCACTCCGAAAATAATCAGAGAAACAAAAGTACTCAGCGCCTCACCGTCGTCGATTAGTCACGTGTTGTGGTGAAACCCTCGTGCCAAATGTCGAAAATAGGAGCGCCTACTCTCCGCGTCTCACGTCGCCTCCAGGGAATGAGTGCCTACTCGCCGCTTGGCACTGCCGGCCGGTGGTTGCCCTCTGAACGAAGCGCCCGCTAAAAAAAATCGTCAGCTCCGCTGTGCCATGGAAGAGATCGTTTGTCACCGAAAGAACCGCATAGGAGAGGACAGATAGCCATCATCGTCGATGATGGGGGTGGCACCTCGCTGTGGAGATCTCGTCGTCGATGATGAAGCCGTTGTTGTCGTGTCATCCCCGATGAAGATCGGAGTCTAGCCGCCGGAGAAAGGAATCCTCGTCGCCGCCAACGGAGTCGCCATCGTCATGCCAAATTTGTAGAACTAGGTTTGGTTTACGAAAAAATTTGGGGAAAAAGGATCGAGGAAAAAGAACTGAGCTAAGAATGAAAAGAATGAGGACTTTCTCTCTCCAACTCCCTATATGAATAATCAACAATTTTACAAAAGCCCCCTCCGTAAAATGGTTTTTAGGCAGAAAAGCCCTCCCCCTTTTCATTATTCGCATAATCATACAAAAATTAATAAATAAAAAAATATTAAAGGTTACAATGATTTAGAATGAGTGGGGACCACAATTTGTTTGTTACAACTAACTTGAATTTGAAATCCTGCTCTTAGGTCCATTCCCTCCAAAATATTTATGAAAACTTATTATTTAAAATTCAAATAAACAAATCAATCATAAATCAGAAGATAGATTTAAGATTTTCCGAAAATTGGAAAGTGGGGTGACAAATCTCTCCCCTTAAAATAATTCTGTCCTCGAAATGTCAAGAAATGATAATCATGCTTATTAATTCAAAATCTAAATGATTTTCCCATAGCCCACAAAATATTTATTTAAATGGAAAAATCTTAAAACACAAAAGTACAATCAAGCAAATAAATTAGGGTAACGCTCATGCATCTCGTCATCGCGCTCCCATGTGGACTCTCCAAGAGAGTGGTGTCTTCGCATGACTCGGATAAGCGGTATAGTCTGATTCCGTAATTGCTTCTCCCTCCGATCAATGATCTCCATGGCTACTCCATGTAGGTCAAGCTCGGGCCCTCCTCTAGCTCTGAGTGATCCCCTATATGACTAGGATCTGGAATGTAGTGGTGAAGCTGGGACACGTAAAAGACGTCGTGCACTCCCTCCAAGCTAGCAGGTAGCGATAGTCGTTATACCACCTCGCCAATCTGTGTCGTCACTCCGAAAGGCCCAATGTATCGGGGCTAAGCTTTCCACCTCTGCCAAACGAATGGTGCCTCTAGTCGACGAGATCTTGAGGAACACTTTGCCACCAACTGCGAACTCCAGTGGCCATCTGCTGCTGTCCGCCCAGTGCTTCTGCCGATCCTATGCAGTTCTTATGACACTCTGAGCCTCGAGACCAAGTACACACAAGAAGTACACACTTTGACAATGACCGAGGATCAAACAGTCACGAGAAGGATTGAATTTCAATTATAACTTAGAGGATAAGTAGTGAGGGCATGATCTTCCAGGCATGATTAAAACTTTAGCAAGATAGGAGAATCACTGCTAGATAGGTATGATCAGATCGAAGTTTAGACAAAACATGATCAAAATATATACATGATAAAATCTGATGGAATGGAATCCAAGTCTAAGAAATCAAATTATCCGATAATAAAGTGCAAGAAGATAATTTGCAATGGTTGATTTGAGAAATCAGATGGAACTACTGAGGAGGTATTAGTATCAGATAAAAGAAAAACGTGCAAGGATTTACAATTTTCGAAATATCAATAATCATATAAAAGAAATATAGCCTCCAGGGTGTCCAAAAACATATAGCCATTTGAAATCATTGTACTTAGAATCCCTGCCTTGCTTGTGTACATCTGGCTGCAGTGAACATTCGGTTCCATGACTCAAATAATGATATGTTACCGAATACTCTATCAACTTTATCAATTCAACAAGTGTTAACGAAACAACTCAAGAGATCAAATATGAAGGTTTTTGGACAAAGTCTCTATAATACTCGAAAACTGACAAATACCTGAAATTATTTTAACTTAAAGTTCATGCCTCGCCAGTGCGCTGCTGGCTGCAGTGAATCCTTGGTCTCCATAATCCAGATAATGGCTGCAGCGCGCAACTGCCATGTCCTAGTAGGTTATCGAATAATCTCTAATCCTTATCCATAGGAATTACAAAAAGGATTTCAAAGAATTCAATTAAGTTCTAATAGTCTAAGTCACGATAAAAGGTGATGTTATCTGTCTTTTAGAAAACAAGGATTTTTATTAGGTACTAAGAAGCAACAAAGGATCCAATCGAGAAGTAGTGAGTACTAAAAAGGAAAACAAGGAGATTTTAAATCTGGAACAGGGAACACAGTTTCAAATAGTAACCAGAATCTCAAATGAAACCTGGAATCTCGGGGTAGGTTTAGGGTTTTTAGGGATTTAGTTTCTCGCTCTCTTTGATATATATATATATATATATATATATATATATATATATAATATATATATATATATATATATATATATATTTAAAAAAAAAAAAATATATATATATATATATATATATATATATATATATATATATATATATATATACTGTGAACAGGGGGTCGGGCGGCTCATGGTTGGGTTATTGCTGATTGGGCCGGGCTGGGATTGGTGGGTGCTCGGGCTAGCTGCATGGGCTTGGGGCTGCTCTTCTTTTCCTTTTCTTTGTATATATATATATATATATATATATATATATATATATATATATATATATATATATATATATATATATATATATATATATATATTTTTTTATATATATATATATATATATATATATATATATATATATATATATATATATATATATATATATATATATATATTATATACAAGTGTATATGTGTATGGGTGTGTATATATATATATATATATATATATATATATATATATATATATATATATATATTTTATATATACATACACACATATATAATTTATTTATATACATACAAATATACACGTATATCGTATATATTTATATACACATACACATATAAAAAAAACATACACATATAAATATAAATATATACCCATATTTAGAGAATAATATAAACAAATGATTAACTTATATTTAATAACGACAATAATAACAATAATAATAATAATAATCCCAATAATAACTAAAATACTCCAATATTAGTTTTTTGGATGGACATATCCTACACCATCTTTACTGGCTCCAGGAAATCGTACCAATAATTTAAATGACATCTGATATTATTAATGTCTATATTATACACATAATTAATATTTAGAAAATATTTGGCGATTCCTAAAAATGTATACAAATTATTTGCACATACATAAATATGTCTAGAGGGCAGTCTTGGTCTCATTTACATGCCCACAGGGTTGGGATTTGGTTCAAGTCCAGTCCGGACTATCCATAACCGGGTCTCCTAAAACTCATTAATATAATTAAATAATAAATAAAATCCTCGGTAAGGGTTAAGTCGCAACTTGGCCTGGTTTTTCTAGTTAGGACGTCGCTATGGCTCGACCTTCCCTACCAGGGCTAATATACTAGTCAAGGCACGCCACTGCACTATCCGTGCCATGATTCCTAGTCGTCTGGTAATTCAAAACTCAACCATGGCTAAAGTCATCTACCGTAATAATTAACTAATTAATTAATTATAAAAATATAAAAATCACCATTTAAATCAAATAAATAATAAAAATATTTTAAAAAAATTTTGGGAAGGGAGGCTACAAATCTACCCACCTTAAACATAATTTCGTCCTCGAAATTATAATTCATAGCTATTCCTTAAAATTCGAAGTCTAGTATTTCCTTAATCTCCTCAAATTTAATTTCTCAAAAATATTCTATAACCTTCTCTAGCCATCTTATAACTCCGAATACCTTGGGACTTCTACCCACCTTTGGTCATACTACTCTTCAAAATACGGTCATTAAAATCTTATAGTCTTCTAACTAGTTGCTAACAATTCTAGCAACAGATATTTAGACATATAGCAACTATAAACCTTCATATCTATAAACAGCCAAAACTCAATAATCATGCAATATTATACTATAATTTAAGAATTTCAGATGAATCCTAGACAGCACGATCATTCATCATCCCGGAATAGGAAGGGACGAGAATCAATGGTATGGGAGGACAAGGGAGAATAATCGAGAACGAATACGAGGTTTCAAAGACGGTAGAGAAATTTCTAAGATAATTTTCATGGCAGAGTGGATTGAGATTCCTAAGGTTTTAGTCATAGTCGCAGGCTCGTATCAGTACAGTTACGTAACCAATACTATATGCTCTGACCTGTATGGGCCATCAAAAAAACTTGTCACGACCCGCATCCGCTTTTCGGAGCGAGCTCGTGAGCAAGCCAGCTACATATCGAGCGGACTCCAGCCCAACTCGAATACATAAACGCTGCCAAGGCCTAATCATGGAGAAGTAAATCTCTATCTCAATCCACAATGAGTATATAAACATGAATGGACACTATAGGTCGTGGTCTACAGCCCACTAGCATATATGTCCGATAAGACTCCAAAGAATATAACAAGAGTCTCTAAAGTAAATCAATAAACAGGATATCTCATGATAAGGGATGTAAAGCACGAAGGGATAACAATGTAATATCACTAACAAATACCTGAATCATGCATCGCAATCATCTACCATCCCGCTCTGTTAACTAACTCCATACAATTGCTAAACCTGAAGAGATCATCAGATCCTCAAAGGACATAGCAAGATACATATAAACATTCCTATCTAGTAGTTTAATCATGCATGATAATATAAACAGGATATAAATAAGAAACGACACTTATAATGGCACGAGACTACGACCAACTGCTATCAAGTGACTAATGATAAGTGGCTACTGACAGGTGACTATGAACTGGAATACAAGAACAACTACATGTAACTGAACTGCTGGATGAACAAGCGAACACGAGATCAATGGAATACCAAACCCTCGCCCCGAGTGGACTCGCAGGTTTGAACTAATCACTAACCCTCGTCCCGAGTGTGGACTCTCTGGTTAGTACTAACCCTTATCCTGAGTGTGCACTCTCTGGTTAGTTCACGACAAGGCACCCTAGTCCCGAGTGTGGACTCTCTGGTGCAAGTATAACATCCTCGTCCCGAGTGTGGACTCTCTGATGTAAACACTATATTCCCGAGTGTAGACTCTCTGGTGCAAGTCAAGTTAATACCCTCATCCCGAGTGTGCACTCTCTGGTGCAAATAATTTACATCCTCGTCCCAAGTGTGGACTCACGGATGTAAACAGATCAAGGCAAACACCCTCGTCCCGAGTGGACTCTCTGGTGTCAAGGAAACAATAACAAGGATTTAGCAGTTTAATTACACGTATTCGTTCTATGACATGACTCAAGCAAGGTACTGGTGAGACAAGGTATGACTCAGTCAAGACATAGTCAAGTCCAGTATAACTACACTGTCAAGTCAAGCAAGACCATAAACCGGTGAACACGGTATGTAGAAACTAAAATCAAGTCAATTAGAAAGCTAATATATCATATAAAATCAATAAAAAATAGAGTATCTATGATAACACAATAATAACAAGAAAACTATAAACATGAAATTAAACTGTAGAGGGAGGTAAGGTATCTTGTCTGGAGGTTGCACGCAGATCCAATAAAATATAGTCAACTGGTAAGCCGTGAAGTCCAAATCATCACAAATGTCTCCGAAAGCTAAAATAAATGTTATCAATGTTCTCAGAATAGTCAAATTAACTAGCATTGTCTGTCCTTAAGTCCAATTCTGGATACAGGAGCAAAACGATAATTTTGGGTCAAAATGGTATCCGTCGTTGGACCCGCTTTGTACCGAAAAGCGTACCAGAGTCTATGGTCTCAAAATTTGTCAAACTACATGTCTACGGATTTGTTTTGACAAGATGAACCCAACTGTATGTCCAATTTTGGATTCCAGTGGGTCGTGCACAAAATTGTCCGTTGAATCGGATCATGGGGCCCGCGAAACGGTGATCCGATCAACTGTCTCAGAATCGGACCAAACTTGGCATACAGGACAAAAAAAATGATACGGTCTTGTTGGCATAAGTTTCGTATCGATCTGACGAACGTGCACAAAGTAATTAGAAAATTTGTACAGAGACCGATATGGTGAATTTCGACGGATACGTATCAAATTCGTCGCGCACACGCGACCAATTTGAATTCTGTTAAAGTTCACACGTCCACGTAGTCGATACGCACCTTTCGATGTATTTGGTTCGTGACCACGTCGTCCGGTATGGTGGGACGCACGTTGTATCGTAAAATTTTGTGTTTTAAAAAACAGGTTTTTGACCAAGTTTACACGTGTATACTTCTCTGTACAAAACAAATCTTTAAAAACCTCCTACTGGACTTTTCTAGCCCTATATGTTGTGGTTGACTTCTGTTCAGGATGTTTGTTGATTCGAAGAATAGGTTGGTGAGAAACTCGACGCCAAGTTGGGTGTTTGAATCAAATATTATGTTCAACTTAACAGGTTTTTTGTGATCTTCGACTGATTTCCTGGACTAGCTAATTCGATTGTTTAAAACGAATTGAAGGGACTAAGAGTTGGATAGGTTTTCAACGTACCAGAAGTGATAGATCGAATAATGATCGGTCGTGCACCGAGAAAATGGGTTACGAAGTCGCTCCAGGCCACGCTGCTGCCGTTTGTCCTGTTGCTGCGCACTGCCATTGCGCGCGGTCCTGGCCGACTTTGGCTACGCGCGATGGTGGCAACGGCGGCGGGTGGCCGCCCAGGGGTTGGGGTGGTCGGCTGGGAGTCTAGTCGGGTAGATATAAGGTTTTTAGGGGTTTAGTTTCTCGCTCACTTTATAGATATATATATTATATATATATATATATATATATATATATATATATATATATA
>JANAVB010019874.1:0-43448 GCA_029216955.1 Iris pallida | reverse complement strand
TTTTATTGATGTATCAGCGCAAAATGCTGAAGCCTATACAGTAAGCGCACCAAGCGCGAAAAGACAGCAAAAAGCGAAGGAGGCCAAACCAAAATGAGAAGTCTGCCCGGGCCCGTGGTTAGGACAGCACCGCCAAAAACCGGTACGGAGAATGTACGCAGCGCCTCCTGATTTTGAGATTTGTCGGAGGCTTCCCTGGTCAGTTGTATGGGGTTCTATTGGCGACCTTCGTACCTATATTTGTTTCGGTTCTTCCAGAGCACCCAAATACCTGCGGCTGGGACGATCTGATGGCCTTGAGAGTCACCCCAGCTGGCTAAGAGATCGTTAAAGCCCCCGACCCGATGCCTGCCCGCAATGGCGAGAGAGGCTGCTCGATAACTGAATGGCGAGTTCCGGAGAGCAAGATGTGCTCGGTGGTTTCAGATCGGTGCGACGTGCAGCAATGGCATCTAGAAGAAGGCTAAAGCCGATGGTGGTGAGGGAGTCGTCGGTAGGAAGCTTCCTACGGTGAGCTCAAAAAAAAATATAATGCCGCTAACCCTTCCCCTTCCTCACGCGATCCCCAGGCCCCTGCTGCCCGATGGCCCTCCCGGCCACCGTCGCGTAGCCGGCCGCCTCTCTCCTCCCTCCCTTCCCCCCTCGCCCGTCCTCCTTCCCGCCAGTTATACCCCCTCCTCGTTCCCTCCGTTCGAGCACCTAGATCTGCTCGTTGGCTGTGGCGCCGTCTCCACACCCCTATGGCCGGGATTCCTGGCTCCGGCGAACCCCCTGACTGTGCTCGTCGCCTCCACCCGACCTTGGCTTGTTCCCCCGACCAGCTGGCCATGGTCAGGCTTAAGGGCTCCCATCCCCTCTCCGATCGTACGTCGGGCCACGACGACCTCGGGAAGATGACCGACGTCATGCTCCTCTCGACGCTGCCGGATATGGCCTCAGGTCCGTCGATTGCTCCTTCCCCCTCCCCTTTCCATCCTTTCCGCTCACCTCCTACCAATTCGAATCCCATATTTCCTCCCAGGTTTTCAATTTGAAATCCTCTGATGTGGTTGGTGCAACCTATATTGCCGCGCAACCTGAGATGCCACCTATGGCCTTTTTGGCGCAACCTATTCTGCCACCTGGCCGCAGCTCAGGCGCGAGCGGATCTCGTGTAACCTGCGCTATCCAGGTCCCTGAGGCTGGACGCTTCCCAGGGTCAGCGCAACTTGTGCTTCCACCTAAGGTACTATTGGCGCTATCTGCCCAGCCAGCTTTGGCGCACTCGGGATTGGCGCAACCTACTTTATTGGCACAACCCGGGTCCCCGCGGCTGGGTGCCAACCTGGATATGGCGGCATATGGGTTTGGCGCAACCTGCGATGCCTCCTATGGAACAACCTGCGATGCCTCCTATGGCGCAACCGGGTTTGGCGCCACCTGTGCGGCCTATATTGGCGCAACCTGGGCCTCTACGGCTTGCGCACCCCGGAACCCCCCAGCGGAGAGCTTATCAGGAGATCCCTTCCTCGCCGTCTCTGGCGTATCCAGTACATGCTGGACGTCGATCCCCATTACGCATCTCAGCCTATGCTGATCTATGTACAAGATATGGAGAGCTATTTGAGGCATATTACCACCATAACCGACCTGCGCCCGATGGATAACAGATTCATCTACTGGCTACGCCTCACGGTCTGGAAGCACCCCACTCATATCCCAGGGTACCAGGATCATCCATCTTTTCATTGGCGCAAGGCGCTATCAATCTCCTCCTTTGCCGCAATAAATCTTTGCCCATGTTCTGCAACCCTAGGTGTGGCGCAACACATCCTCTCCGACCCATCCAATAAGACTCTGGCATATTCTGGTGCCTCGAAGGCTGCAACGACATCGGGTGCTCAGGGCCTCCCCTCCGCTGCGCAGGTCCTCCCTCGCGTAGCCCAGGGACCCCCCCCTCGGCGGGCCTTCCGTTGCCTTCCTATGCCAATAAGCTTCGTCCGGACAGGGCAGACAGGCAGGGACTCCTGGTCCCTGATGTCCCCCTCTCCGATGTTGAGTACTCGGTAGAATAACCTGTGCCTACAGTTCCATTCTCCGTACAGGAACTGTCCTCCCTGGCCACCTCCTTCCCCCACTCCTTTGTTCTCAAATTCTCCTTAGGCTGCCCCAAACTCTCTCGGGTTCAGGAGGTTATTGCCAGCTGGAAGCTCTCTGTAGAATACAGAGTGGCACCCTTAACCCCAAGCATATCCTGCTTCACCTCTCCTCCAACCTTGACCATAGGACAGTGTGGTCCAAAGGTACCAGCAGGTGGATTCCACCAAATAAAGATTATAAAATGGTCAGCGAGCTTTAGCACCAAGGAATACTCAGCGACGGTTGCCGCCTGGGTGACCCTTCCCAACCTCCCCCTTATTTGTTTCGTTCCAGTGGCCCTTAGGCGTATAGCCAACTCCTTCGGGACTTATGTGGCCACTGCAGCAGAAACCAGCAACCTGACCAAAGCTTACTATGCAAAGATCTGCGTGAACTCGATCTCACTTCTGAGCCCCCCAACCACATCCTCATTGAACTTGGCAACCAGTCCCACACCCAGTAAATTATCTACGATAATCATATTATCTTCTACTCTCACTGTCGTCTACGAGGTCATCTATCGAAGCATTGTTACCGTCTTCATCCTGAGCTCAAGAGGAAACCTGTTAGGCGTGTATCCCTCACCAAAGAGGGTAAGCATCAGTCGTTACTCGATCCCCCCTGCTTCCCCTACCAAATCGCCACACCAGATTTCACTCCAATGAAGGCAAAACAGACAACGGTGCCCCCTCGGACAGTACGGTGATCCCATACCACCCACCAGCCTTGACCCTATCCAATCAGTTCAACGCCCTTGACGAGGAAGCAACCGAACCCTCCCTTGAGATCGCCTCTCTTGAAGACTATTCAATGGCCCATAATACGAACCCAGATGTCGTTAGCAACCCTAATCCAGAGGCGACTGTGGAGGCCATCCCAGAACCTTGACTTCCCCTAGACTGCCCCGTCGAGGTTCATCCTTACCTCGAAGTCGATGTCGTAGAAGCACTACTATACTGGGGCCAGAACAAGCTCATAGAGGCCGACAGGTTCTCGTCGTAGGATTCCACTCCTAGCGGAAGGAGACCAGATCGACAACTCGGACGATACCATACTTTTACCCCCTGAGGAACCAGAGACGGACTCGACAGGAGAATCGCTCCAACCCCCGAAGACATTCGCATCAACCCCTCCCCCCCCGAGGATTCTATACCCAGCTCATCCACATCGAAGGCGGGAGAGGCCACCACCATCAGGAAATCAGATCAGAAAGCAGAAGCCCCGGTAATCTGAACCAGGTCCGCAGCCAAGCGGGCTTACCAACCCCCCCCCCGGCTCTATTGTGAACATCCTCTTCTGGAATGTCCGTAGTCTGGCGAACAAACCTACCAAGAGGAGAATCACCAGCCTTAACAAAACTCACAAGATTGACATCTTGATCATCCTTGAACCCAAAATCCCCTACAAGAAACTCAAACTCATTCAGCTGCAGTTAGGCTTTTCTACGGTCATTGCTGGCAGACACGACATTTGGATCCTCTGCTCGAAGAACATCAATATTGGAGTCATTCAGGACTCCAGGCGGGCCCTATCTTGTTGGATAGAACACCCGTTGATCCCCAAACGTGCCATCATATCCGCGGTTCATGGCAGCTGACATTGCGAAGCGCAAACATCTTTAGAACAATCTCCTGGACATCCATTACACCACAACAACCTCCCTTGGCTTTGTATTGGGGACTTTAAGTATCACCTGTAGAGAAGAGAAGACTGGCGGTCGTCATTCCCCTCTTTCGGCCATGCAAGATTTCAATAACTTTATTTTTTAACTCTCACCTCTCCCCCATTTCGTTCACCGGCAACGCCTTTACCTAGTGTAACATGCAGGAAGGCGACCACCGTCAATATTCCTGCCTCGACAGGGCCCTAACGAATGCCCAATGGCACGGAATGGGGACAACCACTAAGCTTTCCTACCTCAATGCCACTGAATCCGACCACGCCCCCTGCTTGTTGGAATTACCAACTCTTCGGGCCTACAAAAAAAGAGCTTCCGTTTTCTAGAATTCTGGAGCGAACACCCCCAGTTCTTGGGCATCGTCACAGAATCCTGGAACGGAGCGGACTCCTCCGAACCCCTCACTCGGGTGGACAACAAACTTAAAGCCATAAGGAAAGCCCTAGCGGTCTGGAGCAAGCAGGCCTGTGGGGACATTTTTTAGGTCATTCGTGAGGCTGAGGATGACGTCGCTCGTGCAGAAATCAGGTTCATGACCGACAGATCGCCAGCCGCTAGGACCGCCCTGAACCTCACCAAAGCGATCTTCAAATTCCGGCTGAAAGTGGAGACAGATTTTTGGAAGCAGAAAGTGATGATTAAATGGCAGCGAGGGCGACAAAAACTTGAGCTTCTTCCACGCCTGCATCAATATGGTCGCAGAAAGAAACTCTCGCTTCACCAAATAACCGACGAAACCGGGAATATCATCAACGATCAGAGAGGTATCCAAGCGGCAGCGGCTGAGTTCTTCTCCAAACTGTTCTCCAAGGAGATAGTTCTCAAGGACACATCCTTTCTGGAGGAGATACCCCACCTTATCAGCGACTGCGATAACATCCAGCTAGAACTTCCTCCGTCCGAGCAAGAGGTCAAAGATGCCGTCTGGGCCCTGGACGAGCATAGTATGCCCAGGCCAGACGGATTTTCGGGGGTATTTTTTCGTACATGTTGGGACATCATCAAAACGGATATCCATGATGCGGTTTCTACTTTTTTCCAAGAAGCCATGTACCCTAGAGCCATCTCGAGCACCAACTTGATCCTCATCCCGAAGAAAGAGAACCCAGAGACATTCCACAATTTTCGTCCCATAAGTCTTTGCACCTTCACCAACAAGATCATATCCAAGATCGTAGCTTCCCGCATGGCGGGCATCCTTCCCATGATCATCTCTGAGGAGCAGAGTAGTTTTGTCCGCAGAAGAAATATCCAGGATAACATCATGCTGGCTCAAGAGTTAATCACCTACATGAAGTTCCCAACTAGAGGAGGCAATATTACTATCAAATTAGACATGGAGAAAGCGTATGACAGGCTAGATTAGCAATTCATGATCTGGATTCTCAGGGCTTTTGGATTCTCCGAAACCTGGACCAACATCGTGTGGAGATCGATCATCAACTCGTAGTTTTCAACAGTGATCAATGGTCAGGCCAACGGATTCTTCAAATCGAGTCGCGGGATTAGGTAAGGAGAACCTCTATCATCCACCATCTTCATCATTACAGCGGATGTCTTGAGCATGAACCTTAATAAGATGGCTTGCACTACTAACTTCTACCACTATCATACAGCCAGCGGCTGCCCGATCATCACCCACCTGGCATTTGCTGACGATATCCTAATTTTTTCCTCCGGGGACGTGAGGTCAGTAGAAGTTGTCCACCACACTCTCTAGAGATACGTCAGATGCTCGGGCCAGAAGGTCAACCCGGATAAAACTGTCATCTACACCCACCACAATATCAAGAGAGAGCACGCACACGTTATCTCCAATACTGCCTCCTTTTCTATCAAGAATCCACCGTTCCACTATCTGGGCTGCCCCCATCGTGTACTAGAAATATAACGCTAGCATTTTCGAGGAACTGACCAATCGTATAAGGAAAAAACTACAAGGATGGCATAACGCTACACTATCCCCAGGTGGCAAGATGATCCTCATCAAGCACGTCCTCACATCTATACCCTGGCAGCATGTTCCCCCCAAGAAAGTGCTTTCTTCGGTCGAGAGCATCTTTAGCAACTTCTTTTGGGGGCACAGTGCCAGACACAAAAAGCATCATTGGGCTAGTTGGGATACCATGGCGCGTCCTACAGAGGAGGTGGCCTGGGGTTCACCAAACTATCCCACATCGTTAAATCATTCTCGATGAAATTGTGGTGGAAGCCCCGCACGACTCAGAACTTATAGACCAGGTTCATGAAGGCTAGATACTTCAAGCACATCCACCCTTCGACGGCCATCTCTAACAGCAGATCCTCCATGGCATGGCGGTGCATGCTCAACGGGCGTTCCCTAGCCGAACCTGTGATGCGTCTTTATGTGGGTGACGGGGAAGCGTCGGCATTTCTGGAGAGAGGGGTTGGAGAATCCTTACTTACTAACCTCTCAGAAGCCCACAGGAACTGCAAGATCAAGGACATGTGGGACCCCAACGATAATATATTGAGTTGGAACGAGGTCCAAGACTGGGCCGGCCAAGAGGCAGTCGAGCGCATCCGCCAATGCGGAGTGACGGTCGGGTCCAACGCTGACGAGATCCGGTAGTCGGCTGATGCTTCGGGTTCCTTCTCGGTCAGATCAGCCAGGAGAGTGGTCCATGGTACTACGACGCCCTACCCTAGCATTGCATCCTTCTGACAGACATGCATCCCCAAGAAGTGGTCCTTTATCATTTGGAGAGCCCTACGAAAGATTCTTCCCACCGATGACACTCTTAACACTATCGGGTTCAGCCTTGCATCCGCGTGCACATGCTGCACGGATCGTCAATCAAAAATGGTGGACCACATCTTCTGTCAGAGAGACCTCCCGATCAAGGTCTGGAGTGTCCTTTTCCAACGCTGCAGGATGGTTCCAGGGGGCGGGTGCTTCAACGACCTCGTAGCGGCATGGGCATCTACGTCCCATGGCCACCAGATCGTAGCAGCAACCGCCACGTGGGTTATCTGGAAGAACCATAACAAGGCTAGATATGAAGGCCATCAGTACTCCGCAGACCAGCTTATTGGGGAGACCGTTCGGCAATGTTGCAAACGGAGGTCCCTCTGTCATCACGGACATACGGTTTTTTGGAACTCCCTCCTCTCCCGGGACTAGTCATTTGGCTTCCCTTCTCCCCTCATTTTGTTAGTATACGTGTATAGGCTTCGACATTTTGCACCTTCTGGTATACTTGTATAGCTCAGGCTTGTCGAGCCCTCCCTCCCACGGAGGTGGCTGGGTGGCGGTGACCACGACCTCCGGACCAAGGTCGGGTGGAGCCGTCCACCGGCTTTGGTTTTATAAAATATATATATATATATATATATATATATATATATATATATATATATATATATATAATACCAAATAACATTTATATTATATATAATAACTATTTATAAAAATATAATTACTTGATCAGTAAAAATAAACTACCAATACATATATACCGTATACATCTACATGAACATCTTTGGACGTACCACATGACTATGTGGGCTTAGATCGGGTTCGGGTCAAGTCCGAACTAAATTGGTACAACTAAATTTCCTAAAAGTCATAATATTAATAAATAAATTAAATTCTTTGTAGAGGTCAAGTCACAATTTGGTTTGATTTTTCTAGTTAGAACACACATATGGGTCGACCTTCCCTATTATGGCTAAAACACTAGTCGAAGCACACATCTATATTACCCGTGCCATCATTCCTAGTCATCTTGCACTCCAAAACTTATCCATGACTAAGGCCTTCTATAATAATAACTATTTAACTAAATATTTATAAAATTCCAAAAATTACCCTTTAATTCAAATAAATAAATAAAATATTTTTAAAATTTTGGGAAGGGGGTTTACAAATCTACCCACCTTAAAAGAATTTCGTCCTCGAAATTAAAATTTTACAATTCTTTTCCTCTATTATATCATTAGGATAAAAAATTTAAAAGTCCTTATCATTCAATAATCTCTCTAACTATATATTTATGTATCATGAAGTTCGAATAGGGGATTTACCTCAACAATCACATCCCACCAAAAAAAAAAAATTTGTCCTCATGGTACCCCTTGAACTTATATCCTTGCCATCTTGATCAATAATAATATAAAACTATTCTATAGTCCAAAAATTCAATATTCACCTCAAAGAACTTATGTATCTTTCAATGTCCACAGTCAAGTATACATAAAACCATCCCTACAATTATAAATATTTATTATATATAAAACCTCAACTTTAATCCTCAATTTTATAGTAAAATTTTGTAATTAATTCGTCTAAACTAGAACTTTATATTCCACTTCTATTCAGTCATTCAATTTCGTAAAGGCAAAAATTTCATCATCCAATTCTAATAACTTCATCAATGCCCTCAACATTTATTCACTACCAAAATCACGTTGCATGTTGAGGATGCCTACCCACCTTTGATCAAACTACTTCATCCAAATACAAAATTACCACAAGATCTTATACTTCCAAAGTGAAATTTCATAATTCCGTATATGACTGGTTATTCCTCTAATACTTATGGTATCCATCACATCCCCTTCATCCACCAAGGCATTCAAGATCATAACAAGCAACTAATTATACAACTTTCCTAAGGAATACTAACTTCTAGTAACCGCCTTCCCTTAAAATATGCTAAGATGCATGAACGTTCATCACTACAAAATAGGGAGGGATCACAAGAAACAATAACACGAGAAAGCAAAGGAAAATTGTTGAGTGCGAAATACAACGTTCAAAAACGATAGAGAATTCCAAAATAAGTGTCAAGACAGTTGTAGATTGAGAATCCTATTAGGTTTCATCCTAACGCAGGCTCGTTCGGTACAGTAACGTAACCGAGACGATATGCTCTGACCTGCATGGGGTACCACAAAAAAATTTCACGACCTGCACTTGCTTTTTGGGATGCGAGCACGTGCGCAAGCCAGCCACGTATCAAGCGGACTCCAGTCCAACTCGAATATGTATACGCTGTCCAGAATAGGGTATCATGTCTAATATGGTAAGTTAAACTATATCTCAATCCACAGAAAGAATATAAAACAAGAATGAACATTATGGTTCATGGTCTGCAGCACACTAGAATATATGTCCGATTAGACTCCAAGAAATAACATGAGTCTATAAAACTAGGCTAACAAGTAGAGTGCAAATAACGGATGTAAATATGTAGTAACGAAAGATACCTGAGTCTAAAGTAATCAACTACCATCATGATCAGCTAACTAACTCCGTGCAATCAACTACCTGAAGAGATCGTCAGGTCCTCAAGGGACTAGCAAGATACATAAAACATGCCTATCTAACAGTTTATCATGCATGAAAAAAATCTAGGATAAAAGCATGAAAAGACTAAGCAATAACGATACACAAATATGTGAACAACTACGCATAAATAAACTGCTAGAAGAAAACAGGTGAACAAGAGATCAACGGATAACCAAACCCTCGCCTATAGTATGGACTCGCAGGTTTGAACAAATCACTAACTCTCGCCCCTAGTATGGACTCGCAGGTTAGTTCAAGGCAATCACCCTTGCCCCTAGTATGGACTCACAAGTGATTTCAAACAGACAACCTTTGCCCCTAGTGTGGACTCGCAGGTTTAGAAAATCGGAAAGAAGATATAGAAGTTCATTTATAAAGCACTCATTCTACGATATAACTCAACCAAGCACATATGAGAAACAGGTCCAATATGAACTACAAGACCATCTGTGATCAAGGACTATATATCAATGAAGCAAGCTAAAGTAGTGTACATAATATGAGCAAAACACATGTCAGCAATCAAGAAAAGAAAATTGGATAATGAGAGGAATAAGCATGTATATAACTGTAAAGAAAGGTAAGGTATACTTGCCTGGTGGTAGCACGTAGAACCAACACTATCCAGTCAATCGACAACCCACAAAAGTCAAACTCTCATAATAGTCTCCGAAAGCTAAAACAAATATTATCAATATATTCAGAATAGTCAAATTAGCAAGGATAGTCTACCCATAAGTCCAATTCTGGACACAGATGCAAAATAGTAATTTTGGGTCAAAATAATGTCCACCATTGGATCCGCTTTGCACCGAAAAGTGTGCCAACGTCTACGGTCTCTAAAGTCATCAAACTATATGTCTACGGGTCTAGTTTGACGATATGAACCCAACCGTATGTCCAAAATTGGATTCCGGTGTGTCGTACACAAATTTGTCCGTTGGATCGGGTTGCGGGCCTGCCAAAATAGCATTTCGGTCGACCTTCTCAAAATTGGACCAAACATGGCATACAGGGCCAGAAAAATGACATGGTCTTGTTGGCGCAAGTTTCGTCTCGAGATGACGAATGTACCCAAAGTAATTGGCTAGTTTGCAAAAAAGTCGATACGGGATATATCGACGGATATGCCTCGATTTCGTCACGCACGCACAACGAAATCGAGTTTCGTCGAATCCCACACGTCGACAACATCCATAAGCGTCTTTCGATGCTCATGGATTATGACCACGTTGCCTGGTTTCTCGGAGCGCACTAAAATTCTTAAAAGTTTTGAAAACAGTTTTTGTTGATTTTAGAAATCGACTAACTCTACACCTACTTAATGAAATCAAAATCTATAAAAAGGGTTTTACTGTCTTATATGTTGTCCATGACTGCCTTCAAATAGATTTCAAAACTAACGATTATTTTGTTGGAAATCTCTCTTCCAAAATATGGGTTTACATTAAGAAACTGTTACTATTTATCAATCATTTTTTGTGATCTTTACAAGGATTTTCTGGAAATCCTAATCCATTAGAATTTATTCTACTTGAACAAGGTTTGAAAGGGTCAACTAGGCTATCCAAAACATTTTACGGATAGAGTTACCATGGAGCGGTAAGGAGAAATCAGGGTCGAAATAGGGGTACCTGATCGGAATTCTGACTTGCTGCCCCAGCAGTGGTGCGCTCGGCCAGGCATTTTGCGGCCTACTCCGGTGGTCCCCGGTGGCCGCGCGGTGGCACAGGGGTACGTAGGTGGCTGGGGCTAGTGTGGCGAGGGTGGCAAGGCTTTTGATTATGGTTTTCGATCGGTTTGATCCCCTCTCTCTCTCGTTTCATATATATACTATCGGTCTGGGCTGCTGTGAGGTTTCCTTTCGGTCGGGTTGGGAAAATATTTCCAACTCGCGAGATATTGGCCAATATCTCGTGAGTTGGCTTCTTCTTCTTTTTTCTTTTTTTTTACTTATATATATATATATATATATATATATATATATATATATATATATATATATATATATATATATATATATATATATATATATATATATATTATATATATAATATATACAATAAAATTGTAAATGATAATAAGATACTTAGTCTCTTATGTATATACTCCAGTGGTATATACACATTATTTAGGAAATAGTATATAGGATACATGTATTCTAAGAAAAGTTTTCATTAATGAATATATAATAATACCAAATAACATTTATATTATATATAATAAATACTTATTAAAATATAATTACTTGATCAGTAAAAATAAACTACCATTACATATATACCATATACATCTACATGAACGTCTTTGGACGTACCACATGACTATGTTGGCTTAGATCAGTTTCGGGTCAAGTCCGAGCTAAATTGGTACAACCGAATTTCCTAAAAGTCATAATATTAATAAATAACTTAATTAAATTCTTTATAGAAGTCAAGTCGCAACTTGGCCTGGTTTTTCTAGTTAGAACACACCTATGGCTCAGCCTTCCCTATCATGGCTAAAATACTAGTCGAAGCACACGTCTACACTACCCGTGCCATCATTCCTAGTCATCTTGCACTTCAAAACTTATCCATGACTAAGGCCTTCTATAATAATAACTATTTAACTAAATATTTATAAAATTCTAAAAATTACCCTTTAATTCAAATAAATAATAAAAAAATATTTTTTTAAATTTTCTGAAGAGAGGTTACACTAGGGAAAGAGTAATTGCCACTAGGGTAGAGCGAGCTGAGTCTCTAAAGAAGATGATTACTGACCTTAGCACTCAGCCTTCAAAATGAAGTTATCTTAAATGTAATAAGTCTTTTTTAAACATGTAATAGCTCTTTGTGTTTGCATGATATTTGCATGGAATGACAAATTGATGATCTTTCTATGGATCTATTACTTATTATGTATCTGTTTAAGACACAAGTAATAGGTAGGAGTAAGAAATATGTTCAGAGGCACTGAACGTGACATATCTCTTGAAAATAACAACACTCATTATATCTGTTCAGAGGTAATATGGATATGACATAATATAATTTTAATATGTTGTCATTTCTGGGATGACATTATCAGAGGTAATGTGGACGTGACAAGTCGTTGATATAGATAGTAGAATTCAGAGTATTGTGGACGTGAATTCATATATTTATTGATTATCCTTGGGTCAACTGGGACACAAGAATAGGATATCCTTTAAAACATCTGGTTTTCAAAAGATGATGCTTGCGATGATGTAGTAGATGTTGTGGATTAATCCTTTGAGAATGTATCATAAAATCTGGGTAGACTCCACTGGGGATTTTTAAGGATTTATTATCTGTGGTTTTATTTATGAACGAGTAAATAAGAGATAATAATTCGAAGATTTTGGGTATGTACAATATTTGTTAGAACATAGTACACATTTTTAAACATAATATTTATTCAGGAATTTGTCGTTGATAGGCATCATAGTGATTCAATTGTCCATCCCGGTTAGTTGATAAGCTCCGTTAGAGAAAACTTTGCTTACAACGTACTAGGGGTGAGCATTATTCGGTTTTGGACCGAAAACCGAACCGAACCGAACCGAATAAGAGATTCGGTTCGGTTTAAAAAAAATTCGGTTCGGTTTCGGTTTTGAAAATACTAAATTTTCTTATTCGGTTTCGGTTTCGGTTTTGGATTTCGGTTTCGGTCTAAAACCGAAAACCGAATAAAAAAAATTAGTTAGTATATATATGTATATACTATATATACACACACATGTATTAATATATATAGGTATATACCGAATATACATATGTATATACTATAGGTATATACTAAATAAATTTAGGTATATTTAGTTACTATATATATTAACAAAAAAAATTACAAATAAACCGAAAAATTGAATAAACCGAATAAACCGAAAACCGAACCGATTTAATTCGGTTTGGTTTGATTCGGTTATGGATCAATTCGGTTCGGTTTCGGTTTTGCTTATTCGGTTTTCGGTCCAATTCGGTTTTCGGTTATTCGGTTCGGTTTGAACCGAATAAACCGAATGCTCACCCCTACAATGTACGGACCTTCCTACTTTGGCTCAAACTTGCCTTTGCTCATGTGCGTCATAGTCATAGGACGTCTGACAGTAAGGATCAGCTCGCTTTTTTGAAATATTCGTACTTTGACTTTACAGTTGAAGGCTTTCTAGATATGAGCTTGGTATAACTTAATGTGTTGTTGAGCTAGTAGGCACTTTTCATCGAGTGCTTCAAGCTCCTGAAGTCGAAGATGATCATTATTTTCTACTGTGAGTTCATTGGCAATAGCTATCCTCAGAGAAGGAATTTGAATTTCCAATGGCAAGACAACTTCACATCCATACACCAAAAAGAAAGGTGTACAGTCAGTCGGAGTGCGTACAGTAGTGCGGTACGCCCATAGACATTCTCCAAGCTTTTTGCTCCAGTTATGCTTATTGGTAGAAACAAACTTCTTGAGAAGCTTGATGATTGTTTTGTTGAATGCTTCAACTAAACCGTTAGCTGTGGGATTATAAGTCGTTGAAAAAACATTATTAATTCGATTGTCATCACAAAATCGAGTAAATGTATGACTAATAAATTAAGGTCCGTTGTCATGGATGATTCGCCGAGGAACACCAAATCGATAGATTACATAATGATTGATGAAGCTGATGACACTGCTTGTCTTGACTTTTGCTAAGGGTATAGCTTCTACCCATTTCGAGAAGTAATCGGTTATAGCTAAGACAAACCGATTTCCTCGAGATGAGGGCAGATTGATGGGATCGATGACATCCATGCCACAGGCTTCAAAAGGCCAAGATGCTGCAGTGGGATGCAAGAACTCTAA
Source organism: Iris pallida (assembly GCA_029216955.1). Lineage (NCBI taxonomy): Eukaryota > Viridiplantae > Streptophyta > Magnoliopsida > Asparagales > Iridaceae > Iris > Iris pallida. Next base: position 29,496 of record JANAVB010019874.1, on the reverse strand, counting down.
TGGTTGATGGATGAAATTTGCATGGATTTGACATGCTCAACATTTTTTGCATATTCAATTGCGTCCGTTACCATGGTGGACCAATAGTATCCCATGCGTCAGATACGATCATGTAGCTTAGGACCAGGCTGATGCGTACCACAGACACCGTCGTAAGCTTCTCATAATATCTGTTTTACTTCAGCTCCTGTAAGACAATGTAAGAGCATAACATTAACGGATCGACGGTAAAGTATTTTGGAGGCATGATTGTAATAAAATCGAAGTGACCGACGATGGGTTGTTATTGCTTCTTTAGGATTTTCAGGTAAGATGTCATGTACCACGAAGTCGATGAAAGGAGCCCTCCAGGCTTCACTAGTAGTACAAACTTCGACTAAATTATTGAATTCAACATTCAGATTATTCTCAATGCGGACTAATTCTCGATTAGCGATGACGATTAATTATTGTCGTTTCACAGGAATTGCTAATACTGCTGCCAGATTAGCAAGTGCGTCGACCTCTGTATTGCACGCTCGGCGTACATCTTCAATAAAGAAACCTTTGAATGATGCAGCCAATTTGGCTGCTGCTTCCTGATATAGGAAGAGATATTGGTGTCGAACTTAATACGTACCTCTAACCTGGTTGACAATCAGCTTAGAATCTCCGTATACTTCAAGATAGTTGATATCCAACTGTTTAACTAACTAGAGACTGATGATTAAAGCATTATATTCAGCAATATTGTTAGAGCATGGCTCATCCAGAGAGTAGGCTCTTTGAATAGCTAGTCCTTCTGGGGATACAAGGATGATTCCTACTCCAGCAATGATAACACCGTTGGGTCCAATTCTAGATGTACCATTAAAGAATAGATGCCAAGCGAGTATTTCTTCTGAAATCATGTTGGTCTCTAAAGTTTCATCAGGAATTTCATCGTAAAGTTTTGAAGTTTCAGGAATTGGATGAGGAGCCAAGAAGTCAGCTAGGACTTGAACCTTAATAGACTTTTATGGGACGTAGACCATATCATACTATGCTAGTAATATCGCCCATGTGGCAAGTCTGGAGTTGAGTGTACTAGGCTTCTTTATCAAAAATCTTAGAGGATTGACTCTGGAGATGACATGAATAGTTTGTCCCGTAATGTAGTGATGCATTTTTGGACATCGAACATCAGGGCTATACATTCTTTTTCCACCGGACTATATCGATGTTCAGCACTGATCATTATGTGATTAAGATAATAAATTGCTTGCTCATGGCCTTCCTTGTTCTTCTGGGCTAGGAGGGCACCCAGATAGTGATACATTGCTCGAACATACATCACGAAAGGTATTCTTGTAATTGGAGGAACCAAGACTGGAAGGTTCATCGGGTATCTCTTTATGTCTTCAAATGCTTGCTTACATTCATCAATCCAAACGAAGGACACACCTTTCTTCATCAGCTGAGTGAACGGTCTACAGCGTCTAGAGAAATTTGAGATAAATCTCCTGATGTATACAAGTCGTTCCTGGAATCCTCGTAGCTCTTTTAGATAGAGCCTTCCGGACCTAGTACCAGTCATGGCTTCCTCTTCTAGAACTGGTGAGAAAGAAACCATGTTACAATCTTTCACTCGTGTCTTGTTCCTGGGAGACTTCTTCTTTTGATGAGATGAATTATTTGTCCAGAATCCCAGACCGACACGGGACTGGTTGTCTTGAAGGCACAGAAAAAAAAGGTATAGGAGACCCTTTTTTCCGTCATTCAAGCCAGGGGCTTTCTGTAAGTCGTATCCCATCTTCATCATCAGTTCGCGGGACTTCGGACTATACTGATAGAATTTCGGTTGGTACTTGATCTCTGGCTTCGGCGACATGGTCGTTGAAGGAGAATATGACGTCGTCGATGGGGTAAATATCATGTTAAGAGGAGGAATACGACTATCCAAGGTGATAGATGCGCTTGACACCATATGCCACAACTTATATTTGGCCGTCTTCTTTGACTTGGTAGAAGAAGTAGATGTCTTTGGTTCAAAGTCGGCTACCAAATCAGGATGAACCCACATGATTTCACCCTTGTTCGTTGATAAAGGTACCAAGTCATCACTTCTTGCTGGTGGAAGGTTGACGATCTCCAAGGTAGCCTTTGGGATAGGAAAGACTCCATCATGTACCAGTTGAGTAGGAAAGTCACCGAACTGCAAAGAGACGACATTGGCAGTCACCGTCTTATCATCTTGATGAAGAGTGATTGCCTTGTCATTGATCAGCACCTGGATCTTCCCTTTGAGTACGTAACACACCCTAGTTGGATGCCCCAAGAACCTGTGATACATACAATATTTGGGATTGTCAGTTTTACCTACTTCCTCTGGCCATTTAGCTTCGAGTAGTTGAAGTTTGTTGCTCTTGATCAGACAATTAAATATACTCAGAATGTCGTCTTCATCAAAGGAATACTCCTCTTTGGGACTTGGTGCCCTCCGTGGAGGTGCCGTTGTTGTAGGTGTTGATTGACCCACATTGATAGCCAAGGCTTCCTTGCCTTTATGGTTATTTTGACAACCACTGATGTTGGTAGTAGAATGCTCATCTTTGTCAAGATTAGGCATCGGGATGCCTAGCTGCTTGAACTTGTTCGCACTATCTTCAGATGCCCTGGCACTTACTATGAAGGAATCCCAATCTTGGAATTGTGTGGGTCCCGTCCACATGCTGACTATAGGTAACAAGCTTGATTTGCATGTATCTATAGTCAATGCGTCTGGAGTACCCAAAGACATTTTGAGTACTTCACGACGGAAGCAGTCTATGAAACGTTCAACAGTTTTATTAGGCCTTTGTTTGATTTTAGTGAGGGCAGACATGGTCACGTCGTGGGTCCCTTCATAGAAGTATTCTAAGAATATTTGTTTTAATGCTGCAAATGATGTGATACAACCGTCTGGCAAGCTGCGATACCAGTCGTAGGCAACACCGGCTAAGCATCCAATAAACACTCTAGTAAACAGAACATCGTTTTGTTGAAGATGGTCAGTCATCATCTCGAAATGGTTGATATACTGACTTGGTAATGCAGTGCCATCGAATAGCATTATGGTTGGTGGCTTATACTTAGGTGGAAATGGAACTTCTTTCCACTCTACAGGATAGGGTTGTTTGATCCCTAACTTCTATAGACCATCCTTTTGCTTAAAAGCTTCAAACTGATTTCGTAGAAGCCTGACTACCTCAAGAGGGTCTCCTGATGCTTGAGGAGTGGCAGATTGGTTCGATGGATTGGGAGGTGGAACTGCATGGTAAGTACCACCCCCAGCACCAGACTGACTCGGCGTAGCCTGAGCTGGTATAGTAATATTGAGAGGGGGTTGCACCCCTGACCAAGGTTGATAGGTACAGAGACTGCGACATGTTCTGGTGTAGGGATTGGATTTGCTACCGATGGAGCGGTATATTGTGCCATTATCACAGCGTGTATCCCTGTAACCATGTCAGTCATGGCTTTCAAGCTGGTCTCCAAAGTAGCAATCCGCTGCTCCTGACTAGCGGAACTAGAAGCATCTTGTTCTTCGTTAGTGACGTAAGCAGTTACTTCTCTGGCCACCGAAGATGAACTAGTGGATAAGATAGTCCGATCGGAGTTTTCACTATCAGCATCAAAGTCCGGCAAAAAGCTAACCCCAATGTTAGGAGTGGGAAGATTCCTTTGACCGAGGAAATTTTGGTTTCTTGATCGTGTGTTCTGGTGCACACCTTTACCGGAGTCACATATTCGATTAAGGTATTGCTGACTAGGATTGCGGGATACTGTTACGTGTTAGACATTTTTACTACAACAGAAAAGTGTTTTAACGGCACTCGAAAAGTGTCGTTAATGACTTTCCATGGCACTTTTTTTGGTGCAGTCTAGAGGGGGTGTCATAGAAAGTTTTTAACTTTCAATGACACTCTGTAAGTGTCATGTAATATCTTTACAATGACATTTATTTGATGTCGTGTAATGCTTATTCCACGACACTTTACTGATGTCATTTTAGTCTGCTTCAATGACAGTTCACAAATGTCATTGACTGTACGACACTTAATAGGTGTCATCTAAATCATTCTATGACATTTAATAAATGTCATTGATATTTTCACGACACCTTTTTTGTGCCATCTAAATGACAGAGGATAAACACTTTCATGACATTTTGCAAGCGTCATCTTAACGTGTTTCAATGTCATTTAATAAGGTTCATCGAAATTACTACACCTGAGAAATGTCATCTAAAATTACTCAATGACAATTAATAAATGTCATGAATATTATTTCATGGCACTTCTTATGTATCATATAAACCGAATTCAATGACAGATTTCAAAATATCATCAGTGTGTGTGTGTGTGTGTGTGTATATATATATATATATATATATATATATATATATATATATATATATATATATATATATACCAACACCAAAACCAACCATGTTCACAAATAAGTAACTAAAACCCACCATGTTCCAAATAAGTAGACAAAACATCTTCTCATGCTATTTGAAGGTACAAATATTGAACACCACTAGATTTCCTGTCTACTTTGATGGAAATAGGAAAATAGTAGACAAAACAGAGATGGTCATGTTTTCCCCTCGCAAAATGCAGGCGGTGTTCTGTTGTGCTCGTTACAAAGATTTATCCTCAGAGCAATACATCTTCTCATGCTATTTGAAGCTACTTCTGCTATATAACTATACTATCATTCATATGCATTTTCAACTACATTTTGTTGCTCTTTATAAAAGTTACCTAGTAGACAAAACTGTCAAGGATCTTAACTAGTTTTGTGCTAAGTATAGGTAGGCTTAAGATTCACATTGTGTTTTATATATACATATAATTGATTACCAACTTCAAGGAAACAACAATCTACAATTAGTAGTTCCCAGTAATGTTTTGAGAACTATCAAACTATGAAATATGTTTGGCCAGTAACAAGCACAACAGAACACCTTATGGATATACAAGCAGACTTTCTTTATAGTCCTCCAAGTACTTCACTTTGTAAATGATTTTAGCTTATGTTAGAAGTGTATTTTGTCCCTGTAGAAATGTTTTTCTTTTACCTTGGAATTAGTATTCCATGCCATTCCATGCCCCTTATGTTCTTTATATCTGGACATTGTATTTGTACAATTTACTAGGTGACACATTACGATTCTTTTGCAGATGACTGTATTATGGAATTTGATGGTGCTTCAAAGGAAATCCTGGAAAAGAGGGTGCTGGAGCAGTAATCTGAACTACAGATGGAAAAATGGTAGACATTTAGCATCTTATCTTCTTTAGTGTAATCAATTACTATTTTTATGTGAATCTTACATGTCATAAAACACATCCTAACATGTTATTGGAAAGAAGGACCTTACTAGATGATATCTTATGCATACATCTTTCTTTTAACTTCAGTATATATGCTATGTTTTGTGATATTGGCTCTGTCATAGGTAAGACTATCCAAAAGTGATAAATTTATTATAGACATCTAAAATTTATCTACAACTTATAGAATTTTATCTCTCCAGGCTTGAAATTCTTCACATTGAAAGACAATCTTATACAGTTCATCTTCTATTTCATTTACATGAACTTACAAATTGCCTTAGCCTTTCTCATGTTAACATTATTTTCTGATGTTGAGACTACTACAGGTCAGTTTTGTCTATCTAGTCAATATATCTTATATGAATATAGATGATATCATCTCCATGTCGCTTGAGCTTGAACATAGCCTTAAAAGCTTGATCTTGAACTCGGCTCGACAAAGTCAAACCTTAAACAAACCAAGCTTCAACATACAAAGCTTGACTTGTCTTGCAATAAATTCAACAGTAGGGAAGAATTCATAACGAATCCTACAACCTCCTATAATATTGTATCCTGCAACCTCCTATTACACCCTTCATTTGACAGACTTATGCTAATATTTTATGTTTCCATTTTATTACCACTATGTTAGTGCATTTGAGTTTCTTCGCAGCATCTTTCTTATTAAATGCTTTATGTAACCCGAGGGCTCTAAATGATTTAGAGTTTTTCTATCTTATTTCTGTTGATATGGGCTTGTAATTTTATGAGCATTTGCGTGTATTTGATGCAAGAGAATTTCCGGTATGTTTTAGCATTTTGGTTGCCAATTGGTAGACTTGCTTTTCTTGTGCAAAGCTTCTTCACACAAGATTGAACGTGCCATGGATGTCTTTGTTCAAAACCAAACTTCACTGATTAAAGTCAAGTACACATGAAAATACTATAAAGGACTTCAATATTCCCTGAATTTCTTTATTCTTTTTTTTTAAAATTAATAGTGAAAGAAAGTTCCAACTGCATAATATTTGTTTGACTATCAAATACACTTACTACACCGTCTAAGCTTTGAATTTTATTTTTTCCTTTTCGAAATTAGATGAACCATCTAATGTTCCATCTAAAAAACCATATCATATTCTTCACATTAAGCCCGGATCCAAACAACAGTCCCTAACCATGAAGACCGAATCTTTTTGACATATCTAGGATCTCAAACAAATTTCTACAGCAATTAACAATAATTCCAGTTCCACCTACCACTAGTCAACATTTCCAACCAAATTCTAACAATCGGATCAATAATTACAACTCAAAAATGGGAATTACCCCCAAATTTCGGGCCCAAATCCCAGTATCAGAGAGAAATTAGCAATAAAATTAAATAATAACATCAGATCTAACAATTTGGAAGAAAAAAGTTAGGGTTTTCCTCACCTCCGAGCGAGATTGGAACAGTGATCCGATGGAAAAAGAAACGGCTAGAATTTTTTCCCCCTTTCTCTCGCTTCTACTGTTATATATATCGGAAAAATTCTTCTAAATCTTCTAAACCCTGTGGCAAGTAAAAATTCTTAAAAAAATTCATCTTCTAAACCAAAAAATTCTTAAAAAAAATCACAACAATTACACAGAATCGCGCTAATGTGCCATATGGTGTAAGTAAAAATTCTTAAAAAATAAAAAAAAGAGAAAATATTTCACAAAAGATCCAAAAAAATTAATATCAAGAAAGAAAATCCTAGATAATGATCGATTCATCTTCTAAACCCTAACAAAAGAAGGAAAACCATCATCGATTCCAAAATCCCTAATTATTGTGCTTATAAAACCCTACATAATACATAAAGAAACAAAGTGAGGGATGACCTAGACTTACGATAGAGATGACCGCCGACTCCAGCTGAGATCGTGGCGCCGACGACGATGGAAATCGCTCCGCTCCAGCCGATATATAGAGAGAGAGCTGAGATGGTGGCGCCGACGACGATCGAAATTGCTCCAGCCGATAGAGAGAGAGAGAGAGAGAAAGTTTCGGGAGAAAAATATTTAGTGAAAAAAGGGAAGAAGAGAGATCTTATTTGGGATTATTGGGACCGCGGGCTCGAAAGAGCGCCAAACTTTGGAAAAGTTTTCAGGAAGCGGTAAAACGAATTTTTTGGGGAAGAATTAAATATTCAGACGACACCTACCAAGTGTTGTGTTTAGTATAATATTTTATACGACATTCAAAATTTGTTTTAAAAGTGTTGTCAAAATTAGGTTAATGACACTTTTTAGAAAGTGACATAGATGATGATAAATATTAAATTATAATGACACTTTTTAGTATACTGACATCACAAAAGAAATATAATGACACTTAGTTAGAAAGTGTCATAAAGAAAGTGTCATTATTTATCTATTTTGTTGTAGTGTTCTACCCCCAGTACTATGGGATGTCATGTTGACCGAAGCAAATAATAATTCGTCTTCGTCAACTATGATCAGTTCAAGAGTCCGAGTATAATTCAAACGGTCAAAAACAGACTGTTTAGCTGACTGACAGCAATACTTGATTACTATCTCATGATGTTGATTACAGTGATGTCCATGGTGTGAAGTGATAGGTGTGTGAGGTGATCCTGTAACCTTCTGCTTTTGTACAAGAATTTCACGGAGATCAGTCACCTTGACAATAGGAGAAGAAGAAGAAGATACATGCTACCTGATTATGTTAGGAACATGGTTCCTGTTCCTGAGGTTCTGTGTTCCCTGAGTGTACAGGAAAGTGCTAAGTTTATTAGCATAAGTGAGAGGATTCTTGATTTTAGAAGCCTTCACTGTGCACAATTTGGTAGTTGGCGCAGACTGTGCTTGATGCACCATGTGATTTGATGGAATAAGTTATATTCTGCGCTTGTTGAGATAAGCGTGTATGTCAGTGTTATGTGCCACTTGCTTATCAGTTTGGGACACCATCAATCTTCCCTGCTTTGGTCTTGATATGCGCAGACTAGGAAGATTCTGATTTTGTCCTGACTGGCGCTAGCTAGTTTGATGAGGAGTGGGCAAAATGCCCTATTGCTCTGCGTACACTGTTCTAGAGCATTTGGCACGACGCAGATGGGCAGCAGAAAGTGAACTTTGAGCAGAACCTACTTTCTTGGCATTGATTTGGTTGTCTCTACCAAGAGAAGTATAGTCTCTACTCAGAAGTGTTCTGGCATCGATTGGCACAGAGGCACAATTAGATAGATTTTCTACCAAGTTCAGGACTGGAAAAGAATAAGGAGAGGCCACGGGGCGCTTTCCTTTGTTCTGTTCGGAGGCAGTGATAGGTAGACTCTTCACCAAGTTTAGAACTGGAGAGGAGTGAGGGATGGCCATATGGCGCTGCCCCTTGATTGGCGCCGAGAAAGTGATTGGCACGCTCTCCACCAAGTTTAGAACTGGAAATAATAAGGAGTGGCCATAGGGCACTTTTCCTTGCTTTGTGCAGGAGCAGTGATTGGCGCGCTAGTGGACTTTGGAGTCCAGATGGCACGAGTATTGTCACGCCCCAGAACCAGAATACTGGACGGAGGCGTACACAGCCAGCTACGCAATCCCAAAGTACGTTAATACTCTGAAATTACGTATAAGCTGTCAAGACATGGGGGTTACTCTACAAGCCATCAGTCGACACTATGGTTTAACAATCCTAGGCATCTCAATCACAGGCAATTATACAAGAGAAAAGAGCACGATCATCATACAAACAATAGTAAGGCGTCCCGAACCATATATACATGACTGATCATGAAGCCAGTACCACAGAACTGATGACTAGCTAGAGTATTAGTCGTACATGATAAGGACTAGCTATAGTCTAGAATACACATATCATGTTTATGCCCGTAGGCTAAAATATCAAGGAAAATACCAAAACACGAGCTAAACACGTGCTCGGGGCTAAACGTTACAAGAGAAGAATTTACATATCAATGGAAGAATGAAGAAGAAACCCACTGAGGCACTCTGGTTCTCCGGATGGTCACCGTCGAGTAGATGGTGCGGTAGATCCTTCGGGCTCTTCTATGAGAACCTGGCCATGCAAAACCAGTAGGGTCAGACCCCAAATAGCAAGTACCACAAAGGAGGCCGAACTATGAACTTAAAACCAGCAATCATAGGCAATCAACAGGGAGAGAAAGTAATAAGTAAGGGAGGATCGAGATTCGTACAGTACCAATGCACTCATCCCGATCATAGAAAGACAGTAAGCAAATCATCATTTGAAATAAAGTAAACTGGAGAACATGTTAGATAAATAGAGCTAGGCAATATACGCAGAGATGACGAAGGTACTATTCCGAAAGCCAGGTTACAACCCTTAAACCAAACAAGGACCGGGATTGTAACCCTTCGCCTGAACAGAACTTGGTCTCTGATCATTTATTGCTAGAGGTGACAATCATTAAGTGACAATCAGAGAGTGACAATACATAATATAATACATTAGAGTGACAATCATTGCAACCATTATCCTGGAACAATTAGGAACTGGATCTAGACAAGACTTAGACTGGGAAGGTGATATACGATAGGATAACCATGGGACTATTCAGATAACCAGGTTACAACCCGTAAACTAAACAAGGATCGGGGTTGTAACCCTTCGTCTGAACAGAACTTGGTTTCTCCTACCATTTATCGGCAAGATAAAATAAGAAATCAGGACATGTAACAATCATGTACAGGATCAAGACAAGACTAGACTGATTGAACCCCATCCAACAATCACGGCCAAGCAATAAGTACAGCTTGATACTTTAACTAACTAGGGTTATCACAGGCCTAGTTACTAGCAAGATGCAAAGAGATTTTCAAGTCCAGTTACCCGTCTGCTGCTACCTGAGTGACCCCAGCAAAAGAAAATAAGTATAGCAGACACACTGCAGTAAGATACATGTGTCCTAAAAAGGTGCCCCACTCGATGGCAGGCTGAAAATGTGCTCATCATGACAGATTGCTCCAAGTCCCATGTATATATATATATAAGGCCGGGATCAAAGGGGCAACAGGTAACTGGGAAAGTCTCTTCATGAACTACTGTATTATTCTAGTTATTAGCCTTAGCCATTTACAGTAGGTACCCCTGACCGTGGTACTCAAGGGTCCCTATCCTAGACATGATGCAAGACAAGACGGGTTCATTTGTATAAGCACAATCGTCCATGGTGTCTAGGCCATTCAATCTTGTCGTGTCATATTAGCCGTCGCAACAACATTTCGAGAAATATATCATGTCAGGTTTACTTGTCAAGAGTGCGCCACGGCGGGCCACTATCATGTCATGCTTATTGTAAAGAGTGCACCACTACGGGTCACTGTAAGGTCATTCTCATTTATCAAAGAGGAGAGAAACTTGCACAATTAAATAATAATATAATATATATATATTCTTGAGGCCAAGGAGAAATTCTACAACTTTTATGTTGGGAGTGGAAAGAAATTCTGACTACAATTCAGGCAAATAAAACATTTAAACAATCAAAGTGGACCCCATGCGACCCAAAAGTGGAAGAACATACATGCAGCCAAAGAGAGTGGGAGAGTCACCCATGCGGCCAGCCAAAGCTTATGCAGCCAGAAAATAACTGAAGGGGCCATGCGGCCAGCAAGAAATATTCATGGAACCAGAAAAGACAAGGAGAGAGGAACCCGCAATAAATACAAGCTTCCACTCAAGCAAAAGAAAAAGACACGTGGCTACTCAAGTACTGGGGCCTTGTGGCCTAAATTATATATATTCTAGCCAAGTGGGACCCAACAATCAATGCAGCAAGGAAGGAAAGTTCACGTGAACCATTTAATTAATGATCCACGTGAAGCAATAATTACATGTATATAATAAGCCATGCCATTGGAAGGCGCCATGTGGCCAACTTTACAAGTTAGCTTGCAAATGCAAGCAAAAAAGGTTGCATGCAACTAATGCATTAAAATGTGCATGCAAGCATGCACAGAAAAATATGCAAAGTCAAATGGCCTATGCGGCCAAGTTTACGTAAGCAAAATAAACAAATGCCTTGGCCATAAGCATTTGCCCCCATATGCGGCCAGCTACTGTTTCCCATATGCGGCCAAGTAGCTTGGTTCCCATGCGGCCAAGTAGCTTACAATTGCAAGCACATGCTAACGTATTGAATAATAAAGCTAAGACAAATGTGTTAGCTGCTAGTGAATAAGGCATTGAAAAACTCATGCATTAATTATTAATGCATGGAATACAAAACTCATGCTTTAAATGCTAATGCTTTGAATATTAAAACTCATGCATTAAACATTAATGCATAGAATACCAAAGCTAATACATTAAATATTAATGCAATCTATGCGGCCAAGTAAAATTTGTTACATGCGGCCAAATGAAATTTGTTACATGCGGCTAAGTGACTTGGCCTATGCATGCGGCTCAACTTTTTTACTCCCATGCAAGCACTGATGCATGCAACTAATATTAAAAGCAAGCCAACTCACTTTGCTCCTATATGCGGCCCAGTGACTGGGATAGCCATATGCGGCTGGCAACTTTGTAAGATCATGCTAATGCATTAAATGCAATTAATATAAGGCTATGTAATTAAATAATGCAAGCAACTTTGTTCCCATGCATGCGGCCATCAACTTGGAAGTTTAATGCTATGCAAAATAGTACAAGGCCATGCGGCAAAATGCTTTAACTATCAAAGCTAACTGTAGGCACTTAAAGCCTTCTCCATGCGGCTCAAAAATATATATAATTGCCATCATGCAACCTATAAGCTATAAATATTAGCATGTATGTGTGCATTTAATGCTCAGGCAAACTAATCCATGCGGCCAAGCAAGGATTTACCATGCGGCCAAAGCAAATATTAAATAAGTGCATGCAAAAGAAACTAAGTGCATACAATGAAGCTGCGTGGCCATGCGGCCAGAAAATGTAAATTTTTGCTTCCCACAGAGAACATGTCCATGAAAAATACCATGGCCTCCATGCTCCACCAAACAACAATAGGAACCCAAATCCAAACTTTCATGGGTCAATTTTGGGTAAAATAAAATTCTCTACAACATGGAACCATCAACTAGCAAAATATGCAAAGTTTGATAGATCAAAATTCATGGAAACCGAAAATACCACAAAGCTAGATCTACCACAATCCACCCGGTAAAATCAAAAACTCCAAGTTCTAAACATGCTTAGAATCATGCAAGGAAGAAGATGGAACAACAAAGATAAATTTGTTCAAGGTTCGGCAAGGTGTACTTGCCTCTCTCTAATGGCTAGGGTTTGGTGGAAAAGAAATGAATGAGGGTGAATGAGGAGGGAGAGAGAAAAGTGGCTTATATAACAAACTCAAGTGATCTCCACCATTCATTCATCTCCACTCAATCTAAACCATACATCTCATCTCATGAGAAACCAAACTAACCAAGTCCAATGCCAAGCCAAGTTAAACCAATCCCAATAAAACCAAGTCCAAGTCAAAACCAAGTCATGAAAATCCAATACTTCGAAAGATTTTAAAATATCACGCAAATCGATAAATACGAAATACGGCTCAAATAAACACGTATCCGTATAAAATACCGATACAGTGAGACGGATCTCACAACTCTCCACACCTTAGAAAAATTCCGTCCTCGGAATTTCCCGAAGCTAGTCGAGCAAGATAACAAAACAAAAGCTCCAGGAAACTCAACAATCTCAAAAAATCAATCATGGCATACAAGTAAAGTAAAACAATCATTAATGTAAATAAATGCGTAAGCGATAAATAAATGTACAAGAACAAATACAATCATGATCAAGAAGGACTGGAGGCATATGGATCAATATGACTCCTGAGACAGTTGTGTAGAAACCAACGTCCTCGCTGGCCTAAGCTGACTCCCAAAAATGGATAAAGTCAAGCCTCAAGGTAAGTCGGTACCAATGACTTAGTTCAAGACATGACTCTACCCAGGACGTATCATCGTAGTTGAAACAGATGCATGAACTTTATCACTTGTCTCAAGATACGAAGACAGAAGCGGCTGGCTGATTCGGGATGGACTGACATCTCTGCCCGTATGCTGAGACTGATCCTCCATAACTGGCCTGGCTGAAGAATACTGAGCTGCCCTCGGCAAAACACGAACAAGATAATCAGAAGGATCAAGAACAGTGCCCTTGAAAGTTGAAGGACACAAGATCAAATCATGGGAACAGGAATGATCAATGATCAAAACAGATATCAAGTCAAGTATCAGAGATAGAGAATAATCCGAAGGAGATCAATAAGGATAATCGTGATTGAGATATCTAAACATGGTAACCCCCACAAATCTGAAAATCGAGACCTGCATGGGCCACCACTAAAACCATGTCACTCCCCAGAACCAGAATACTGGACGGAGGCGTACACAGCCAGCTACGCAATCCCAAAGTACGTTAATACTCTGAAATCACGTATAAGCTGTCAAGACATGGGGGTTACCCTACAAGCCATCAGTCGACACTATGGTTTAACAATCCTAGGCATCTCAATCACAGGCAATTATACAAGAGCAAAAAGCACGTTCATCATACATACAATAGTAAGGCATCCCGAACCATATATACATGACTGATCATGAAGCCAGTACCACAGAACTGATGACTAGCTAGAGTATTAGTCGTACATGATAAGGACTAGCTATAGTCTAGAATACACATATCATGTTTATGTCCATAGGCTACAATATCAAGAAAAATACCAAAACACGAGCTAAACACGTGCTCGAGACTAAACGTTATAAGAGAAGAATTTACATATCAGTGGAAGAATGAAGAAGAAACCCACTGATGCACTATGGTGCTCCGGCTGGTCACCGTCGAGTAGATGGTGCGGTAGATCCTTCGGGCTCTTCTATGAGAACCTGGCCATGCAAAACCAGTGGGGTCAGACCCCAAATAGCAAGTACCACAAAGGAGGCCGAACTATGAACTTAAAACCAGCAATCATAGGCAATCAACAGGGAGAGAAAGCAATAAGTAAGAGAGGATCGAGATAGACAGTAAGTAAATCATCATTTGACATAAAGTAAACTGGAGAACATGTTAGAGCTAGGCAATATACGCAGAGAGGACGAAGGTACTATTCCGGAAGCCAGGTTACAACCCTTAAACCAAACAAGGACCGGGATTATAACCCTTCGCCTGAACAGAACTTGGTCTCTGATCATTTATTGCTAGAGGTGACAATCATTAAGTGACAATCAGAGAGTGACAATACAGAGTATAATACATTAGAGTAACAATCATTGCAACCATTATCCTGGAACAATTAGGAACTGGATCTAGACAAGACTTAGATTGGGAAGGTGATATACGATGGGATAACTATGGGACTATTCAGATAACCAGGTTACAACCCGTAAACCAAATAAGGACCGGAGTTGTAACCCTTCGTCTGAACAGAACTTGGTTTCTCCCACCATTTATCGGCAAGATAAAATAAGAAAACAGGATATGTAACAATCATGTACAGGATCAAGACAAGACTAGACTGATTGAACCCCATCCAACAATCACGACTAAGCAATAAGTACGGTTTGATACTTTAACTAACTAGGGTTATCACAGGCCTAGTTACTAGCAAGATACAAAGAGATTTCCAAGTCCAGTTACCCGCCTACTGCTACCTGAGTGACCCCAGCAAAAGAATATAAGTATAGCAGACATACTGCAGTAAGATACATGTGTCCTAAAGAGGTGCCCCACTCGACGGCAGGCTGGAAATGTGCTCATCATGACAGATAGCTCCAAGTCCCATGTATATATATAAGGCCGGGATCAAAGGGGCAACAGGTAACTGGAAAAGTCTTTTCATGAACTACTGTATTATTCTAGTTATTAGCCTTAGCCATTTACAGTAGGTACCCCTGACCGTGGTACTCAGGGGTCCCCATCCTAGACATGATGCAAGACAAGACGGGTTCATTTGTACAAGCACAATCGTCTACGGTGTCCAGGTCATTCAATCTTGTCGTGTCATGTTAGCCGTCGCAACAGCATTTCGAGAAATATATCATGTCAGGTTTACTTGTCAAGAGTGCGCCACGGCGGGCCACTATCATGTCATGCTTATTGTAAAGAGTGCACCACTACGGGTCACTGTAAGGTCATTCTCATTTATCAAGGAGGGGAGAAACTTGCACAATTAAATAATATATATATATATATATATATATATATATATTCTTGAAGCCAAGGAGAAACTCTACAACTTTTATGTTGGGAGTGGAAAGAAATTCTGACCACAATTCAGGCAAATAAAATATTTAAACAATCAAAGTGGATCCCATGCGGCCCAAAAGTGGGAGAACATACATGCGGCCAAAGAGAGTGGGAGAGCCACCCATGCGGCCAGCCAAAGCTTATGCGGCCAGAAAATAACTGAAGGGGGCATGCGGCCAGCAAGAAATATTCATGCAACCAGAAACGACAATAAGAGAGAAACCCGCAATAAATGCAAGCATCCACTCAAGCAAAAGAAAAGGAGACGTGGCTACTCAAGTACTGGGGCCTTGTGGCCTAAATTATATATATTCTAGCCAAGTGGGACCCAACAATCAATGCAGCAAGGAAGGAAAGTTCACGTGAACCATTTAATTAATGATCCACGTGAAGCAATAATTACATGTATATTATAAGCCATGCCAGTGGAAGGGGCCATGCGGCCAACTTTACAAGTTAGCTTGCAAATGCAAGCAAAAAAAGGCTGTATGCAACTAACGCATTAAAATATGCATGCAAGCATGCACAGAAAAATATGCAAAGTCAAATGGCCTATGCGGCCAAGTTTACGTAAGCAAAATAAACAAATGCCTTGGCCATAGGCATTTGCCTCCATATGCGGCCAGCTATTGTTTCCCATATGCGGCCAAGTAGCTTGGTTCCCATGCGGCCAAGTAGCTTGCAATTGCAAGCACATGCTAACGTATTGAATAATAAAGCTAAGGCAAATGTGTTAGCTGCTAGTGAATAAGGCATTGAAAAACTTATGCATTAATTATTAATGCATGGAATACAAAACTCATGCATTAAATGCTAATGCTTTGAATATTAAAACTCAAGCATTAAACATTAATGCATAGAATACCAAAGCTAATGCATCAAATATTAATGTAATCCATGCGGCCAAGTAAAATTTGTTACATGCGGCCAAATGAAATTTGTTACATGCGGCTAAGTGACTTGGCCTATGCATGCGTCTCAACTTTTTCCCTCCCATGCAAGCACTGATGCATGCAACTAATATTAAAAGCAAGCCAACTCACTTTGCTCCCATATGCGGCCCAGTGACTGGGATAGCCATATGCGGCTGGCAACTTTGTAAGACCATGTTAAGGCATTAAATGCAATTAATATAAGGCTATGTAATTAAATAATGCAAGCAACTTTGTTCCCATGCATGCGGCCAGCAACTTGGAAGCTTAATGCTATGCAAAATAGTACAAGGCCATGCGGCAAAATGCTTTAACAATCAAAGCTAACTGTAGGCACTTAAAGCCTTCTCCATGCGGCTCAAAAATATATATAATTGCCATCATGCAACCTATAAGCTATAAATATTAGCTTGCATGTGTGCATTTAATGCTCAGGCAAACTAATCCATGCGGCCAAGCAAGGATTTACCATGCGGCCAAAGCAAATATTAAATAAGTGCATGCAAAAGAAACTAAGTGCATGCAATGAAGCTGCATGGCCATGCGGCCAGAAAATGCAAATTTTTGCTTCCCACAGAGAACATGTCCATGAAAAATACTATGGCCTCCATGCTCCACCAAACAACAATAGGAACCCAAATCCAAACTTTCATGGATCAATTTTGGGTAAAATAAAATTCTCTACAATATGGAACCATCAACTAGCAAAATATGCAAAGTTTGATAGATCAAAATTCATGGAAACCGAAAATACCACAAAGCTAGATCTATCACAATCCACCCGATAAAATCAAAAACTTCAAGTTCTAAACATGCTTAGAATCATGCAAGGAAGAAGATGGAACAACAAAGATAAATTTGTTCAAGGTTCGGCAAGGTGCACTTGCCTCTCTCTAATGGCTAGGGTTTGGTGGAAAAGAAATAAATGAGGGTGAATGAGGAGGGAGAGAGAAAAGTGGCTTATATAACAAACTCAAGTGATCTCCACCATTCATTCATCTCCACTCAATCTAAACCATACACCTCATCTCATGAGAAACCAAACTAAACAAGTCCAATGCCAAGCCAAGTTAAACCAATCCCAATAAAACCAAGTCCAAGTCAAAACCAAGTCATGAAAATCCAATACTTCGAAAGATTTTAAAATATCACGCAAATCGATAAATATGAAATACGGTCCAAATAAACACGTATCCGTATAAAATACCGATACAGTGAGACGGGTCTCACAACTCTCCACACCTTAGAAAAATTTCGTCCTCGCAATTTCCCGAAGCTAGTCGAGTAAGATAACAAAACAAAAGCTCCAGGAAACTCAACAATCTCAATAAATCAATCATGGCATACAAGTAAAGTAAAACAATCAGTAATGTAAATAAATGCGTAAGCGGTAAATAAATGTACAAGAACAAATACAATCATGATCAAGAAGGGCTGGAGACATATGGATCAATATGACTCCTGAGACAGTTGTGTAGAAACCAACGTCCTCGCTGGCCTAAGCTGACTCCCAAAAATGGATAAAGTCAAGCCTCAAGGTAAGTCGGTACCAATGACTTAGTTCAAGACATGACTCTACCCAGGACGTATCATCGTAGTTGAAACAGATGCATGAACTTTATCACCTGTCTCAAGATACGAAGACAGAAGCGGCTGGCTGATTCGGGATGGACTGACATCTCTGCCCGCATGCTGAGACTGATCCTCCATAACTGGCCTGGCTGAAGAATGCTGAGCTGCCCTCGGCTAAACACGAACAAGATAATCAGAAGGATCAAGAACAGTACCCTTGAAAGTTGAAGGACACAAGATCAAATCATGGAAACAGGAATGATCAATGATCAAAACAGATATCAAGTCAAGTATCAGAGATAGAGAATAATCCGAAGGAGATCAATAAGGATAATCGTGATTGAGATATCTAAACATGGTAACCCCCACAAATCTGAAAATCGAGACCTGCATGGGCCACCACTAAAACCATGTCACTCCCTAGAACCAGAATACTGGACGGAGGCGTACACAGCCAGCTACGCAATCCCAAAGTACGTTAATACTCTAAAATCACGTATAAGCTGTCAAGACATGGGGGTTACTCTACAAGCCATCAGTCGACACTATGGTTTAACAATCCTAGGCATCTCAATCACAGGCAATTATACAAGAGCAAAGAGCACGTTCATCATACATACAATAGTAAGGTGTCCCGAATCATATATACATGACTGATCATGAAGCCAGTACCACAGAACTGATGACTAGCTAGAGTATTAGTCGTACATGATAAGGACTAGCTATAGTCTAGAATACACATATCATGTTTATGTCCGTAGGCTACAATATTAAGAAAAATACCAAAACACGAGCTAAACACGTGCTCGGGGCTAAACGTTATAAGAGAAGAATTTACATATCAGTGGGAGAATGAAGAAGAAACCCACTGAGGCACTCTGGTGCTCCGGCTGGTCACCGTCGAGTAGATGGTACGGTAGATCCTTCGGGCTCTTCTATGAGAACCTGGCCATGCAAAACCAGTGGGGTCAGACCCCAAATAGCAAGTACCACAAAGGAGGCCGAACTATGAACTTAAAACCAGCAATCATAGGCAATCAACAGGGAGAGAAAGCAATAAGTAAGGGAGGATCGAGATAGACAGTAAGTAAATCATCATTTGACATAAAGTAAACTGGAGAACATGTTAGAGCTAGGCAATATACGCAGAGAGGACGAAGGTACTATTCCGGAAGCCAGGTTACAACCCTTAAACCAAACAAGGACCGGGATTATAACCCTTCGCCTGAACAGAACTTGGTCTCTGATCATTTATTGCTAGAGGTGACAATCATTAAGTGACAATCAGAGAGTGACAATACAGAGTATAATATATTAGAGTAACAATCATTACAACCATTATCCTGGAACAATTAGGAACTGGATCTAGACAAGACTTAGATTGGGAAGGTGATATACGATGGGATAACCATGGGACTATTCAGATAACCAGGTTACAACCCGTAAATCAAATAAGGACCAAAGTTGTAACCCTTCGTCTGAACAGAACTTGGTTTCTCCCACCATTTATCGGCAAGATAAAATAAGAAAACAGGATATGTAACAATCATGTACAGGATCAAGCCAGAGAGTTGGGCTTAACAAATGGATTGGTTAATAGGAAAATACTCAAAATTTAATGAATGAATAATATTATAAATAAAATAGAGAAATAATATAACTAATAGATAATCAAAGTTTAAACGAATTCAAATAAAATAATTTAATAATCCCAAATGAATCAGAAAAAATGTTTCAAAAAGTAAAATATTATGAATCTCAAAGTCTGGGAAAGTGGGCTTACACGATAGCTAGAGCCTCATCCTTGGGAGCCATAAATCAGAAGAAGAATATACAATAGAGATGGTTTTCTATACAAAGGGATGTAATATATGAAACAGAATCGTTGTAATCTGTAAACTTCAAGAGAGAAACATAAGCCAAGTATGATATGCACCAGAGAGCCTTGTAATATATTCAAAAGATATCAATAAAGAGAATTTGTTTATGTGTTATCATTGTGTTCAATTTGTATTCTGCAATGTGTCCACTATTTTAATTTTTGCATTTTTGTTCCGCTAAGTTGTTGTCTACTTTGTCTATTTTGTCATTGTATAGGTCTTGCCTTGTGCAAGCACAACTTAGGCTTGTACAATATCACGTCCAAGTGAGGAGGATAGGTCCCACAGAGATCAAAGCGAGGGCGAGAGATCCTACGGGATCGATGTGTGACATAATGGATCTTTATTGTCATGCCCAAGTCTCGTATGACAGAAAGTCACTACTGGACTTGATGTCATACAAGTCTAAATTGTACTTGTACAAGGCAAATACTAAAAAGAAAACGACCGATAGAACTACTAAGGTATAGAGTTGTCAGTGGAAAAATACTAAGCAAAAGGTTGAATCGACACAAAGTATATAAAATGAATCTTTTTGTTAATAATATCGGTAGGTTTACAATGACCTAAAGCCAAGAATGACTTGATTACAAACATAACGTGCTCTTTCAATATAATAAAATATGCCATGATGTCATGACCGGCACCCGATTTACGGGCACGAGATCGTGGGTACGTCCAGCCTACGCCGCAGTGTCGACGGTAGAATGCTGTTCTAGGTCACAATCACAACTAAACACAATATGATATACTCTTTAAACGGAGGACAATCACAGAAGGATACAACTCAATCACATAAACTATAGGTAGATAAAAGGCACGATAAGATAGATATAAAATCCATAAAGAGATACAATCAGAGTGAAATAAGTCTCAGTGTTATCAACTCCACCACAAACAAGGTACAAAATAAATACATCTCAAGACAACTGAAATAAGATAAGCAAACTCTAGCCATCTACTCCAAGTTCTACTGTGACTCCTCTAGGCTAGCCTGGAACCTCCGAGTTATCTGTAAAATTTATCAACAGGTCCAATCAGGACAGGAATGAGCACAAATCTCTAAATACAATCCCTTCACATGGCAGTAAATATAGAACAAGCAGTAGAATAAAATACATGAACTGTAAGAAATATACATGAAGAACATGAAATACATGAAACTCCGTACAGAGGGATGTACATAAATAACAGTTAAAATAAACAAATTTGAGTACATGAAACAATTTTATAGAAAATAAGAACTATAAGTAAAATATAAGTGATTTGGAGCACAAGATGGTTATGTAGTCGGCTTGGGTAGCACATGAAAAGTAACCGAGTAGCACACGAAGTAACAGGATTGCACATGATGGGATAGATCACATAACCACTTTTACTCACCCTACCCCAATCAATACGAAAGGATCCATTCAAGTTACGTTACGTACACGATTTATTGGTTATACACGAAGCACATGTGAACATGAGAGTATATGAGAGCACA
The DNA here is from genome assembly GCA_029216955.1 of Iris pallida. Classification (NCBI taxonomy): domain Eukaryota; kingdom Viridiplantae; phylum Streptophyta; class Magnoliopsida; order Asparagales; family Iridaceae; genus Iris; species Iris pallida. Next base: position 8,029 of record JANAVB010019874.1, on the reverse strand, counting down.
CGTGAGTACACGAATAACACGAGAGCAAGGAGTACATGATACACAGGAATAGCACAAGATATGAAGTATCCGATGCACCGTTAAGGGGGATAACATCTCATAAAAAGATCCATATATTATCAATTCATGATAACAACGTGACAGCATCAAGTAAAGTAGTCTAAAGCAAGAATATAGATACTATCATGAATAAAAACGATCAGAGAATGTACTCGCCTGATAACCTGAACAACTGATATGTATAGATGTCCAAACTGAAGCCACAGAGTCCTATTAGAGCAATATAGGTTATAAAGAGTTCAAATTATATGATAATAAAGTGTACAATACAATCTACATGATTCTAAGCAATTCTAAGTCCAAGTCAACTCTTGGTCAACTCTGGTCAACCTATAGTCAAGCTATGTCAACATCTAAGCTAACTTGGTCAACTGTCTAAGGTTAACCCTATAAGCTATCTCAAACCAAGGACTAGGATGCTAAGATACTATATACATAGTACTATGTATATATGATATACATATATACATATAAATATACACATATACCATATCTATGGTTAACCTATATACATATCATATATATAAATACATAACTAATCCCCTCATGAGTACCCTTCATATCCATACCCTCAACCTCACATGAACACAACATATATATAACTAATCAATTATAGGCTACCCTCTACATAATACTATATGTATACATACCATATATATATATATATAAAAACAAAAAAATAATTATATATATATATATATATATATATATATATATATATATATATATATATATATATATATATATATATATATATACACTCTCACAAACATATATATATAGAGAGACCATATCTATATAACTTATGTATATATATTTACATACATACACTCATAGCCTAACAGTCACATTAACATATATAGGTATATATATACTATAGCTTATATAACATATATCTATATATACTCCTAACAGTACACATAAGAACCAACTTACTGTCAATCAAAACCCTCAATTTCTAATTACAATCTCAAAAATCTGAGAGCACAATAGAGCCTATATATATACATTAACCTATATATATACAACCATAATTTATATATATTATCCACTCCTACATATATAAGTAACTACTCAACTAGTCAATACACAGACCTAAACTTATACTCACAGTTAACAAGGCCACCGTATACATCACCACAGACATTGCACAACCCCTCACAATCTCAGGAATCTGAGAATCGAGCCTAAACTCAGTCAACCCAACTGAAACAAGTATCAATGATCAACATATATGTATATTTGAACCCAAACACAATGTAACAGGGAAAACATAGGAAAGGGGTGTCATAGACTCTAGGTAATGTGCCACAGGTTTACGTCTCCACAATTGTGTCCACGAAGTGTCCACAGTGTCAAAATAGGGTGACAAAACACTGGTGTCAGAACTGTGTAGAGGCACAACCTCGTGCGCATGTGTCGACTGGGTTTAGACACAGTGTGTCCAACCAACTGCCATGGGGTCGTGTCCTAGGGTAGCCTAGGTCTAGGTGCACATGTCAGTGCCACTAAATTGGGTCCCAGTCGTGTCGTATCCGATTTTGAGCCCCGTATCAGAGGGATACTCGCGCGTGTGTGTGTGTAAAAATCAATACGGGTTCGATTCCTCATCGAATACCCAATCAAACCTCCTTAAATTTGGCGAGCGTGCTGTCAGACATAGCCCTGACCTACTGACCAATTTTGGTCTCGTGTCATGTCTAGTCAAATCTGGACACACAGTAACAGGGGAAGGCAACACAACCTCGTGCTGTGTCCCCGTGTCCAATTTGGACACGAAAAACACCCTAAAGTCAACTCAGTCAACCAGAAATCTAATCTACACATAATTAGCTATAATTCCATGCAATTAGTTCGGAAATTTGTTAACATTAATTCCTATGTGGCATTTACCAAACACTTTACATAGCACTCCGATACGCACCCTTCCTACCAAACTTAGGTTTAGAGGCCATTACCTATTGAGAGTTGAAATCTCAATGAAACCTTCTAGATCTAGATCTCCACTAAGCTCCAATGGTCAATTAGCTCCAAATCCTTGCTAGCTAGCTTCTAGAGGCTTCCTCTACACTAGGAGAGTGTATTGCAATTGATTAGGCTCAATTTAGAGTTGATTGGATAAAGGGGATGAATTTGGAGAAGAACACAAATTAGGATTTAACTTTGTAAGAAAAGAGGCAAGAGGGGGCTAATGTGATGTTTATATAGGGGAGGGGGCTGCCCTTGGCTGTCACAAGGTGACTACTAGGGTTTGGGTAGATATTTAGTTCAAGTATAGGCCTTTACATGCATAATTTAAGCTTTCTAGTAAAGGCCCAAGTAAATTAGGATTTCCTACAAATATTTTCATTCTAACTTAATTTCTAGATATTCCTAAATCTTGTCATTTAGTTGGAAGCTACTAATGAAAAATCTAGGCTCATGATCAATATCTAGATTAGGACAATTCTAGGTTAAGGTCTAATATTTCAATTAACACATTATTAATTAACTATAATCGAAAATAATTCAAATGTCACAAATGACCAAAATATTCTTAGCCTAAAAAGTGGTAATTAGCTAATCTAATCACATGGTTAGGCCTCCATGGTCATGGTTAGTCTCTGGGCTAAGTAGCTCTAAGGTTACACTAGCAAAAGACCAGAATCACAATACATCAATTTAAATGGTATTAAATAATCTAAATTCACCAATAAAATATTAACATGATTTAAATCCTATTATTTAATGATTAATTTTATAAAAGTTTAAAATTATTCTCATTTTAGAAAAGTGGTGGTTACACATGAGGCTTATAGCTTAAGAACTGTAAAATACAATAATGTTCTATATATTATGTCCTTTATATACAAAATGATCATATCCCGTCAATTTGTAGCAACTTGCCAACCGAGCTCCAACACCTCAATACGTCTAAGCAAACTCCACCATGCGAAGAACTAGTGGGGTGTCAGTTGATAAGCACTAGTGAGTGGTCTCTCACTGACACCACCAAACTAACACGTTCATTTCGTGAGTACAAACAACATTATGTGGTCTTTCTAATCTTACCTTATGATCAGTTATATGACATAGAATATGTGTCTACTAGCATAAAAGAGTCATATAACAGAGCTGAACTTACCCAATACTTGCCATCCATCCACTACTAAAATATGCTAAAATAGCGACGTATATTAGCGACGGCAGAAAAAGCCGTCGTTGATAATTGCCTATAGCGACTCCTTGTTCTACACGTCGTTGTCCGTCGCTGAGTAGCGACGTTCAGCGACGTAGTATATTTTACGTCGCTGACGGGCGATGTTTTGCGACGGACGTCACTTTTACGTCGCTGTATTGCGACGTTTAGCGACGTATAATTTATACGTCGATGTCTTATTTCATATAGGGTTCCTGACCCGATCGAAATCACAAAATTTTGGGTGAAAATTTTTCTTTCCGCTCTCCCCTCTCCCTCCGGTAAACCCTCCCCTCCGGCGACCCCTCCCTCCGGCGACACCCTTCCCTTCTCCCCCCGGCGACCCCGCTCCCCCGCTGAACACTCCCTCCGGCGACCCCGCTCGCCCGCTGAACACTCCCTCCGACGAAGGAGCCTTCCTCGCCGCCTTCCTCCTCCGACGAAGCCACCCTCCTCGTCGCCTCCATCCTCCGATGAAGCCACCCTCTTCAGGTAAACCCTAACCCTAGCCCTAGCTATCTAGACACAGACATGGACACGAGAACCCTAACCCTAGCTGGGGTGGTCTTTCTGTCGAGGGGGGAGAGAGGGGTGGGGGTGGGTGTAGGGGGTGGAGGGGTCTTACTGTCGAGGGGTGGAGGGAGGGGTGGGGGTACCCGGGGGGTACAGGGGTAGGGGAAGGGAGGGCAGGGTTGGGGTGGGTGCAGGGGTAGGGGGAGGGGGGGGCAGGGGAGGGGGGTCTTGCTGTCGAGGGGGGTAGGAGGGAGGGGGCAGGGGTGGGTGGGTGCAGGGGTAGGGGGAGGGGTGCAGGGGTAGATGGGTGCAGGGGTAGGGGGAGGGGGGCAGGGGACAGGACACAGGACACAGACACACACAATACATACATATATACCTATATATATAAATACACATATCTACATATATACATGTATATATATACTCACACACTTACATACACACACAAATACATATATAAATATATATGTATACAATGTATATACACCAAGGTTCACAATATCGGTATCGGACTATTCCTATGAGTATTGGTATCGGCGATATCGGTAGTATCAGCGGTATCGTATCGGAGTATCGGACTTTGGTATCAGAAAACAAATAATTATTAATAAATTATTTACATTTAAAAACATATATTTTATACATTTAGGCATAATTTTAAGTATTTCAACGTTATTTCTTAGTAGTTTTGAAATTATATGAAATAGTAGTCACCCTTACTGATTGGTTTTGCCGAATTGACCGAAACAAAGACCCCCAATGTCGGTATCGGTCAATATTTGGTATCGGTCGGTATCATTTCGAAACATGCCAAACCGTATCGGTATCGGCCGTATCAGATCGGTATCGGCCGATACTTTAAACCATGATATACACACAAATACACATATATATACAATCAAAAATCCATTTGAAATTCATTTTAAGAATCTGAAATGTTGACGATATATACCCAAGGTTGATAATATCGGTATCAGAATCGGTATCGGACTATTCCTATGAGTATTGGTATCGGCGATATCGGTAGTATCGACGGTATCGTATCGGAGTATCGGACTTTGGTATCGGAAAACAAATAATTATTAATAAATTATTTACATTTAAAAACATATATTTTATACATTTAGGCATAATTTTAAGCATTTCAACGTTATTTCTTAGTAGTTTTGAAATTATATGAAATAGTAGTCACCCTTACCGATTGGTTTTGCCGAATTGACCGGAACAAAGACCCCCAATGTCGGTATCGGTCAATATTTGGTATCAGTCGGTATCGGATCGGAACATGCCAAACTGTATCGATATCTGCCGTATCTGATCGGTATCGGCCGATACTTTAAACCATGTATATACCATGGTTTAATTTGCCTTTTAGTTGCAGGAATATGAGAGTTATTAGATGTTAAAGTAGGATATTAATTAATTAGTTATGATAGAGAGTTTGAGATAGATAGTTCATGTGAATGTTAGGTAGTAGTGTACAGTTCATGATTAGCATTGTTTAGATATTAGTTTTAGTTAAAGGGTTAGTTTAGATTAGGATATTAGTTTATGTTAGAAGGAACTGCCTGCAACTGCATCGTAGCTGCAGGAATATGAGAGTAATTAGATGTTAAAGTAGGATATTAATTTATTAGTTAGGATAGAGATTTATTAGTTATTTTTATAAACCGTGATATGTTAAATGCCTGCAGCTGCATCGTAGCTCAGGGATATGACTGAGAGGGTGACATGGTTGTCACATTAAGGATCTTTGAGGAGGTGACATGTTGTGAAAAGATATATCCTTATAGTTCTCCTACGTAATGTTAAAGAAAATCCGTAGGAGAACTATATATAAGGATATATTTTTTCGCAATATGTCATCTTGTCAAAGACCCTTAATGTACCAACCATGTTACCGCGGTATTGGTATTGGGATACCAATAGCGATAAGATAAAGGGTACCAATAGCGATAAGGTAAAGGGTACCAACTTAAGGTATTGGTATTGGGATACCAATAGCGATAAGGTAAAGGGTACCTTGGTAGGTAATGACTAGAAATAGGATATTTGACTTAGATTTGACCTTGTTTGACCAAGGTTGACTATTTTGACTGAAAGTCAAAGTAGAGTCAACATCTGACCTAGATTGGACTAAGAGTTGACAAAGTCAACTGTAGGTCAACCCTTGACCTAGTTTGACCTTGTTTGACTTTGTTTGACTTAGCTTGACCTTGTTTGACTTTGTTTGACTTAGTACAACCTAGTTTGACCTAGATTGCATATCATTGTTATTAGTAACTGTCCGCTACTAATGTGTCCCATAATAAGACATAATATACAAATTTGTGCCTGTTGGATAATGTGTGTCCATCTTTGCAGAATTATTTTCAAATGGATATGAATTACTACTTGCAGAATCGTTCATGGATGTATAATCGTCGTCCTGATGATATGTGTGGTGTGCGGGATGAATACATAGCGGGAGTAGAGCAGTTCCTGCAGTTTGCTAAGGCGTTCCCTCAGTACATGGACGACACCAAAATTAAGTGTCCATGTGTAAAATGTCATAACGTGAAATATTATCCAGAAGTGGAAGTGACATATCATTTGTACTCGAGGGGTTTCACGTCTAATTACTATCAGTGGACCACACACGGAGAACTTGTGTCTTTAGCATCAGAACCGGAGTCTTATGTTGAGCCGTATATGCATGCGGGACCTAATTTTGTTTCAGATAATCATGCATACGACGACGGGTGCGTGAACATGGTTTTCGACGCTGCGGGGCCTAGTTTCGTTCATGATGCACCTGAGGAGGCACCGAACGCCGATGCTGCACAGTTCATGGAGTTGCTGGAGAATGTAAGGACTCCATTGTATCCTGGTTGTGAGGATCATTCACCGTTGGAGGTGGTTACAAGACTGTTGAGCATTAAGTCAGATTTTAACATGTCACAAGAATGCTACAACCAAGTGTTGGAGTTGATTATAGAGATCTTGCCGGCGGGTGCTAAGTTGCCTAAAGACTTCTACCGGTCTAAGAGGATGGTGAGATCGCTCTGGATGGGATACGAGAAAATCGATTCTTGTCGCAATATGTGCATGCTGTACTACAAAGACGACAAGGATGCAGATGTGTGCAGATTTTGTGGTGCTGATCGCTATAAGACAACTAGTACAAGAAGGTCTACCGGTGCAAGAAGACCGACCGATTCAATGCACTACTTGTCTTTAACGTCGCGGTTGCAAAGATTATTTATGGTGAAAGAGACAGCCGAAAATATGAGTTGGCACAGGCGAGAACAGATTGAAGGAGTGTTGGATCACCCATCCGATGGAGAAGCGTGGAAGCACTTTGATCGAGTGTATCCTAATTTTGCTTCAGATCCGCGTAATGTCAGGTTGGGGCTATCTTCTGACGGTTTTACTCCTTTTGGTCTTTCGGGATCCCAGTATTCGTGCTGGCCTGTGATTGTCACTCCGTATAACCTACCGCCTTGGATGTGCATGAAGACTCAGTACATGTTTCTAACCGTTATAATTCATGGTCCGAACAATCCCAAGAGGAACATTGATGTGTACTTACAGCCTTTGATAGATGAATTGAATCAGTTATGGGAAGTAGGCGCTAACACGTACGATGTTTCTAGGAAGCAAAATTTTCAGATGAAGGCAACCCTTATGTGGACCATCAACGACTTTCTGGCCTATGAAATGTTATCTGGATGGAGCACTCATGGCCGTCTCTCATGTCCGTATTGCATGAACCATAGTAAGGCTTTCCACTTGAAACACGGAGGAAAATCGTACTTCTTTGATTGTCATCGGCAATTTCTGCCAAAAGATCATCCATTCATAAGGAACAGGAATGTATTCCGTGCCGGCATTGTAGAGAATGGTGATCCACCGCCAAGGTGGTACGGAGCTACGATATGGGAGGAGGTTAGAGATTTTCCAAGTGCTATCGAAGATCCTACAGCTGGATACAAGTGCAATGGCTTTGGTAGAGATCATAACTGGACAAAAAGGAGCATATTCTGGGATCTGCCATACTGGAGTACCAATCTGATCAGACATAATCTTGATGTCATGCATATTGAGAAGAATGTGTTTGATAACATAATTAATACTGTGATGGACGTAAAGGGAAAAATGAAAGACAATCCTAAGGCCAGGTTGGACTTAGAAGAAATATGTAAACGCCTTGCGTTGTATTTGATAGAGCAGAATGGAAAACAGTTCCTGCCGAAGTCAATTTTCTCGCTGGACAAGGAGGATAAAGTGAGACTT
>JANAVB010019873.1:0-28631 GCA_029216955.1 Iris pallida | reverse complement strand
ACCAGACACTGTGATTGACTGGTGAGTATTGGTAGGAACGGTCAAGGAAGCAGCGAACCGGCTAGAGCAACCGCTTCTATATTCTGTAGTCGAGGAACATGCTCGATGAAGAATCCAGCAAAAGTAGATGCCATATCGATTGTTGCTATGTGGTAGGGGATGAGATCTTCGTGGCGAACTTCGTAATCCCCTCGGACCTGACTAACTATTAGCTTGGAATCGCCGTAAGCCTCTAGATAGTCAACTTCCAGTTGCTTCGCCAGTTGTAGGCCGATTATTAGGATATTATACTCGGCCACATTGTTGGTGAATGGTTTCACGAGAGAATATGTACGGTATATTACCAGATTATCAGGTGACACAAGCATAACACCTACTCCAGCAACGATGTTTCCTTTGGGCCCTGTTCTTGATGCGCCGCCAAAGAACATTCGCCAAATAGGGATTTCTACAGCTGCGGTGTTAGACTCTACCACTTCTTCGGGGATTTCGTCATCGAGTTTGGACGACTCCGACACCGGATGAGCTGCTAGGAAATTAGTTAATGCTTGGCCTTTTACTAACTTCTGAGGAACGAAGATCATATCGTATGGAGTCAACAGCATTGCCCATTATAACACCCCAGTCCCAAAATACGTAGGACTAGGAACGTAGACATGCCAGCTGTATTCATACGAAGCACATAGTCCTCGTACGGATACATAAGCTGTAAAATGCAGTAGAACCATAACTAATCTCATCCACACAATATAAATGAATAGAAGATATCATATAACCAACTATAAAATTATCATTTGGTATATGTAGTTGGGCGGAGACAAATCCACTACCAACTATGAAAAGAAATACATGATAAGCAAAAAAAAGATTTTGGCGAGCGAAGCGAAGACGATCCAAGTGCAATCATCCTCGAAGAAATAGCGATGAACACGGCTAGAGCTAGAACACCTGTGAAAGACAATAGCACACAGCTGGCGAGATAACCAGGTCCTCAGAGGGACGTAACAAGACACAAAATATCATGCCATATAAATTGAATAAATATTGCTCAAATAAATAAGTCAATTGAATTTATAACATGGTCCAATACACACCTATTGAACGAGCTTACCATCCCTCCAACCTAACAAGGACAGGAGATGGTAAATTAATTCACGGTGACGTATCTTTCCATGCCATGAATCCAATATGGTATCCGGACCCCAACAAGGTTCAATACCTTCTCATCGAAGTAGTAAGTCACACCTACAACCAAACAAGGATAAGATGTGATGAACTAATCCACGACAAGTTATTATTCCAAGCCACGGTCAGATACAAGTACCCAAACCAAAAGTACTTGTACCTAACGGATAAAGGTAGCCTACCGTTCTAAGTAAAATATAGTTAAGAACAATCCTTCCTACGTATAGGCCCTGGCTGAATAGGATCGGCGTAGTCCCCCTTGGGCACCAGAGGCCCCATCAGTAAGAGCATGACGTTTCGTCGAATCGTTAGTGGCCGTCAGTAATCATGGGTCATCAATTTCGTATCTCGAGCGGAGAGTCCGGGTCACAAGGGAAGTGCATCGAAGCCCATACGCTAAGGAATTGTCCTCCCCGTCCAATGCCTACTGTGTTGTATCCATAACACAAACCACTATTACCGCTAAGTCAAACTAGCATGCAATCTCTATTAGCGGTTATTACTATCGCACGGCTTGTACATACTGGCAGCCAGCCAGTCACGCACTTCCGTGTTCTATATGCGACACACAACTTCGTGTTACCACGTGTCAAGGCCAATGAATGTAACACACAAGGTGGTCCCTTAAATCTAGGTTCAATGTGTAAGAAAAATAATACATAACAGGAAATATAAATGAACAGTAAGTTCTAACAGGTTATGCCATGTATCACAGTTTATTTTGTATAAAGAAAATAAATATTGTATGAAATATGAGCTAAAATAAATAAGCAGCAAATGGCAAGGTGTCTTGCCTCGTAGTACGCCTGGTGTGCTGCAATGATCAATGTGGCATGAACTGCGACTTCGGTGTAACAACTATACAAGGGGACCTCTGTTGATGGCACGGACAGTTCTATTGGGTTCAGAAGGGTCAAATTAGTTAGGGTGGACATAAGGTAGTCTCGAAATGGGCAAAGGAATAGGACTTGGATACGGACAGGAGAAAATCAAAGAGAAAATTTTATGGAGAGTACATACTTATACTATTTTAGAAATTATCTATATTACTTTAGTTAAAATATTTTTGATAAATATAAAAACTAAGAAAATGTTTTTAGGGCTAAACCTAAATTTTGAAATCACATAGATAGCTCTAAGCCCTATACTACACATATAGTTGGAAAAATACTGTTATGTAATTTTCAAAGTAATAACTTTAATAATAATAGTATAATAATAAGTATAATAAAAATACTAATGTCAATAATAATAGTTATAAACTAAATATTGTATTATTAATACTAATAACAGTGTAACTAATATTACTAATAATAATATACATAAAAATAATATAAATCATTTATACTATATATTCTGTATAAAAATCCTAATAGTAAGAAGAATAATAACATATTAATAATAATAATGATAGTAATAATAAAAAAAATAACAAAAAGTAAAATGAATTAAAAGAAGACCCAGTGGTTAACCAATGGATAAGTAAAGAACAAAACAAAAAAAAAAACTCAGAGAAGGGATGAGAGAGAGAAGTGAATGAGAGGAGCTGGGAAGAGGGAAGGAGAGGGGAACGGGAATCGGCGGAGGCGGTCACGGGCGAAGGAGAAGTGGGGGCCGGCCGGCGAGACGCGGGCAGCGGAGGGAGAACGGAAGAAGGAGCGGAGTCGGGGCAGCTACGACGGCGGTCGGGGGTCGCCAGGGCGGCCGGAGGCTCAGGCGGTCAGGGTGCACTGGACGGAGTGCACGGGTAGGAAGGGCTGAAGGAAGTAGCCGTGCGGGAAATTTGCAGCGCCGCGGAAGGCAGACGCCAGGGGTCATGCCGGAGGTCCGACGACAGTGAGCTTGCCGTGGCGGGCTGGTGGCGATGGTCAGCGTTAAGGTAAGGGTTTTCATAGATGATGCTCGGGTGTGTGTGTTTTGGTGCTGGTGGCTGGTCGCCGCGGCCAGGCGGTGGACCAATCAGGGTAAGTGGTAGAAAAATTTGGTGGTGGTGATCTTGGCGGTGGTGGTGAGTTTGCTTGTTTGTTTTATTTTGGAAAATTTTTGGGTGGAGATGACGGTCACAACAGGATGGCCGGATTAGGCGGTGGTGGTGGGTTCTGTTGATGGAGTGAGGGTGGTCCTTTGGTGATGGCGGCCCCGGTAGATGGCGAGACAAAGTTGTGGGGTTTGGCTCCGGTCGCAACAGCAGGCCAGGGTTTACCTAGGGTGGTGGTGGTAGTCGCATTGGCGGTCCCTGGCTGGGGCTTGCTGCGACTGGGACGGGGATGGTAATGCCAGAGTCGGGTAGTCAGAGAGGAGTTGGACTTGGTGGGTGAGGGTTGTGGTCGACGAAGGCCGGGGTCCGAGGTCGGGTACGGCGGGAGACAAAAGCAACAAAGACTAGGCTAGGGCTGAGATTAGGAATTTGTTGGTATCGGGGGATGTTTCCGACACGAAGAAAAAAATAATGTAGATGTATAATAATAATGTATTGGAGTTGGACACCGACACGATGCACAGCACGTTTGGTTGTGGAATTTGGAATTTGTGGAGTAATTTTGGCTTGTGGAGAAATATGGAGGAGTAGCTGCCTATTTATAGGATGTGGGAATTCCCAATTGGATAAGATTAGGAATAGTTTTAAACCCAAAATAGATAATTCACAACTTAGTTTAAGATCTATCAAATCCAAATACGAATCCAAATCCAATTTAAATCTAATTAAATCAAATTAAATTTTTAGTTTAAAATCGAATAGGATAAATCAAATTCAAATACTTAACTATTTAAATAAATCCAACATTTCAAATCAAGATTTAAATCTCCACAATAATTTCGAAATACATTTTCCAAAAATATTAATAATAATAATTTCAAAAATTACATTAATATTTTTAAATATCTTTTTGAATAATAAATTATTAATATTAATAAACCTCGAAAATTATATTTTTATTTAAAAATAACTAGCAAAATTTTTATGAAATATATGTATGCACGAATAATATTATTTTTTCTAAATAAAAGGCCTTTCATAAATAAAATCATAAATTTAGGAAATCTTGATAGCTAAATTAAACTATAAAAATAAGAAAAAAAATGTTTTTCTAAAAATATGTACGCTCGCAAATATTCGCACTCGTCGAGCAATTACAAAAAATAAAACGTCGTGCGCGACGTACAATACGACTACGCGACGTACAATAAAATTTTTTAAATCGGTACCAAATTTAATAATAAAAAAATAGTAGAAATTTAGGGGTTTTACATCCTACCCAACTTAAAAGAATTTTGTCCTCGAAATAAAGAATTAGTAGGGGGTGAGAGGACATAAGGGGGTATCAATGGGGATCCAACGATGACAATATTTTCACAAAATCATGTCGTACGAAATCGCGATCTAGATCGTAGAAAAACAATACGATATGGTCACGGATAATGAATGAGGGTCACGATTAAGAGAACGAAATAGATTCACTTTAATTAAGCGATTAGAGGGTCTTGATAGGGCCGAGTAGTTTGGGATAAAATATAGCAACATCGAGTGGGAATGGTCATAGCCGATGGGAAGGTTAGAGGAAGTTCTAGTATGACGCTTTCGTCCTCCTAAAATAGGTGATGGCGAAGCAATAAGGAGTTTCAAGACGATATTATCAAATACGAGTACGTAATTCAAGGACGACTGAAATTTCAAAGGAATTGCCAAGGCAGTTGCGGATGGGACTCTAAAGGACAAGTTTAGCTATGTCCCTATCCACGCAGAACGATAGATAATACGAACCAAAGTGCACTCGGTTGATCAGACCATCCTGCACCAGTTCTGATTAGACAACATGTTAGTAGGAATTCTTCCAATAACATATGTCATGAACAAGCTTGATAAAGATTTGAGCTTGCAAAAACTAGGCTACATTAGCATCATTAGTCTAGATAGTAAAAATATAGGCACGAGATTAAGATTGAAATAAAGAACAAATATGAATAGTCTAAAAGTCATAAGGATCTAAGTCTTGTTTATTCCTATACCATCATTCTATGGTTTTATTTACCAAGGCTTGGTTGACCAAATGGGTTAACTTCCTCTAGTCTCTATGGTATAGATAATACCATTTGTATTCCCTTAATGGTCAAGGGTGTGTGGGGTATTCTACCCAACTTAAAGAATTAAGCTAAGGGTGTTTTGGGACAATTAACTAGTAGGGTCAATCTCTAGCAAGCACGAAGGAAGGATAAAAATTTTGTTAGAAGGAATCAAGCAAGATGCAGTCGATGAGTCGAACGGTAGATAAAATCTAGAAAATAGTCATGTATGTGGATGAGACCCTAGACTTTTAATCCTATACGTAGGCTTGCTTGGTACGGTAAAGTAACCAAACAATTTATCTTGACCTGCATGGGCCACCACAAAAACATGTAATGCCCCAGTCCCAAAATATGTAGGACTAGGAACGTAGACATGCCAGCTGTATTCATACGAAGTACATAGGCCTCATATGGATACATAAGCTGTAAAATGCAGTAAAACCATAACTAATCTCATCCACACAATATAAATGAATAGAAGATATCATATAACCAACTATGAAATTGTCATTTGGTATATATAGTTGGGAGGAGGCAAATCCACTACAAACTATGAAAAGAAATACATGATAAGCAAAAGAAAGATTTTGGCAAGCGAAGCGAAGACGATCCAAGTGCAATCATCCTCGAAGAAATAGCGATAAACACGGCTAGAGCTAGAACACCTGCGAAAGACAATAGCACACAGCTGGCGAGATAACCAGGTCCTCAGAGGGACGTAACAAGACACATAATATCATGCCATATAAACTGAATAAATATTGCTCAAATAAATAAGTCAATTGAATTTATAACATAGTCCAATACACACCTATTGAACGAGCTTTCCATCCCCCCAACCAAACAAGGACAGGAGATGGTAAACTAATTCACGGTGACGTATCTTTCCATGCCATAAATCCAATATTCGGACCCCAACAAGGTTCAATACCTTCTCATCGAAGTGGTAAGTCACACCTACAACCAAACAAGGACAAGATGTGACGAACTAATCCGCGACAAGTTACTATTCCAAGCCATGGTCAGACACAAGTACCCAAACCAAAAGTACTCGTACCTAACGGATAAAGGTAGCTTACACTTCTAAGTAAAATGTAGTTAAGAACAATCCTTCCTACGCATGGGCCCTGGCTGAATAGGATCGGCGTAGTCCTCCTTGGGCACCAGAGGCCCCATCAGTAAGAGCATGACGTTCTGCAGAATCGTCAGTGGCCGTCAGTAATCATGGGTCATCAACCCCGTATCTCCAGCGGAGAGTCCGGGTCACAAGGGAAGTGCATCGAAGCCCATACGTTAAGGAATTGTCCTCCCCGCCCAATGCCTACTGTATTGTATCCACAACACAAACCACTATAACCGCTAAGTCAAACTAGCATGCAATCTCTATTAGCGGTTATTCCTATCACACGGCTTGTACGTACTGGTGGCCAGCCAGTCACGCACTTCCGTGTTCTACATGTGACACACAACTTCTTTTTACCATGTGTCAAGGCCAATGAATGCAACACACAAGGTGGTCCCTTAAATCTAGGTTTAATGTGTAAGAAAAATAATACATAGCAGGAAATATAAATGAACAGTAAGTTCTAACAGGTTATGCCATGTATCACAGTTTATTTTGTATAAAGAAGATAAATATTGCATGAAATATGAGCTAAAATAAATAAACAAGAAATGGCAAGGTGTCTTGCCTGGTAGTACGCCTGGTGTGCTGCAATAATCAATGTGGCATGAACTACGACTTTGGTGTAACAACTATACAGGGGGGCCTCTATTGATGGCACGGACAGTTCCATTAGGTTCAGAAGGGTCAAATAAGTTAGGATGGACATAAGGTAGTCTCGAAATGGGCGAAGGAATAGAACTTGGATACGGACAGGAGAAAATCAAAGAAAAATTTTTATGGAGAGTACATACTTATACTATTTTAGAAATTATCTATATTACTTTAGTCAAAATACTTTTGATAAATATAAAAACTAAGAAAATGTTTTTAGGGCTAAACCTAAATTTTGAAATCACATAGATAGCTCTAAGCCCTATACTACACATATAGTTGGAAAAATACTATTATGTAATTTTCAAAGTAATAACTTTAATAATAATAGTATAATAATAAGTATAATAAAAATACTAATGTCAATAATAATAGTTATAAACTAAATATTGTATTATTAATACTGATAACAGTGTAACTAATATTACTAATAATAATATACATAAAAATAATATAAATCATTTATACTATATATTCTATATAAAAATCCTAATAGTAAGAAGAATAATAACATATTAATAATAATAATGATAGTAATAATAAAAAAATAACAAAAGACAAAAGGTAAAATGAATTAAAAGAAGACCTAGTGGTTAACCAATTGATAAGTAAAGAACAAAACAAAAAAACTCAAAGAAGGGATGAGAGAGAGAAGTGAATGAGAGGAGCTGGGAAGAGGGAAAGAGAGGGGAACGGGAATCGGCGGAGGCGATCACGGGCGGAGGAGAAGTGGGGGTCGGTCGGCGAGACGTGGGCAGCGGAGGGAGAACGGAAGAAGGAGCAGAGTCGGGGCAGCTACGGCGGCGGTCGGGGGTCGCCAGGGCGGCCGGAGGCTCAGGCGGTCGGGGTTCACTGGACGGAGTGCACGGGGAGGAAGGGCTGAAGGAAGTAGCCGTACAGGAAATTTGCAGCGCCGCGGAAGGCAGACGCCAAGGGTCATGCCGGAGGTCCGACGGCAGTGAGCTTGCCGTGGCGGGCTGGTGGCGATGGTCAGCATTATGGTAAGGGTTTTTATAGATGATGCTTATGTGTGTGTGTTTTGGTACTGGTGGCTGGTCGCCGCGGCCAGGCGGTGGACCCCATCGGGGTAAGTGGTAGAAAAATCTGGTGGCGGTGATCTTGGCGGTGGTGGTGAGTTTGCTTGTTTGTTTTATTTTGGGGAAATTTTGGGTGGAGATGACGGTCACGGCAGGATGGCCGGATTAGGCGATGGTGGTGGGTTCTGTTGATGGAGTGAGGGTGGTCCTTTGGTCATGGCGGCCACGGTAGAAGGCGAGACGAAGTTGGGGGGTTTGGCTCTGGTCGGAATAGCAGGCCAGGGTGGCCTGGGGTGGTGGTGGTAGTCACATTGGCGGTCCCTGGCTGGGGCTTGCTGCGACTGGGACGGAGATGGTAATGCCAGAGTCGGGTAGTCAGGAAGGAGTTGGACTTGGTGGGTGAGGGTTATGGTCGACGAAGGCCGGGGTCCGAGGTCGGGTACGGCGGGAGACAAAAGCAACAAAACTAGGCTAGGGCTGAGATTAGGAATTTGTTGGTGTCGGAGGATGTGTCCGACACGAAGAAGAAAATAATATAGATGTATAATGATAATGTATTGGAGTTGGACACCGACACGATGCACAACACGTTTGGTTGTAGAATTTGGAATTTGTGAAGTAATTTTGGCTTGTGGAGAAATAATGGAGGAGTACCTGCCTATTTATAGGATGTGGGAATTCCCAATTGGATAAGATTAGGAATAGTTTTAAACCCAAAATAGATAATTCACAACTTAGTTTAAGATCTATTAAATCCAAATACGAATCCAAATCCAATTTAAATCTAATTAAATCAAATTAAATTTTTAGTTTAAAATTGAATAGGATAAATCAAATTCAAATACTTAACTATTTAAATAAATCCAACATTTCAAATCAAGATTTAAATCTCCGCAATAATTTCAAAATATATTTTCCAAAAATATTAATAATAATAATTTTGAAAATTACATTAATATTTTTAAATATCTTTTTGAATAATAAATTATTAATATTAATAAATCTCAAAATTTATATTTTTATTTAAAATAAACTAGCAAAATATTTATGAAATATATGTATGCACGAATAATATTATTTATTCTAAATAAAAGGCCTTTCATAAATAAAATCATAAATTTAGGAAATCTTGATAGCTAAATTAAACTATAAAAATAAAAAAAAATTGTTTTTCAAAAAATATGTACGCTCACAAATATTCGCACTCGTCGAGCAATTACAAAAAATAAAACATCGTGCACGACGTACAATACGACTACGCGACGTACAATACAAAATTTTAAATCGGTACCAAATTTAATAATAAAAAAATAGTAGAAATTTAGGGGTTTTACACCCATGTAGCCAAACGGGAATTGAGAGAACCCGGTTTAGTCATGAGTATTCTGAGAGGGTTGACTTTAGATATGATGTGGATAGTCTGCCCAGACACGTAGTGGCATGTCTTTTGGATGACAAATACTAGTGCAAGGCATTCCTTCTCCCCCGGTGTGTATCTGTGCTCGGCACCCATCATTGTGCGGCTGAGGTAGTTGATTGCTTGTTCATGGCCGCCTTCATTCTTCTGAGCTAAGAGGGCCCCAAGAGAATGGTCCATAGCACGGACATATAGTAAGAAGGGCTTTCCCATTATTGGAGTAACCAATACTGGGGGCTGGTAAGATACACCTTGATGTCGTCGAATGCGTGTTGATATTGTTCAGTCCAGACGAAAGATACGTCTTTCTTCATGAGCTGAGTGAATGGTTGACACCTTCCAGAGAGGTTCGAAATGAATCGTCTGATGTAGGCTAGCCTTCCTTGTTGTTCGTGTAGTTTTTTGAGGTTTCTTGGAGGATGCATGTCGAGGATAGCCTTCACTTTCTCCGGGTCCAGATGTATATCCTTTAAAGTGATGACAAAACCAAGGAACTTGCCGCAGGAGACTCCCAGGAATGACTTGGTTGGATTCGTCTTGAGTTGGTGTGCACGCATTAGTTCGAACACCGTTCTCAAGTCTTGGAGGTGGTTGCCCTTGAGAGGACTCTTGACTGTAATATTGTCTACGTAGCACTCCACAGTTTTGTGCAAATGATCGCAGAAAATTGTGTTCATGGCTCGCTAGTATGTCGCCCCTGTATTTTTCAATCTGAAGGGCATTACCGTATAGCAGTATACCCCCAACTGTGTTCAAAAAGATGTGTGCTTCTCGTCATCGGGAAACATCTTGATCTGGTTGTAGCCTGAGAACCCATCCATGAAGGACATCTATTCGAAGCCGCAAGTGTTACCGATCATTACGTCGGTGATCGGTAGAGAGAACTCATCTTTCGGACATGCAGAGTTTAAATTATGGTAGTCAATACAGACTCGAACTCTACCGTTCTTTTTTACGACTGGGACGATGTTGGCCACCCAGTCTGGATGTTGTTCCTCATGAATGAATCCACTAGCAATGAGCTTTTTGTCTTTATTCTCGATGGCTTTCATGAAGTCTAGTCGAAATTGTCGTTGTTGCTGTTTCACTGGTTTAGCTTTAAACGAAATGTTCAGGCGGTATACGGCGACTTTAGGGTCCAAGCCTGGCATGTCTTCATAGCTCCATACGAAGACATCGATGTATTCTCTTATAAGCTGTATAAGAGATTGGCGTTCATCGCCAGATAGGCTTTTGCTGATGAAGATTGGTTTGAAGTATGCTTCATCTCCAAGATTGACTTGGATGACTTCGTCTTCGGTAGGTGGTTCATGTTGTTCGAAGTGCAGCTCCCACCTGGTTTCCATCTTTTGAGCCCATTGTTCAAGTTTGATTGACTGGACATCGTTTGTAATTTGGTCGGCAAAAACCATGTTGACGGACAGAGTTGCTTTGAACATGTCGCCGATGTTGGAATCTGAGTCCCAGAGGAGGGAATCAGAAGAATGAGAACAACGATCTGCTTCATCATCTCATCTTTTGGGAGTTGTTGGAGGAGAGACATAGCCCAAACCATCATCGCTTCGTTGTTAGTAGTTCTCGAGTTTGCCGGGAGGAGCAAAGTGTCGTATTGTCAACTGTCGTCCTCGGCCGTAATTTAGCCCTTCATCGCTTTTGATGTCATATCCCATATTCTGGATAATATTCTTGGCCTGCCAACTATACCAAAAAATTTGTATTTTACCAGAGTCATAGTCAGCTTCTGTGTTATGCTTGGAAGAAGTAGAGTCTTGAACGAACTTCTCTCGCCAATTATACGATCGAAGATGATTAGCTATTCATCTTTCTTTCTTGCTGGAATGATGAAGTAGTGGATATCTTCTGGGTAAACTTTTTCCCATAGGTGAGGCGTCGTGATCGGTATGTAGAGGTGTGGTCCTATGCCGTTCTCTAGGGCGTATATCGTATCTATTTAATGGTTTACAGATTGATAGACATCGGAGTAATTCAAAGATAAACCATTACTAAGGAAATACGCAAGTTCTTCTTCAGGGATAACATCATCCGCTGAAGGTACATTATTCTGAGTATTGACATACTCATTGAGAGGATCATCATCTGGAAGAGGAGTCACAGTCTTGGCCGAGTTCACTACATAGGGTAATTCTTCAGGATTGGGAGGACGAGCATCAATAGGTTCCCCCTGGG
This sequence comes from Iris pallida, assembly GCA_029216955.1. Lineage (NCBI taxonomy): Eukaryota > Viridiplantae > Streptophyta > Magnoliopsida > Asparagales > Iridaceae > Iris > Iris pallida. The sequence goes on along the minus strand of JANAVB010019873.1, from coordinate 16,963 downwards.
TGTTTTATTGAGAGTGATGGTCAATGGTTTGACCTTGTCGGGTTTCTTCTTCTTCACCCAGATTGTGAGAGGCTTTAGGGTACTTTTTGAGTAGTACGCCCTTTGACTCGGATAATCAGAGGACCATCGTTGGGTAATGGAGTTATTTCAGCTTCATTGCCATCATGGTTGAGGGGTTGAGATTGGTAAAGTACCGAATCTCCATAGTAAGCTTCGATGCCTTTGAAAGGATCGACATCGACAAACTCCGTCTTCACGACACCGTCGCTGTTGACGTACTTAAAGCACTGGTGAAGTGTGGAAGGGACGATCTTGTTCTCATGTATCCATGGACGTCCTAACAAGATGTTGTAGGATACATTGGCGTCGATCACATAGCAGGAAACCTCCGTTCGGAGATCACCGATCTGATATTTGAGACGGATCTTGTCCAGCGGATGGCTTCGACCAGCATTGAAAGCTATGATATTGTGTTGGTTGCGGATAGCTTGTGTAGAGGAATTCCCAGGATTTGAAGCAAACTTCTAGGAATGATACTGAGGGAGGATCCTGGGTCGATGTGCATGCGGTCCACCTTGATCGCCCCGATATATCCTGTATAGTACAGGGGTATATCATGACAATTATTTTTGAGTAGCATGTCCTCCTGTGAGAAGGTGATATTGAGCACCAGTTCCATAGTACTGTAGCAGTGGAGGCAGGAGACATGTTCTTCGACGGGAGCTTTGACTAAAGCGAGGTAAGAGTTGGCATGTAGCAATGCCTCACTTATGGCCTTTTGCGTTTCTTTGGGGAGTCGCAATAGATCGAACAAAGACAACCTGGCGGATGTATTGGCTAGCTGAGCTAGTATGTCAAAGTTGTAGGGTCGATCCATGCCTTCGGGAGCTGGAGCCTTTAGAGATATGTCAAACCGCGTCTCCTTCTACTTGGATGTGGTTTGAGGATTGGACGGCCATCTTCTGAGCTTATAGGGGCAGCAGGAGTTTGAGAAGGTAGTGCTTCTTCTTGTGCGGGATCGTATATCCGAAGATAAGTCTTCTCCGATCGCGTCTCGCCAGATAGAACCTCATATATGGGGGAGGATACCATGTGGCATGGCTTAGATTTCTTGCCCCTTCTTGCTTTTGGAAGTGCTACCCCCTGCGTCACTTCTTAGACAAGGTCCGGATGAACCCACATGCTCTCACCACGTCCAGTTGTGAGTGGGACCAAGGTCGGGTTGCAAGCTGTTGGTAGGTTAACGACTTCTATCATTGCCTTGGGGATCGGGACCACGCCGTCTGGGACTTCTGTAGGAGGAAAGTCACCGAACTGAAGAGAGATCATGTTAGCAGATACGACCTTATCTTCAGCTTCGAGGTTGATCACTTGGCTGTCGATAAGCTGTTGTATCTTTTTCTTCAGGACGTTGCAGTCTTTGGTGGAGTGATGCACGTACTGATGGTAAAGACAGTACTTGGGATCATTGAGTTTTCTCGCCTCTGTAGGACGTCGTGGGGGAGGCAATGTAAGCTTATTACCCTTCGTCAATGTGTGGAAGATGGTAATGACATCGTCTTCGTCGAAGGAGAAGGTCTACTTATGCTTGTCAGTGGTGCCTTGAGAATTGGGAGCTCCTTTGGATGTCTCGACTTTCAGAACTTCTTTCCATATACCCCCACGAACAGGGATAGTTTGAGGATACTTGCCCTTGTCTTCGAATTTGGGTGTCTTCAACCCCAGTAGTTCCAAGTTAGGAATGTCGTTTTAAGCAGTATCAGCGGCCCCAATAAAAGAGGGCCATGTATTATACTTATGTATACCTAGACAAAACTTCACTGTAGGAAGGAAGTTATGTCGACAAGTATCCATAAGTTCTGAGTCTGGTATGCCGAGGGGCATCTTCATTGCTAACCGCCTGAAGCATTCTATGAAGGCGATGACGGACTCAGACCTCCTTTGTTTGGTCTTGATGAGAGTGGACATACTAACATGCATGCCACTCTCGTAAAACCTGTTGAGAAACAACCTTTCCAAGTCTTTGAATGAATTGATACACCCGTCAGGCAGACTGCAGAACCATTCGAAGGCTACCACCTGCAAGGTGCTAATAAACAGCTTCGACATGAATGGATCGTCTCGGGACAAGTGCAGAGTCTGTTTGTTGAAGTACGTCATATGCTGACGAGGAGAAGTCAAGCCGTCGAATGAGTTCAGCGTCAGCGGCTTATAGTTAGGAGGGCAAGTAGCGTTCTCCCATTCAGGTGGATATGGTTGAGATATCTCCATCTTCTGCAGCTCGTCTTTGTGTGAGATGGTGCCGAGGCGAGCAACCAGGGAATGCATCCTGTTGATTGAGCAGGTGTTGGAAAACAGCTGCTGAACGGTTGTCAGGTGTTATTGGCGAAGGACCACCCCCAGCATTAGCAAGATTTGGAGGAGGCACAACAGAATAATACTCCTTTTGTAGGGAAGGAGGGTTGTTGCTGTGAGCCAGACTAGCGTGGGATGAGACATTTTGTTGAGGTGGAGGAACAGCCCCGGTAGCTTGAACTGCCATGATACTAGTAAGCATATCAGCGATCTTAGCGAATGCTGTTTCGAGACCCTTTAGCCGCTTACTATTCTGATCGCTGGCTTCTTCAGGTCTTTCTCCGTCCGTCATGTATGTAGATAACATGCGAGGATGAACCGAGAAAGCAGTACAAATGGTGCTGATACTGTCTGTCTCCAAGTGGATAAGTCCTTCATCTTTATGTAGAGGAGGTAGATAGTCGCCATCGAATTCGGAGAGGTCATCGTCCTTTAGAAGGCTACCCCCAGTGTGTGGGTCATCTGCTTCAGATTCTGAGGAAATGCTACCCCCGGCTTGGGAATCTTCGTCGTCTATACGGAATCTTGCTTTTGATCGAGTGCCTATATAGACTCCTTTAGATGTGACAGCCCGTTGGCCATCTGTTGGTAGACTTAGTCTTCTCATTCTCGTATGACTGAGAGAGAAGGTCGGGTTGGTGGTCCACCATCTTTGATTGCGGCTTCCGTAAGGGGGACCCCATGAAGCCATCTTGGATGAAACACATAGTGGCTTCTCGTCGTCAGAGAAGTGCAGCCGTCGAAATACGGACTTTCTCTGAGGCACTCTTGTTACTTTGGAGCAACAACAGTTGATAACAATATTAGCGCACGGAAGTGCATTATGAATTGTTATGTTCTCTCTCGCTTTACGCTTATGATTTATCACGTTGTACAAGTCAGCGGAAGGGAGTTTTGTCTTACAACCCATGTTGCATGCATCGACGAGCTTTGCATGCAGGTTCGTAAGGTGAGTAGGCACTTCCAGACTTAGTTCATGTGCAAGGGCAACCTCCATACCTAAGTTCTATGATGTCCTTGAAGATAGCCACGTGCTATACGCGTTGGGAACTGTCTTTTTGCTGTGGGCGCATAGGCCTTGGAGAATGGGCTTGGGCGCATGCTTCTTGACAGTATGTTTGAGTCGCCTTGATGTGGGCACATAGTATGGATCCAGAGAGCCTGGGCGCATAGCCTTAGGCGCATGACTCTGAATGCCCAGCCTGTTGAAGATAGAAGTGTTCTGGTTGTGGTTATGCGCCCAAACACTCCCTTGGGTGCATGGCTTTGGGCGCATGCTTGGTGGAGCAGCACTATTTTCTCCCAATTCTGCCTCCTTCGTTCGTGTGCCTCGTCGAGTCTGGCCAGAGTGCCGCACACCCTGATCCTTGGCATCGTAGTGTTTTCTTCTACAAAGTCCTGAGTGTTGAACACTCTGTTGTTGGTTGTGGAGGAAAGAAGTCACTGGGCTGGTAGAGCCCGAAATGGTGTGAGCCTTCTCCATTTGGGGGACTCCTGTGTCAGAGTCCTGCGCCTAGGTGACAGAGTCCTCCAGATGCATATCCGCTATGACACTAGCAGGATATGCGCAGCGAGTCTTCGGAAGCCAAGTCTTGCGAGACTTGTTTGGCTTCGCTGATTTTAAGGGAGTAGAGCCGTCCCTCGAGAGCATCTCTTCGAACGCCTGCTGATTTAATTTTACGATCAGCATCTTCTGAGCACTCCCCACTTTGTCGGTATCAGATTGCGTCACCACCTTCTCATCAGAGGAAAAGATAGTCCCCAGCAGAGTCGCCATTTTTGTGGACACACACAAAAAAAGAAGAAGAAAATGCTGTCTTTTCTTTTTATTGACGCAAGGCACCACAAATCGAATACGCCTGAGAGATCCTGCGCTGAGGATCCTCGAGTACAAAAAAATAAATTCTGGGAAATGGGACGGTGGAGATCGAGCGGCAGTTGCTCCTTTACTCCGTTGACACTCCGATTACAAAAGTGAGAGAAAACCTAAGAAAATTGCTAACTTTCGGCTCACTAGTAAGAAGTGCAGCAATTTGGCTCTTAAAAATGCTCTTCGTTCTGTGTGTTTGAATAGGGAAGAGGCCCCCCTTTTATAGTTGTTCTTGAGCTGGAATGGTGTTATGCGCCCACATGGGAAAACACGCTGGTTCCTATGTGGGTGCATAGTCCTGTTTTGGGCGCATAGGACGTAGGCGCTTACAGGCTGCGAGATCGTGGGTTGGTCGTGGTGTTGACGTGGCCGCATGCTTCAGTACACGACTGCTCGTGGAGACTGACGTGGCCATGTGCTTCGGTGCATGTTTTGATTGTAGCTTTGACTGAGTCAGGCTTGGGCGCATAGCCATGTCTCAGGCTACGCGCCCTCCTTTCGGGGGAGCTAGTCTTGGGCGCATTGAGTTACACTTTGACTGGGCGCATGGAGCTTCATTCAGTGGGCGCATGGAACTTCATTCAGTGGGCGCATGGAGTCATACTGACTGGGCGCATGGAGCTACTCTTGTTTTGGGCGCCTGGAGCTATGTTTGCTAAAATTTTTTTATGCTTCTACAGTTATGTACCTACCTGCCTACATGTAGTTTTTAGTTATCCCTCCATGGTTACTTCCTGTATCCCATACGCTATGTACATATCCTATTACTGGTGGAGTCTTTAGGACCCCCTGTATACATATGTCGTGCTTATCCTATTTCCCAGCAACCTTTGTACACAGAAAAAATAGGCTGAAATGCCTACTTTCAAATCCTGATACCCCCTCGAGTACCTTCAGCTATTTGTATATCCTCTTTATGTACTATCTATATATCTATATAGTGCTTCCCTTCTATAGGTAAAATAGGACACTGCATTCTAGGTTGTACTCTGACCCAAGACTCGACCAAGTGGCTAAGGTTCCCCTTCCTCTATTCTGATACTCTTCCCTGTCCTTGATACACTATAACACAAGCTTCAAGGCACTGTTCTAACCCTTATCCACCATGTCTATTCCTGTCACATCTGTATACTCTAAGTCCTGTTACATACTCTTCACTTTTATGTATATCCCAAAGCTAATCTGTGTCCTTGCTACTGCTATCCAGACTTAGCCAAATCACTATTGAGTCACCTACTGTTCCCACTATCTGTAAGCATTCATATAGAGACTTGCTGTAAAACATTCTTCTTCGACCATCCTGTTCCATTGTGCCTACCACTAACTTGGACCTGTACATACTTGGTACAACTTCACAGGTGTCATGGGTTAAGCTACTGATACCATACCATATTCTGATACACTCAACACACCCAACTGTCATACATATATTTCCTATATGTGTATTTGGTCCTAATCACTATAGATACAATAGGTACATCTATTGACTTGCTGGTACCATAACCTACTTATATTTGTGCTACTACACTTCTTCATTAGGCTTTTGGTAGTTCATCTATGAAAGCCTAGTTTATAAGCCTACACATGTGCTACATGCACCCTAGGGACTTGACTCTTGTATTTCTTCCTAACCCTCTACAGGCGTCTATTTTAGATACAGATACTAACCCCCTCCTAATGTTCACATGGATTGTATTTCCATGTTTGTTGTTGCATCTTAAGTTCTCTGATACCCTCTATTCTAACTTGGACTGCATTCACCCAAAGATGAGAGTGAACCCCGGGTCAATCTTCAAGGTATCTCAGAGTTGTTGGTATGGATACCAATTTGGCACTTCTAACTCATGTTCCTGCCTTCAGGATATCATTCGCCTAAAGGAAACGACTCAGATACTGAACTTACAACTCGATACTAATAGACAAAATATACCAATACTGATACAGGATTCTAACATGGTATCCATAGCAACCTGGTATCAAGAGTCGGTTTGTTGTCCAGTATCAACTCTGAGTACAAAGAAACATGCATTCAACCCAATTTGTGTAATATAGATAATGTCTATCAGGTGCAATCTATTAGATAGATAATTACCATCAGTAGTCATGATTCAAGTTGAATTATTATCACTACATTTGATATGCATTACTCCACCTTCGTTTCCTATATTCCTGATACTCTGTTAACTTTACCAAGTGGACATAGGTACTACCAAGAAGGTACACTCATGTGTCCATGTAGCTATGATGTTCATGACAACCAAGATGTGATTTGGACTAAATAAAACTAACACTGTCGTAGGACCCCCTTTTACTGGCTAAGCTATCCTATAAAAACACACACCAATTACCTTAGGGACATGTAGCCACTGGTCCAAGCAATATCCCTTTGCCATCTGTCTACTCTCCTTTATAGTAATTATGTTGTTACCCTTAGCTTGCGGACTTCTTTATCTGACTCACCTGCCCTTCCTAAGACAATGTTGTAGTATAGTCCCTGTACAGTTGCTACATGGTGTCAGTTGGTAGGTACTAGCATGAATTGTTTAGGTATGGCCTATACTTATGATAACCAGCCTGCCATTAGAGGAGTATAGCCTATAATGGCCATATCCAAGCTGTCCACTACACCCCTCCCAAGATAAACACACATGGTTACCTCCTATCCTCTGTTTGCCATTGATTGTAAAAGAACAGAACAATTATCGGAGGACTGAACTTAGACTCACAATACAAACTCGCTTCTACAAAGAAAGCCTAGGGACGAAAACCTAGGTACCGCAATCTAAGTACAATTATTTATTTTAGATTCTGGGGGGTGACGATAGAGGCTCGGGAAAGCGACGGCAACTCTGCCTTACTCCTTGGACGATCGGGTGCAGCCTTGGCTCTGTAGAAGAACTGTCATGACCCGCACCCTAGAGTAAGTGCACGAGACGTGGGTACGTCCAGCCTACGCCGCAGTATCGACGGTAGAACGCTGTCCTAGGTCAACATACATCTAACAAAACATATCTAAACAGTTTATACTCCCCGAATGGGGGTGACAGAGCAGTAATAAAACTCAATCACAACTAAGGAAGAGATAGCACGATATGAAATAGAACTCAAGGAAACAAACAGATGATAAAGTAGTCAAAGATAATCCCAGCAAATATCCAGAAGTACATGGTCTTAGATACAAAAATGAAGGAATATATACAACTCAGAACTCAGAATAAGGTCTAGCTAAACATGTCTCAAGACTACATAAAATAAGATAAGCCTAACTAATCTAGTCTAGGCAATGGGGGTGATGTCCTCAGCTAGAGCTAGGTCCTCCTGAGGGTCCAGCTCGCAAGTGTCATCTAAGGCTGCCACGTAGAAAGTGTCCAGACAGGCCTCCTCCTCGTCCTCTGTAATATTTCAACAGGTCCAGTCAGGACAGGAGCGAGCACAGTACATCTCAACAGTTCATAGCAGGTTAAAAAATATAATCATGCAGTAAAGTAATATACAAGTACTGAAAGAAGTGCAGTATGTAAACAGAGAGAGAAAGCTGTAAATAGAAATATCTACTATAAATAGAGAACTAACATGTGGCTTGAGTCAGAGTACAATATGGACATGTAAATAGCATGGGATGATTCTGATGCTACACTATGGAATGATTCTGATGCTACACTACTAGTGTATTATTCACATGTCCACTTCTACTCCCCCGTATCCCTAATCAATACACAAGGATCCAACCAGGTAATGTTATGATTCCATGCAAAGGCCCCCGAAGGGTGGTACATGGAAGTCCCATAAATGGAGATTCTAGGAAACCCAATGTATGGGATAAGGATTCAAGGAAGACTTTGTGATCATAAGAGTATATGTCACAATTGATCAGAGAACCAACGCAGCATAGTGATACGCTATGTAAGTGAAACGCACAGAACATGTAGTACCCGGTGCTCCCTAAGGATAACATCTCAAGAAGAGATCCATAGAGTACCAATCCGTGTGACCAACGTGACAGTACAAGTAAAGTAATTTAATGCTGGAAATAATTCTAAGCAAGATATGAAATGATCAGAGAATGTACTCGCCTGGTATCTGAGTGTCCAATATGAAAGTACAGTCCGAGGAGTGGTGTCTGGCTCCTAATCAGAACAACACAAGTCACAACAAGTCTAAAATAGTATAATGAAGTCCTACTATGCATTCTTCATGATTCTAGGTCAATCGAGGCCAAAGTCAACTCTTGGTCAACTCTGGTCAACCCTAGAAGTCAAACTAGGTCCATCTAGTCTGAATTAGGCCAAACTAGTCTACCTTAGTCCAATCAAGTCTAGTTTAGTACTCCTACACAATCACTAGGTCAAACTAACATCACACATACACAAATATTTAGCACAAATATCTATGCACCCTATATATACATTACATACCTATATGATATCCATATATAAATAGATATTCATATATATTATATATTCACAATACATTATTAACTTCTATATATAAAATACAACTTACATTATATATATAGATACATATATTAGAGTTTACCTTACATATATACTACATATTAGGTAATAGGATAGGCAAAAAGAGAGGGTGTGTGAACTAGTGAGTGTGTGTGAAGAGAGTGAACTGAAACATGACAGGAATTAGGAATTTGATGTGTACGTGAATGTGTGTAGGGTGAGTGATGTGTGTGTTGGTGAAGAGACATACGTGAGTGGCTGTGTGTGTGTGTGTGTGTGTTTGAGGGAGAGTGGACTGTGAGGAAAACTGTGTGATAGATAAATAAAACTGAAAATCTGGAAAAACAGTGGCAGTGTTCTATTTGCAGGAAATTAGAGTTCAAGACAATTGAAAAACACAAAATCAGTTTTAGGAATCAAAATCACACCCAAACAATACACAACCAAAACTGGAAACTAATACTCAGTTTTCAGTCTAGGACTAATTCCCAGATTTCATACCACATTAGAATTAACCATAGCTTCATAAAAACACAATAATCAATTTACACTAGTTCCTGAATTCTCAGTTTAGTCTTACGCAATTTCTTAGATTAATACAATATAGAAAAACATTTGAAATCAAAACTGTTGACAGTTCATAATGGAGAGAATTCCAGGTTAAAAGAACTGGAAACAATGCTCAGATATCTGGTTATGAATCAGGTGACTGGTTCAAAAGGGAATCTTATCTCAGGTTTACAGTGAAAGTTCAACCCATTCCCAGGTTAAAAGAATCAACATTATAAATCGAAATCAGTTGGCAGTTTCCATTTTGAATCAACCCAATGGCCAAAAAGGCCATTCACAAACAAAAGCTAAATTCGAAATGATATATCTCAACAATGTGGATCAACACAAAAGTGGGGGATGATTTACAGTGAAGAAACATCAGATAATCAGGAAAAATTAGTGTTCAGGAATTTGAAAACAAACAGTATTAGGAAATGGTTTCAGTGAACTATGGTTCTTACTGAAATCGAATTTTAAACATTCATTCAACTAACAAATGAATCCCTTACTCCCTAAACAGGATATTTGAAGAGTAGTAATTAAGCATAACATATACATGCTATAAATCATCAACTAAAATCGAACAAGGAAAAATAAACAGTGAGCAATCACTGATACCTGACAAATTCAGAATGTAACAGTCCAGCCTACTCATTCATTCGAATCCCCAAGCTTCCACATAAAAACTTAACTCAAACATGTAAACTAATATTATCAGAGATTAACAACACATTTTGGATCTATCTAATCAAATTAAAATAGAATTTAAAAGCATTAAAACAATTTAACACATGAACACAAAATAAGAATACTGATACATACAGTGCACGACACGTGCACGGGCAAATGCGTGTCCGATACGAAACGATAGCTCATGACACTTTACGAACCTCGTGTCAGTCACAAGTACTACACGTGTGTCGAGTCTCGTGTCATAACACAGCGTGTCGTGTCCTGTGGAACCCCCGAGTAGCAGGGGATCCAATCCGAGCGCGCGCGTGTGTCAACAGTGCGTGTCCACGCGTCGATTATGACACAACACGACACGACACAGAGACGACCCCAAACACATAGAAATGCAAAAAAGACATCACAAACAAACTTCCTATTCAGAAACTTCCTGGAAATTAGGTCGAAAAGTCCTCTGAGGCATTTCGACAAACAGATTGGGGACAGGTCTGATACGTGTCCAAACGGACACGAAACTATTGAAACCCGACACAAAACTAATGCAAACACTTAGGGGACTCCTAGGGCTTCCTGAATATGTAAAAAAATTAGAATTTCATGGAGAAATGGAGAAGTTACCTATAGTTGAACTTCTAGGAAAAATCCTCTTTGAATAGCTCTTCTTCTTGATGTCCCAATCCAATCAAATCATAACAAACTGAAAACTTCAATGACAGCAAGAATAGGTGTATTAAAACCTAATGGAGGAGATTGGAATGAAAAAGGAAATGGAATGGAAATCTAGGGATTAAATGAAGTAGGGAACAAACCTTTCTTAAACTTTGAGCTTTCCTAAGAAAGAGGCAACCCTAAAAATTAGGAGGGTATTTATAGGGTGATGTTCCCAATGTGGATAGGGGTGGTGGCCGGCTACTTAGTCTAGGGCTTAGGGTTTTGCTATTTGCGCTTTGGGCCAAACTACAAGGCTATGAGTTAAAATGATTTATCAAAGGCTCTAAATCATAAGCCATGACTTATGACTTTCTAATTCCTAATGCTAACTAGAGTCTAATGACCAAACCAAGGATTAGCTTAGGCTAGACTAGAGTCATATAACATAACCAAGTCCATACTAACTAGGGTTAGCTCCTAGGTTGGTCTACAAGGGTCAAAACTAGTCAAAGTCAACCTAGTCTAAAACAATTCCAAAATAATCCCTAAAAATTCCCATAAATTTAAATAAATTCTAATAAATTTAAATTACCCCAAAAATGTCAAAAATACCCTCACACTAGAAATGTCGTAGTGACAAATCTACCCTCCTTAAAAGAATTTCGTCCTCGAAATTGAAAGGTGAAATACAACTGATGAGAAGGATAGAAAGTATACCTCACGGTCCAAAAAGATATGGGTAGCGCTCGCGCATCTCATCCTCCCACTCCTAGGTAGACTCTCCTGGAGAATGATGCCTCTATGCGACGCGTACCAAGGGTATCACCTGGTTCCTCAGAACCTTCTTCCGTCGATCCAGAATCTCCACTGGCTTCTCTGGATAGCTGAGAGAAGGCCCAACCTCTATCTCTGAATGATCGAGTACATGGCTAGGGTCAGCCACGTACCGTCTCAACTGTGATACATGGAATACGTTATGGACCACCACTAGCACAGGCGGCAAGTCTAGCCTGTAAGCAACGTCACCGACTCTCTCGGTGATAACGAAAGGGCCGATGAAGCGCGGGCTAAGCTTCCTGTCTCCACCAAAACTTATCGTACCATGAGTCGGAGATATCCTCAAGAAAACCTGGTCTTCGACCTAATCAAAAACAAGGTTTCAATTAATTATAATAAACAAACATGATAAAAAATCACAAACAACAAACCTAAATCTAATCCTACTCTAATCTGTACCTCAAACTCCAACGGCCTCCGGTGGCTATCGGTCCAGTGCCGATGTCTGTCCTGCGCCACGCGTAGTCTGTCCCTGATGAGCTTCACCTTCTCGGCTGCATCAACAACCATCTCTGGCCCCAGTAAAGCTCGTTCACCAACATCATCCCAAGATAAGGGTGTACGAAACCTGTGCCCGTACAGAGCCTCGAAAGGTGACATCTTAATGCTGGCCTGGAAACTATTATTGTAAGCAAACTCCACCAAATGAAGATGATCCTCCCAGGAACCTCCAAAGTCCAGGATGCACGTCCGTAGTATATCCTCAAGTGTCTGAATAGTCCGCTCCGACTGTCCGTCCGTCTGGGGGTGGTATGCAGTACTAAACTTGTGCTGAGTGCCTAAGCTGGTCTGCAGACTCCTCCAGAAATAGAAAGTAAATGGCTATCCCGATCTGAGACGATGCTGACTGGAACTCCATGAATCCTGACTATCTGCCGTATATACATCTCTGCCAGCCTCTCTGTAGACGTACCCACCTTGAATGGCAAAAAGTGGGCCGATTTGGTCAACCTGTCAACGATAACCCAAATCGCATCTTTTTCTCCTGGAGTACGCGGCAATCCTGAAACGAAGTCCATAGTGATATGCTCTCATTTCCACTCGGGAATGGGCATCGGCTGCAACAATCTACCGGGCCTCTGTCTCTCTGTTTTGACCTGCTGACAGACCAAATACCTAGCCACGAAGCGAGCCACCTCCCGCTTCATCTCTGACCACCAAACATGCTTCCGCAGATCTCGGTACATCTTCTTGGCACCCGGGTGTATAGAGTACTGAGATCTGTGGGCCTCCTGCATAACCTGCTCCCTGAGATCTCTGCTGGGCACACATAATCTGGAACCGTGCCGCAAGGCACCATCCTCTGTAAGAGAAAACTTGCCCTCCAACAATCCTGCTCGAACCTGCTCTCAGAGACACCGCAGAGCAACGTCCTCAAACTGTGCCGACTTGATCTTCTCCACCAAGTTTGACTGAATCTGCATCCCCCATAACTGCATCTGCACTCCAGGCACGATCACCTCAATCCCAAGGCTCTCCAAGTCTGCAAGAAAATGTCGATCCATGGTCAAACAAATGGCTGTCGGATACCTACTCAAGGCATCGGCAGCCACGTTGGCCTTCCCTGGGTGATACTGAAGTAGGATGTCAAAATCCTTCATCAACTCTAGCCATCTGCGATGTCTCATGTTCAACTCCTTCTGAGTGAACACATACTTTAAGCTCTTATAATCTGTGAAGATCTTCACCCTTTCACCATACAGATAATGCTTCCACAACTTCAGAGCAAATATCACTGCTGCCAGCTCTAGGTCGTGGGTAGGGTAGTTCTTCTCATGGGGACGTAATTACCTGGAAGCATAGGCAATCACCTTTCCATGCTGCTGCAAGACGCAACCCAGCCCCTTCCCTGAAGCGTCATTATAAATAGTGAAACCACCTGATCCTGAAGGCAATGTCAGAATCAGAGCTGTCGTAAGCCGCTTCTTCAACTCATCAAAAGCTGCCTGACACTCCTCTGACCAAACGAACTGTCACGACCCGCACCCTAGAGTTAGGGAACGAGACGTGGGTACATCCAGCCTACGCCGCAGTGTCGGCGGTAGAACGCTGTCCTAGGTCAAAACGTCTAGCAATATAAAGCTTAAACAGTTTATACTCCCCGAATGGGGGTGACATGATAAAAGTAGACTCAATCACAACTAAGGAAGAAGAAGCACGATATGATATAAACTCAAGGAAAGACAGATGATAACATAGCTGATAGATAGATAAATGAAACTGCTGAAAAGAAAAGAAATCCCAAGTACATCAGAAAGTCTAAGTGTCTAAGATAATATAAATCCCAGATCCCAAGTATCAATAAGTACAATCATCCATGAAATACTGAAATGAAAGCATCCTAGTCTAAGGGTGTGTCATCCACAGCTAGTGGGGCCTGCTGATGGTCCAGGTCCAACATCTCATCTAAGGTGGCACCGTAATAGGTATCCACACCAGCCTCCTCCTCGTCCTCTGTAATATTTTCAACAGGTCCAGTCAGGACATGAGCGAGTACAGTACATCTCAACAGTTCATAGCAGGTTAGAAGATATAATCATGCAGTAAAGTAAGATACAGGTACTGAAAGAAGTGCAGTATATAAACAGAAAGAGAAAGCTGTAATAGAAATATCTACAATAAATAGAGAACTAACATGTGGCTAGTGAGTCAGAGTACAACATAGACATATAAATGGCATAGGAGATTCTGATGCTACACTATGGAAGAGATTCTGATACTACGCTACTTGGATAGTATTCACATGTCTATTTCTACTCCCCTGTACCCCCAATCAGTACACAAGGATCCAACCAGGTTATGTTATGATACTATGTAATGCCCCCGAAGGGTGATAAGCCTCTGAAAGGTGATAAGCCTCCAAAAGGTGATAAGCCTTCGAAAGGTGATAAGCCCCCGAAGGGTGATACATAGTAGACCCATAAATGGGATAAGGATTCCAGGAAGACTCTGTGATCATAAGAGTATATGTCACAAGTGATCGAAGAATCAATGAAGCATAGTGATACGCTATGTAAGTAAAACGCACAGAACATAGAGTACCCGATGCTTCCTAAGGATAACATCTCAAGAAGGGATCCATATAGTACCAATCCGTGTGACCAACGTGACAGTACTAGTAAAGTAATCTACTGCAGAAAATAGTTCTAAGTAGGATATGAAATGATCAGAGAATGTACTCGCCTGGTATCTGAGTGTCCAACTGAAAGGTACTGTCCGAGGAGTGGTGTCTGGCTCCTATTTAGAACAGCACAAGTCATAACAAGTCCAGAATAGTATAAAAGAGTTCTACTATGCATTCTACATGATTCTAGGTCAAACTAGGCCAAAGTCAACTCTTGGTCAACTCTGGTCAACCCTAGAAGTCAACTAGGTCAACCAAGTCTAGACTAGGTCAAACTAGCCTATACTAGTCCACCTTAGTCTATACTAGGTCACTATGGTCTAAACAAGGCTATACTAGCTAACTAGACCCATATCAAGTACTTATAACCTATATAACACAAGTCAAACCAACTTCACACAACTTATATAACATCTGGGCCTACACATGGAAATCACATAGTAAATATATATATATATATATATATATATATATATATATACATATGGCTACCTATAGGTACACCACACATAACATCATATATATGATTTCCATATAAATGTATCCTCATATATACATAATACATGGCATATATATAGGTATACATCCCTATACATTACACTCATATACTTATATTATATATATACATATCTGAATACATATCACTATTTATAATACACATATATTATAATATATAGGATACATATATGCATCTCCTACATATGTAAATATATTTATATACTAGAACATAGGAATTAGGATATGGCAATGTGTATAGAGAGGCAGGGAGTGAAGAGAGTAACAATGTGTGTGTGAAAGCTTGTGTGTGTGAGGGGAGAGTGTGCAATAGTGTATGGCAGAGAATAAAGTGTTTAAGTGAGGGAACTCAATTTCAGAAATCTGTGTGTGTGTGTGAATACAGGATAATGTGGCAGTTCAATAGGGTAGGAAATAATGTATACATTAGGGTGTGGGTGTGTCATACATGTGTGCACAGAAAAGAGGGAGGAATGGATTTTAGTAAAATCATTAAGGTTTTAAGCTATTCTCAGTTTAAGTCAACTTAACATGATTTGGAAAATCTGTAGCATGTCTAACTCAGGAAATCAGTTCCTGAAAAATCAGGAATAGGAAAATCAGTTTTTCAGGTTTTTTGCCTAAACAAAAATAGCAATCCCATCTTCACTTTCTCAGGTTCAAAACCTATTCTCAGATTTTCCATCTCAAAACCATGTGAAACTTCACATTACACTCTGATTTTACCTTCAGAGAAAATCCTAGGGTCCAACTCATTCTCAGTTTTAAGTAGTGTCAAGTGAGTAATCTCACATAACACAGGTGTCACCCTCATTTTCCGTATTTCCAGTATTTCGTATTTATACTCGTATCTGGATTTTGGCATGTATTTTTATTTTTCTTAACTTGTGGAATTTCGGTATTTCTTGTATTTTGGGTTTTGACATGGCTCGATTTTAATTGGTTTGGATTGGTTTGGTTTAGTTTAATGTGTATTGGAACACCTTAGCCTATGCTCCACCTCAACACACGACATCCCACGTCTTTAAAACTCTACCAACTTTTTCTCTCTCCTCATAACCTCCATTAATTTCTTCTTCTCCTTCCTATACACAACATCTTCTTCTTCCTCCATACAACTCTCCCAACCATAGGCAAGTGCACCTTGCCACCACATGAGAACCCTCTTTTATTTGTCCATTTGCTAGATTAGGACATGGTGATCAACATTAGAACTTAGCATTTTGTGATTGGAGTCTCCATTGTTCTAGATCTAAGTTTTTCTATTTTTGGTTTGGCATGGTTTTGATCTATTTAGGTTGGATTTTATGGGTTTGATGTTTCCATGTGGAAGAGAGTCAATTCCACCTGGTTGGGAGCTTTGGAAATCTTGATTTGGAGTTCGGATGGCCTAGTTGTGATGCTTTGAAGTTTTGGAGCCATGGGAGCTTCTTCTCAGCCAGGAGAAGAAGACCCTTTCCCTTGCGTGCGTGTTTTATGAAGCCGCTCTCCTGTGTGCGTGACTTTTCTCGTACGCAGCTCTTGCGTGCGTGATTTCTGTACGCAGCTCTCCTACGTGCGTGACTTTTCTCGTACGCAGCTCTCCTGCGTGCGTGATTTTTTGTAGCAGCTCCTGCGTGGTGATTTCTAGTACGCAGCTCTCTGCGTGCGGGCTTCTCGTACGCAGTCTTGCGTGCGTGATTTTGCGTACGCCGATCTCCTGCATGCGTGACTTTCGCGTAAGCAGCTCTCTACGTGCGTACTTTAGCTCTCCTGCGTGCGTACTTTCGTGCGTACGCTGTGCGTGTCCTTGTGCATACTGCACCCTGAACCCCCTTGCTTAACCCTTGGCTCTTAGAGTTTTGGTCTTTTCTTAAGCTTGGCTCTTCTATAGCCTTTGTCATGAACTTGATTTACTTAATATGTTTGGAATGA
>JANAVB010019872.1:0-111471 GCA_029216955.1 Iris pallida | reverse complement strand
GCTTGTATTCTGGTTCTGGGCGTAACAAGCTGGGATAAAATCTTTCGACAGCCACTTCCTTCTGTTGTAGCGGCAGATGAGGGCATCACCTACAACATGCCCTCTTATATGCTAGGGCTCAACAAATTGGGGTGATGTAGTATCAACCACCCCATCAAATAGCGGTTAGGGCAGCTCCACTCGGGGAAAATTGTTTTTTTTCCCTTCATGGTCGGGACCTCCTCTACAAACTCTCGTAGACCCCATTGTAGGTTACACACCATCATAGGAAGCAGGTCCAAACGATGGCCGAATGCCAGCTTTACACCAGGCATGATAAGATTCCTTGCCACCTCTCTACAGAGCCTGACCTACCAGGAAGCACATAGTCCCGAAGCCATATCATTAGATAGGCAGCTAGCACAGCCTTCGAGGATATTCTGTGCATGAAATACTAGAAACAACTATAGATGTTGTCAGCTAGCTCCTTGTTTTCATCCTCTCGCAGATTCCTCTCGTCTAGTTCCTTCATTTGGGCAGTGATTTCTTCACTCTTAGACCCTGAGGAGTAGTAAACCGAACCTTCTTCACGTCGCCTTTGTCCTGAGTAAAGATATAATCCCTCCAAACAGTCACATGAGAGGATGCTCTAGTCTTGTCTTTACGTTGTTTCACATAATGGTGGCACAACAATTCCTTGTAGACAGCCATCATTTGTGAATTCTTTTCTTCCAAAGCGGAGAGCTCCTCATTTGTTGGAGAATACTTCTCATATGGCTTAGTCCCCAAGGGAGTTTTGAGACTTCGAACATCTCGTGGAGTGCTAATCCCAGCTCCCCTACGGGCATATAAAATATCCCGATATAAGGATTGCACAGCTCCAGGAAGGCCAGGAACATAGGCCAGTTTATCTCCATGCCAGCCTGGGTACCCGTATGGCAGAATCCAAACCAAGATCCTTGAGCTCGTCCTTGTACTTTGTCAGCATCCAAAGTGTCAGATCGTCTCACTTTGGCATGTAATGACACAACCTTCAACCCGAAATTCCCCTTTCGGGTACGTGATCTTGGCCACAAGCATAAGATTGGCGAAGGTCGAAGCACTGAAGGCAAAAGTGTTGTTGGGCACATCACCGAATATGCCTCCGGGGCATAAAACTCACAGCATGTAAGACGGCCCACGTACAAAGGTAAAAACATTCTTTTGGTCAGAAAAGGAGTCAAACTAGATAGACCACAAAATTGCTCCCCATGGGATGGGGTAAGGTCCATTCTATTCTCCTCTTCGAGGCCAAACAAATAAAAGCGATCAATGGTAGCTGATGCTCGATCTTCGGCATATACATATGAAGACCCTTCGCCTCAAAGAACCAGTCTTTCTTGATCTTCAAAAGCTTTGCTTCATAAGACGCCAGTCTATCCCCAAACAGAAATTGGGGCTTTAGATAAGATTCGGTTGTACTCCCAGCAGTACGGATTAGGCCCCTCTCTATCATGGCCTGGAGGAAAGAAGGGAGCTGATCCCTGATCAGCGCTATCCTTTTCGGCGACTGGTCCAGCATAATCACAGCCATAGCCGGATTGGCCACTTCTTCATTGAAGTACAGACCCATTTGGCAGAGGGAGTAGTCGAACAAAATCTCGTTCAAATAAGTCAAAGTCGTAGACACTGCAAAAAAACAAAAGGTAAAAAAGTTAACAAAAATATAGTCCTTTTGATGAGAGACAAAAAGTCATGTGCAGCCTGGCGTCAGAGCATCTGAAGTTATGCCCATCAGCGAAGGCCAAAGCCTCGGCACATCATCAGTACATAAGTCCACGTGTGGCTGAGTTATACCTCCGCGCATCACCAGGACCAAAGTCCATGCGTGTTGGTAATGAAAAGCTTTAGCGCATCTCCAAGATCGAAGTCTATGCGCATCAGCAAGATGAATATTCGGACATCTTCAGGACCGAAGTTTATGCACGTCAGCAAAGTGAAGCTTAGGCGCATCTCCAGGGTATAGTTCGATGAGCTACACCCATGTGATTCAGTAGGGTGGTTAGCGCATGTTCCAAGATGGTTGCCCATCCATGTGCTCAAATCATGCACAAAGTGTCTGTGTTTTTTTGGGACGACGACAATGGCGGCCATTGTAACCACCACTTTTCTAAAATGAGGGTAATTTTGAACTTTTATGAAATTGACCATGTTAATAATTTATTCGATTTAGATTATTTTAATATTATTTAAATAGATGTATTGTGATTGTGTCCCTTGCTAGTGAAACCTTATAACTACTTAGCCTAGAGATTACATGACCATGGAGACCTAACCATGTGATTAGATTAGCTAATTATTACTCTTTAGGCTAAGGGTATTTTGGTCATTTGTGAATTATTATTATTTGTGAATTTTATTTAATTGATAATGTGCTAAGTGAGATGTTAGGCCTTAACCTAGAATTTTCTAATCTAGATGTTAACCATGAGCCTAGATTTGATTAGTAGATTCCAACTAGATGACAAGGTTAGTAATATCTAGATATTAATCTAAGTTTAGATATTTTGCCTGTAACCCTATTTTCTTTGGGCCTTTAATAGAAGGGGCTTGATTTCAACTTGAAAAGGCCTTTAATAACAATTAGAACCTAATCCTAACCCTAGTGAACCCATGACAGCTAAGAGGCAACCCCTTTCCTATATAACAATATGTTAGCCTCATTCCTTGCCTCTTTCATTAAAACTCGAACCCTAAATGTGTTCTTCCCCAAATTCCCCCTTTCTCCAAATCAACTCCAAATTAAGCCCAATAAGTTGCAATACACTCCCTAGTGTAGAGCAAGCCTCTAGAAGCTAGCTAGCAAGGATTTGGAAGCTTTAACCTTAGGAATTTGGTGTGGGTTCATTTCAAGGGCTTTTACATTGAGATTCTAACTCTCAATAGGTAATGATCTCTAAAACCATTAAATTTTTGATTTCTTTTCATTGATGCATTCATTTAGGGTCCCCTAGTCCTAGGCTAAGTTTGGTTCGATTTTGAATCCATTTAGTATGTGTATCGGAGGAGTATCGGAGAACTATTCAATATGTTCAATGAAATGCTCTTAGAAACTTTTGTTCTCTGATTTCTGTGAAAAATATATTTTAGGAAAGCTAATAATGTGTGGATTACATTTCTAAATGACTGAGTTGGTTTTAGGGTGTTTAGGACACAATATCTGGACACGGGGATACGGCACGAGGCTTTGGTGCACTTTTGCTACCCGAACCTCACTTCTCTGTGGACACGACACGAGGAGACACAATATTTGGTCAGTAGCTAGGGGCAACCACTGACAGGACACACACAAAATTTTAGGGGATTTGGTGGAGTATTCGAGGAGTTTTCGACTCCAAAGATGTCACACACTCACGGCACACGCACAAGAACACCGCTCTGATACGGCTTCGTATCGAGGACACGACACACTATGGACACGACTCAGGCAAACTGACACACACCCTAGACCTAGTACCTATTGGTACACTGTACGACACTTTGCCTTGACACACGTGTCCCACAAGAGCCGACACACACGCACGATGACTGTTCTTCACATGTTCTGTTACCAGGATGTATTCCTATTGGACAATTGTTACACACATTCATGGACACAATTGGACACTCCTTGACACACATGACACCTTGATTTGTTGACACATGCATGTTTATACATAGAACACACACTCACACCTCTTTCTTCCAATTTACAATACATTTATACATATTGTTTGTATATATATATATTATATATATATATATATATATATATATATATATATATATATATATGTTAAGGGCTGTGAGTGACTTGTGTTGAGTGTTAGATCTGTTAGAGAGTTTAGAAGTTAGTTGTTAGTGTCAATAAGAATCCAGACATGGAGAGGCATGTAATAATGAGAGGTATATGTGTATGTATATTAGATATATAATATATATATATATATATATTATTATAAATATATATATATATAATATATATATATAGGTTAAGGGCTGTGAGTGACTTGTGTTGAGTGTTAGATCTGTTAGAGAGTTTAGAAGTTAGTTGTTAGTGTCAATAAGAATCCGGACATGGAGAGGTATGTAATAATGAGAGGTATATGTATGTATGTATATTAGATTACGGGTTTGTGAGGGTTGATAGTTAGATGTGTTATATTAGTTAACCTATATGGAATCCTAAATATCCTAATATATATTAGCCTATGACTAGGATTATGAGTTAGTATATGCTAGATGTTGGTCAATAGTCTAAGTGACATAGATGACTAGTCTAGGTTTGACCCAAAACCCTTGATGCTTGACTTTGACTCCTAGTTTGACCAATGTTAACAAGAGTTGACTTAGAGTGGACTCTGACCTAGATTGACCTAGAAGCATGTAGATTTCACTGTACACTTCCATTATTACAAAATGAACACATTATAACATGTTTTGCTCTAAATAGGTCTGTGACTTCAGTTTTGACATCTTTACATATCGGATGTTCAGGTTATCAGGCGAGTACATTCTCTAATTGTTTTATTATGTTGATATATCCTGCGATGCATGTTATACTAGTGTTCTATCTTGATTCTGACACGATAGACTCACGGATTGGTATTTTATGGATTCCTTGACTAGAGTTATGTAGTTTCATGACTATCACGAATAATGTAAATCATGACTAATGCATCCATCAATAACAATGAAATGCATGTCGAAGAACCTGGATTCCACGTATACTAGTCGGACGGGGAAACACCTAGGAGACATGTGAACATACCCTTTCTATCCCGTCGATCTTGCGTGAATAATTGCGGCCACACACGTAGGTGTATGGTTTGCTGGATATCTCCCTCTAGTCGTTCACATGACAAATTGGTATTTTAAATCACTGGTCAAAACACTAATTCTTTAAGCTGTCTATTACATAACTTGTATGACAGGATTACCATTATTATATCTTTCTGTTTTCATATTTGCATGTTCTTTATACTCGTCTTTTTCATGTACATTATCTCTATAACTTGATCGTCAAGAATTTCATTATTATTACATACTCATATCGCTTGTAAATTATTTTGAACTGTTATAGGTGATGTGCTCATTTCATCCTGACTGGATATGTTGACAAAATATTACAGATGATATAGATGATTGCCCTATTTTCTATGAGGCCTACGAGGGTGGCACTCAGGAGCTAGAGGAGGATCCAGTCCAGTAGAGAGTGCCTAGTATTAGCATAGAACTTCTAGCTTTCAGTTTGTATCGAATTGTTCCGAATGTTAGTAGAGACATATTTATATTCTGGATATGTATTATTTGTGTTGGACATTACTGTGTGTTGTGATAACTCTACTGTTTATATTTAGTTTCTTCCTTTTATCTGATTCCATATCGTGCTCTATCTTCCATAAACTTGTGATTGAGATTATATAGTTGAGATGTTATATTAGACCTCCGTGCGGAGATGACAGGTTTATATTTTTTTTTGTTAGATGTTATAGATGTCCTATATAGCATTCTACCGTCGACACTGGGGCGTAGGCTAGACGTACCCACGTTCTCGTATTCCTAATCAGGGTGTGGGTCATGACACATTTTTGTGGTGGCCCATGCAGGTCAGTGTCGCAACTAGTACGATTTTGTAGTGGTGCTCGACTTAGAGTACTTCTACGAGCCTGCTATTAGGATATAGGATTAGGCTGTATAGAGACTTACTCAATCACACCTAGGAAACTTCCAAATCTTCTGATTTTAATCATTCATTACAAATTCTTCAAATTCAACTGTCCTTCCTTAATAATATCTTATCTTCTGCCATATTGATCTTTTGTTCGAATCTATCTCCAGGATGACCGTGACTCGAGCTCAGGCAGCTGAATCCAGTGCAGCACCTGGAGGTCTTCCTCAACAGTTTCAGAGGCCTAGTATCGTCGTGCCAGAGACTCTTCTACCTCTACATGCACTGCCGATAGACACTTTACAGATGTTCGCTCTTTTCCAGCAGATGATGGAGTCGCAACAAGCACAGGCAGAGCCATCGCAGCGTTAGACAGAGGTCTTGAGGCAGAGCATGGAGAATGCTCATCAGTTGGCACTGGCAGCAGTCGAGAAGGTAGCTACTATTCTGCCACAGGGTGCTGCTGCCCAAGAGCTGCAACAGGCGAGGCCTGGCTCTGTGTTAGTTTTCAAGAAGATATACCCTCGAGAGTTCAAGGGAACCAAGGGCATCCTTTATGCCGATGATTGGCTAGAGGATGTGGAGCGAAGCATGGAGTTGGCAGAGATCCCGGGGAGGCTGTAGATATCAGCAGCAGCGAGTCACTTCTTCGACATCGCGTTGACCTGGTACCGCACGGACCCTTATGCATCAGTGAGAGGGCTGACCTGGGAGAACTTCCGGAGGCTATTCAAGGAGAAGTTTTTTCCTGATGTAGCGCGTTGGAGGGCCGGTTTGCAGGATTGGTCCAGGAGAACTCGTCGGTGGACGAGTATGCGACGGAGTTCTTTCGCCTGAGCCGATTCGCCCCAGGCATGGTTCAGGATGTGGGGGAGAAGGCTCGTAAGTTCATGAGGGGCATGAACCACGTTGTTCGTTCTCGTACATCTAGGCATCTCGAGACAACTTTTGAGCAGATACTGATGGATGCTCAGATTGCTAAGGAGGACTTCGGTCTTAGGCCTAAGAGGGTCGGTGATGTCATAGGTGGTACTAGTAGTAGTACAGAACCGACTAAGCGTCCCCACGTTCAGAAGGAGTACCATCAGCGAGCTGAAGCTCAGGTTCAGCAGCAGAGGCAGGGAGATCGGGCTTCTCTTTGGAACTATTATAAGAAGCCTGATCATTCATTGTATATCTACAGAAAGAGATGAAGATATGTCTGTTTTGTGGGTCAGCTGCGCACCAGATAATGGATTGCCCTAAAGTACCCCCATCTGGCGGAGTACAAGGCCAGAGAGGTGGAGATAGGCCACCTGTGGCACCGCATCATGCCCAGCACCAGAGGGGTAGGGCTTTTGCGTTGAAGGTCGAGGAGGCCGATGCTGTAGGTGATGGGATAGCAGGTTTTTCTTCATGTTCTTGTTTCATCCTTCCATCTTGTATATGTTTCAAATAGTACCTTTTGATTTTTGCTTATACTGTGATAGATAGTAGTGACCCTGATTAAGACTGTGATATCACGACCAGTAGGACCATGATTTGCATATTATTAGATATAATTTTTTTGACCTTGATTATTGGGGGTTTAACATAGAAGAAGTACGACCATCTTAATTTCTTGGAAATTTTTCTAAGCAGGGTAGATTTGTAACCACAACTTTCCTAAAATGAGGGTTACTTTGAACTTTTGTGAAATTGACCATGTTAATAATTTATTGGGTAAATTTAGATTATTTTAATATTATTTAAATAGATGTATTGTGATTGTGTCATTTGCTAGTGAAACCTTAGAACTACTTAGCCTAGAGACTAACCATGACCATATAGACCTAACCATGTAATTAGATTAGCTAATTATCACTTTTAGGCTAAGGGTATTTTGATCATTTGTGAATTTTATTAAATTGATAATGTGCTAAGTGAGATGTCAGGCCTTAACCTAGAATTTTCCTAATCTAGATATTAACCATGAGCCTAGATATTTGATTAATAGCTTCAAACTAGATGACAAGGTTAGTAATATCTAGATATTAGTCTAAGTTTAGATATTTTGCTTGAAACCCTATTTTCTTTGGGCCTTTAATAGAAGGGGCTTGATTTCAACTTGAGAAGGCCTTTAATAACAACTAGAAGCTAATCCTAACACTATTAAACACCCATGACAGCCAAGAGGCAGCCAACTTGCCATATAACATCATGTTAGCCTCCACTACAACAAAAAACCCTTTTAATGACGCTCGACAGGGAGTTTTAATGACGGCTGATACATAAGCGTTATCAAGTTGAAAAATACCTTTTTTCTATGATGGTTTGGACTAATTTTGGGCTTTTTATAACGTTTATAAAAAAACGTCATTAATACTTTAGAGCGGTGGCAAACTTGTAATTTTTTCACTGTATAAAAGCTAAGTGGGAGAGAGAAAATTCATTTCTCATCCATTTTCTAAGGAGCAGCATCTCTCCAAACCTCTTCTCCCCAATTTCCTCAAGAGTTAGGTTAGGGTTTCTGATCGATGGATCTTAGCCGAGGTGCGATCTCGACCATATCGGAGGGGTCGTCGGAGGACCTGAAGCCAGTGATGGAGGTCCGGCTGGTGAACACCGCACGCACATGCTGGAGATCGGCGGCGGGGGGGGCTGTCTAAAGCTTCTTCTCAGGCGACGGGCTCAACCGAGGTTGCTCTGCGTTTCCTCACTGAAGGCCCCACTCTCTGGTCAGCTTCTCAGGCGAACTGAACTACTCAGGTGAGTATCTAACAGTATGTGCCGGAGCCGTGCCGGCCACGGTGAAGGGGGCGGAGGACTTCGCCGACGAGGAGGACTACGTGAAGGGGGGGGGAGCGAGCTGCTGTACGTGCAAATGCAGCAGCTCAAGGACGTTGACAAGCAGGAGAAAATTGCGGACAAGGTCGATTTCCTTTTTTTTTTCCCAGTGATTTTTTTTGCACACTTTTAGAAGATTTTAGGCCGGTAGGCAGCAGCAAACTACTCTGATCGACCGGTGCTCAATTTACACGTGACACATTTTGCTTGCTTGTGCGCTCGCGGCGCGGCCTTGTGTGTTTGGAGTGGTCTCTCGTGTGGACTACGTGTGATGTGACACGACACAGCATTGATTATCGGAGACTCGGAGTATCCTTGCTTCCTAGCACGGAACGTTATTCCTCTGTGTATGCAGCTACTAGAGAAATAGCCTGCAGGCTAGAATCCATCCTTTGTTGATAAGAGTCCGAGACTCTTGTCTATAGCATAAGCTTCCTCTTGTGTTTAGTGCAATACTCACTCTTCAAAGATTCGAAGCAATGGTTGATATTTGTAGCACCCAGTTTTCTAAAATTGGGGATTTTTGAAAATTTATTTTTTATTATTAATAATAGTATTTTAGTCATGATATGATTTTTGGTGATTATTAGTGTAGTTAAACCATTTCTAAAGTCATGCTAAGTCATGACTTATGACTTGTGATTTTGGTTAGTATAACTTAGTGTAAATCCTAGTTTTCTCTAACCTAGAAGTTGCCATGACCATGAGAACTTGACCATAGGCTTAGAATATCATTTTAGTGGTTTTAGCCTAAGGGGGTATTTTGGTAATTTTCTAGGAATTAAGAAGGATTAGTGAGATTTTACTATTCATGGACTTTTGATTTGTGACTTGATGATCCCTAACCTATTTACCCTAATCTAGAGGTTAGCCACTAACCTAGAAGACTAATGATTAGATATTAGCCTTATGTATAAATATCTAGTTAGATAAATATCTAGATATTTCACTTTTTAGATATTTAGAACCTAAATATCTAACCCCCTTAGTCAAAGCCTTAGGGGCTAAGCTTTGCAAGGTGGAAAGGGGCCCTATAGCCTACCCCTACCCCCCCATGGCAGCCAACAACACCCCCATCCTATATGCACACCCCATCATTCATTCAAGCCATTTTTACAACTTCATGAAACCTTGAGAATCCCTCCACTTCAAACACCCATAACTTGTTCATTTTAACTCCAAATCCACTCAAATCTTTTGCATTGGAATCCTAGTACCTAGAAGAGACTGTGGAAGGCTAGCCAACAAGGTCACAAGCTTTGGGGCATCATCAAGGCTAGTGGACACACCCCCCCCTACATTGGGTTTTTCCATTGGTTTTGCACTAATAGGTAAATACTATCAAACCTAGTTAATATAGTGATTTCTCTTCATATTTGCATGCATATAGATACTAGGGAACTGTAGGCTAAGTTTGGTAGGAAATAGGATTGGTTTGGTGTCCGTATCGGACACGTATCTGTGTTCTAAATTCTGTGTTTGGTGAAATGTCACTTAGGGTTTAATGTTGTGTTTTTGTAAAACAAATATATTTTTGGGTAGCCCTAGACACGTAGGACACAACCCTAACTTACTGAGCACGAAATCGTATCGTGTCCGTGTCCAAATTGGACACGAACACACTGTTAAACACTACACTGCACACTGTTTAAACCCCACTGTTCGACACTTCCTATCGTGTCCACATGAGTCGTGGACACGATACAGTAACCTAGACACGAACCTAACTTCCCCACCAGCCCACTGACACGAGCACAAGGCTCTACGTGCCCCGTGTAGAGCACACGACCCTTCGACACGCGTGCACGAGACTGTGCACTGTCCTGCTACCCGACACCGATTGCGGACACGACACGCAATGGTTTGACACGAAACTTCATGGACACGTGGCCCTAGTGACTGACATCACACCCATAAAATTTCATACGACCTCGATGTGTGTGCACGAAGAAAACGCGCGCGCACTGATTTTACACGCACTGTACACGCGCGGATTTTCCCCACTGATACGCGTCTCGTGCCGTGTCCTGAGGACACGTGGACACGAGACAGGCTACCTAAACCCTAGACCAACCCTAGGCGAACCTACCCACACGTGCACGAGACTCCTAGACACGTGTGTCGTGTCCTAGAGCTAAGTGCACGCGTGCACGACGCTGTGACACTGTGACTTACCCGTTTGTGTTTTTAAACACTTGGACACGCCGTGTCGTGTCGTGGTGGACTCCCGTGGACACACACGACACCTACACGTATGGGGACACAATTACCAACCATTGGATTGAACTATTAGCTAGGGTTTAGGGGTCGAATTTGGTTTACCCCCTCTATGTTCAGTATGAACAGTATTTTTGTATTTCCAGTTCTCAAAATCCGATTTCAAATTGATTTTTGATGTATATATATGTATAATTATGTGTATATATTGTATATACATATATATGTATGTGTGTGTGTAGGAGAAATTTAGGTGAGTATACATGTATATACATGTGTATATACATGTATATATGTAGGGTGTGTGTGTGTATTGGTATAGTTTAGGGACTGGTTTCCTGTTCCAGGAAACTGAACCCCCCCTGCTGTGTACAGCAGTGTGTCACTCTCTCTCTCTATCCCTCTCTCTCATTCACTCTCTCTCACTCTAATTCTCCCTCTTTCTTCCCTCTCTATATAATAATATATATAAGTTTATTATATTATATATTATATATAATATATATATATATATATATATATATATATATAATATTTGTATTAGTTCTCATGTAGTATCATTATATATATATATATATATATGTGGGTGATGGTATTATATATAGTATTCATATATTGATATATAAATGGGTAGTAGATAGACTTGTATATATCTATATATATATATAGACATGTATATATATATAACTTACTAGGTATAGGTTTATATGAAAACCTATGACTATGGCCTATGGCCTAGGATCATTAGCCTATGGCTAGGGGCTAACCCTAATGACCCTAAACCCACTTGTTGACCCTTGTTGACTAAGGGTTGACCAAAGTCAACCTTAGGTCAAAAGTGACCTAGTTAACCTAGAAATGACTAGGAATGACCTAAAACAACTACTTTGACTAGTTTGACTAAAACCCTAACTAGTTGACTAGTGTTGACCTAACTTTGACTAGTTTGACTTTAGAGTTGACCAAGAGTTGACTTTTGACCAGATTGACCTAGAATCATGTAGTATGCATTGTATACTCTATTTTTACCATTGTGGATATGTTGTGACCTGTTTTACTCTAAATAGGACTCTGTGACACCAGTTCGGACATCTATTCATATCAGTCATACAGGGTGACAGGCGAGTACATTCTCTGATCTTTTCATGCTTGTTAGGACTTATATTCTTGCTTTAGATTACCTTACATGATGCTGTCACGTCATTATCACGGATTGGTACTATATGGATCTTGTTATGCGATGTTATCTCCCTCGGGGTGCATCAGATACAGTTGTCATGTGCTTTTCACGAACATCTTGTATTTCATGTACACCGCTTTCATGTATACTCTTGTGCAATCTTGTACTCTCATGATCACGTGAGCAAACATGATAAAAACTCTTGTACAAAGTAACGTAACTTGACTGGATCCTTGTGTATTGATTGGGGAGGGTGAGTAGGAAATGGTTATGTGATCAAATCCCATCTTGTACAAATTCATGTGAAATCTTGTGAAATCTTGTATATGTCCTAAGCCCGTTTATATAACCATATCATGCTCTAAATCACAGGTTACCTACAGTTCTTACTTATCATATATATAGATATTTCCAGTTATCAAATCTCTCTCGTTTTACATATATTCTTTACAGTTCATGTATCTTACTCTATGCATGCTTTACATTTCCCAACCTGATATGAACTGCGTGAGATGTATTGCTCGTTCCTGTCCTGACTGGGCCTGTTGAAAATATTACAGATGATGATGGTGACTGTCCTACCTTCTATGGGACACATGAGGGTGACCTTCAGGATCCTGAGGAGCATCTAGCTCAGTAGAGGGTGCCTAGTCTAGTCTAGTGTTTACAGTTTTCATTTGTATCGGACTGTTCCGATTGTTAGTTGTGACTTAGTTATTTTCAGGTCTTGTACTTATTTGTGTTGGACATCTACTTGTGTGGTGTGATAACTCTATATATTCAGTTCTTCCTTTCATCTGATTCCATATCATGTTCTATCTTTATCTTTCCTAGACTTGTTGAGATATAGAGTTGAGATGTTATTTATACCTCCGTGCGGAGATGACAGGTTTATATGTCTTATTGTTAGATGTTAGTTGAGATGACCTATACAGCGTTCTACCGCCGACACTGCGGCGTAGGCTGGACGTACCCACGTTCTCGTGCCCCTAATCAGGGTGCGGGTCGTGACACGTTTTTGTGGTGGCCCACGCAGGTCGAGAGTCGCATTTGTGCGATTTCGTAGTAGCACGACGACTTAGTTGTACTGCTACGAGCCTGCGATAGAATATAGGAATTAAGGTATTAGGATGAGAGTATACTCAATCACTGTTAGGATTTCATGAGAGATTCCGGGACGACCCTTGAGAATCTTATTTTGAACTTCGATATTGAAAACCCTTTTCCTCTTTTTAATTCACCCTCACTCCTTGATGTTTAAGGGATCTTGGACTATTTAACCTTATTATCATTACCTCCCTTATATTTTGACCTTCTTTACTGCTAATTTAGCCTTAGTTTTGCAAGCTTATATTTTATCGAGCTTGATCACGACATATTTTATTGGGGGCTAGTACCCACTAACATATTGTCTAATCAGGGCCGGTGCATGATGGTCTGATCAACCTATTGCACTTTGGTTCGCTTTCATATATTATTCTACATGGATGGAGCCACTTGCAGGTTCTGTTCTTTCAAATCCATTCCCATCTTGTTTCATTATATCTGTCTTGAAATCCAATTCCATATGCTCCTACCTATTTCTTATTTTTGATGAATTTGACCTGATAGTTCTTTTGATTTTATCTCTTACTTAGGAGTGGGAGTAGGAGTAGGAGTAGGAGTAGCTCTAATTGTTAATATTCCTTTAGGAATGAATTGATGTATGTGCTATACCTTTGACTTAGAAGAGTAGCTCTAACCATAGAATGGTAAACCTCTTAACCCTATTGATTCATTGTTTTCTTACCTACCTAGTCTAATACCCATAGTCACAGACTATCCCATTTAACCTATCCTTGTACTACTATTGCATCACAACTTCTGGTTTAAATTTAGGCCATTGACCATTCCCACTCTAATTATGATCATCGTAGGCACATTACCATGACTTTTAAATTAGGAGCACAAGACTAGTTGTTTTCTCAA
The DNA here is from genome assembly GCA_029216955.1 of Iris pallida. Taxonomy (NCBI): domain Eukaryota; kingdom Viridiplantae; phylum Streptophyta; class Magnoliopsida; order Asparagales; family Iridaceae; genus Iris; species Iris pallida. Next base: position 97,633 of record JANAVB010019872.1, on the reverse strand, counting down.
AACCAATTTCACAGGCATGACCTAGACTTGACAACCTACACCCATGACCTTAGTATCCCACTAAGGCACACCATTTTATACTTCAATTGCTTAGTACGACTTTCCTGACACAAGACTTCATCCTAAATTACCCCATAGAGTTACTTTTGATTCCAATTTAAATTGAGGACACCCTTGACCTAAACCTGCCAGTCCAATTTATTGGACATGACCCAGTATAGGTCTACTACCCACATTTTACTTGTTGACCTTGTATGCTGCTAAGTAGTAACTCTGACTTTGATTGTTGAGTGTTTGACCTAGAAGGAGTATGACCATTCTAATTTCGAGGACGAAATTTTCTAAGGAGGGTAGACTTGTAGCACCCAGTTTTCTGAAATTGGGGATTTTTGAAAATTTATTATTTTTTATTATTAATTAATAGTATTTTAGTCATGATATGATTTTTGGTGATTATTAGTGTAGTTAAACCATTTCTAAAGTCATGCTAAGTCATGACTTATGACTTTGTGATTTTGGTTAGTATAACTTAGTGTAAATCCTAGTTTTCTCTAACCTAGAAGTTGCCATGACCATGAGAACTTGACCATAGGCTTAGAATATCATTTTAGTGGTTTTAGCCTAAGGGGGTATTTTGGTAATTTTCTAGGAATTAAGAAGGATTAGTGAGATTTTACTATTCATGGACTTTTGATTTGTGACTTGATGATCCCTAACCTATTTACCCTAATCTAGAGGTTAGCCACTAACCTAGAAGACTAATGATTAGATATTAGCCTTATGTATAAATATCTAGTTAGATAAATATCTAGATATTTCACTTTTTAGATATTTAGAACCTAAATATCTAACCCCCTTAGTCAAAGCCTTAGGGGCTAAGCTTTGCAAGGTGGAAAGGGGCCCTATAGCCTACCCCTACCCCCCATGGCAGCCAACAACACCCCATCCTATATGCACACCCATTCATTCAAGCCATTTTTACAACTTCATGAAACCTTGAGAATCCCTCCACTTCAAACACCCATAACTTGTTCATTTTAACTCCAAATCCACTCAAATCTTTTGCATTGGAATCCTAGTACCTAGAAGAGACTGTGGAAGGCTAGCCAACAAGGTCACAAGCTTTGGGGCATCATCAAGGCTAGTGGACACACCCCCCTACATTGGGTTTTTCCATTGGTTTTGCACTAATAGGTAAATACTATCAAACCTAGTTAATATAGTGATTTCTCTTCATATTTGCATGCATATAGATACTAGGGAACTGTAGGCTAAGTTTGGTAGGAAATAGGATTGGTTTGGTGTCCGTATCGGACACGTATCTGTGTTCTAAATTCTGTGTTTGGTGAAATGTCACTTAGGGTTTAATGTTGTGTTTTTGTAAAACAAATTATATTTTGGGTAGCCCTAGACACGTAGGACACAACCCTAACTTACTGAGCACGAAATCGTATCGTGTCCGTGTCCAAATTGGACACGAACACACTGTTAAACACTACACTGCACACTGTTTAAACCCCACTGTTCGACACTTCCTATCGTGTCCACATGAGTCGTGGACACGATACAGTAACCTAGACACGAACCTAACTTCCCCACCAGCCCACTGACACGAGCACAAGGCTCTACGTGCCCCGTGTAGAGCACACGACCCTTCGACACGCGTGCACGAGACTGTGCACGCTGTCCTGCTACCCGACACCGATTGCGGACACGACACGCAATGGTTTGACACGAAACTTCATGGACACGTGGCCCTAGTGACTGACATCACACCCATAAAATTTCATACGACCTCGATGTGTGTGCACGAAGAAAACGCGCGCGCACTGATTTTACACGCACTGTACACGCGCGATTTTCCCCACTGATACGTCTCGTGCCGTGTCCTGAGGACACGTGGACACGAGACAGGCTACCTAAACCCTAGACCAACCCTAGGCGAACCTACCCACACGTGCACGAGACTCCTAGACACGTGTGTCGTGTCCTAGAGCTAAGTGCACGCGTGCACGACGCTGTGACACTGTGACTTACCCGTTTGTGTTTTTAAACACTTGGACACGCCGTGTCGTGTCGTGGTGGACTCCCGTGGACACACACGACACCTACACGTATGGGGACACAATTACCAACCATTGGATTGAACTATTAGCTAGGGTTTAGGGGTCGAATTTGGTTTACCCCCTCTATGTTCAGTATGAACAGTATTTTTGTATTTCCAGTTCTCAAAATCCGATTTCAAATTGATTTTTGATGTATATATATGTATAATTATGTGTATATATTGTATATACATGTATATGTATGTGTGTGTGTAGGAGAAATTTAGGTGAGTATACATGTATATACATGTGTATATACATGTATATGTAGTGGGTGTGTGTGTGTATTGGTATAGTTTAGGGACTGGTTTCCTGTTCCAGGAAACTGACCCCCCCCCTGCTGTGTACAGCAGTGTGTCACTCTCTCTCTCTATCCTCTCTCTCATTCACTCTCTCTCACTCTATTCTCCCTCTTTCTTCCTCTCTCTATCTATATAATATATATATATATATATATATATATATATATATATATATATATATATATATAGATATATATATATATATATATGATATATATATATATATATATATATATATATATATATATATATATATATATATATATATATATATGTATATATATGATATATATATATATTGTAGTCTCATGTAGTATCATATATATATATATATATATATATATATATATATATGTGGGTGATGGTATTATATATAGTATTCATATATTGATATAAATGGGTAGTAGATAGACTTGTATATATCTATATATATATATATATATAGACATGTATAATATATAACTTACTAGGTATAGGTTTATATGAAAACCTATGACTATGGCCTATGGCCTAGGATCATTAGCCTATGGCTAGGGGCTAACCCTAATGACCCTAAACCCACTTGTTGACCCTTGTTGACTAAGGGTTGACCAAAGTCAACCTTAGGTCAAAAGTGACCTAGTTAACCTAGAAATGACTAGGAATGACCTAAAACAACTACTTTGACTAGTTTGACTAAAACCCTAACTAGTTGACTAGTGTTGACCTAACTTTGACTAGTTTGACTTTAGAGTTGACCAAGAGTTGACTTTTGACCAGATTGACCTAGAATCATGTAGTATGCATTGTATACTCTATTTTTACCATTGTGGATATGTTGTGACCTGTTTTACTCTAAATAGGACTCTGTGACACCAGTTCGGACATCTATTCATATCAGTCATACAGGGTGACAGGCGAGTACATTCTCTGATCTTTTCATGCTTGTTAGGACTTATTTCTTGCTTTAGATTACCTTACATGATGCTGTCACGTCATTATCACGGATTGGTACTATATGGATTGTTATGCGATGTTATCTCCCTCGGGGTGCATCAGATACAGTTGTCATGTGCTTTTCACGAACATCTTGTATTTCATGTACACCGCTTTCATGTATACTCTTGTGCAATCTTGTACTCTCATGATCACGTGAGCAAACATGATAAAAACCTCTTGTACAAAGTAACGTAACTTGACTGGATCCTTGTGTATTGATTGGGGAGGGTGAGTAGGAAATGGTTATGTGATCAAATCCCATCTTGTACAAATTCATGTGAAATCTTGTGAAATCTTGTATATGTCCTAAGCCCGTTTATATAACCATATCATGCTCTAAATCACAGGTTACCTACAGTTCTTACTTATCATATATAGATATTTCCAGTTATCAAATCTCTCTCGTTTTACATATATTCTTTACAGTTCATGTATCTTACTCTATGCATGCTTTACATTTCCCAACCTGATATGAACTGCGTGAGATGTATTGTGCTCGTTCCTGTCCTGACTGGGCCTGTTGAAAATATTACAGATGATGATGGTGACTGTCCTACCTTCTATGGGACACATGAGGGTGACCTTCAGGATCCTGAGGAGCATCTAGCTCAGTAGAGGGTGCCTAGTCTAGTCTAGTGTTTACAGTTTTCATTTGTATCGGACTGTTCCGATTGTTAGTTGTGACTTAGTTATATTTCAGGTCTTGTACTTATTTGTGTTGGACATCTACTTGTGTGGTGTGATAACTCTATATATATTCAGTTCTTCCTTTCATCTGATTCCATATCATGTTCTATCTTTATCTTTCCTAGACTTGTATTTGAGATATAGAGTTGAGATGTTATGTTATACCTCCGTGCGGAGATGACAGGTTTATATGTCTTATTGTTAGATGTTAGTTGATGACCTATACAGCGTTCTACCGCCGACACTGCGGCGTAGGCTGGACGTACCCACGTTCTCGTGCCCCTAATCAGGGTGCGGGTCGTGACAATATTGTCAGATAAATAACAAGAAGGCACTCTGCTCCTAGACGAGACTCGAATTTAATCTATTGATTAATGGCAAGGATATTTTTGTTGATTATGATTAATATTGGTTTTGGTTATTAATTTGGTAAGATTTAAGTATTTAACACATGACAGAGGTACCATTGTACTGGCTCGGTGTTTGGTCAAAAGGATGCAAATGGAGTGAGCAACTTGAATATTGTTTAGATTGAGCGTCGTTCAGTGGCATGGCTTGTGCTAGTGAAACAAAGTTGTCATCTAACAGTATGTTGGTTTAGTTGGTTTGTTTTAAGATTTTACTGATTGAGGTTTTTTGTTTGTTTAAGGTAAGCACAACTCAAGATGAAGATTGTTATGATCGACTCAATATTATTTAAAAGATAATGTTTATCGAAGTCATAATATATTAGGATTCGTTTAGTTTTAACATTTGCTCCTTCATGGCTAACAAAATGATATTAAGAAGACTTTGAACAGGTACTTTAGTTTCTATGTTTTTATATTACAAACAGTTCTTGCTCTAGGTTCAATCTTTTGTGTCTCATTTTTTTGTGAATATGATTCAGGATTTGGTTAATATGGAACACAGGATTTGGTTGAAGGGAGAGTAAGTATAAGAATTTTGACATTTATTTTTTGTAGTGCAGTCTTGCTATGGCATTTTTGAATTATTCCAGGTGTCTGCTCTGTTTGCAATTATTCTCGGGTTTGTTTTGATATACTTTTCTATGTGAAATACACATTTCTATCTATTTATAAAATAAATTGTTTTGTTATGATTGGTTTAGCTTCAAACTAGTTCATTTTGTGCACCTTTATGCTTCAAAACAACATTCTCTTGGTATAGTGATCTAAGACAATATCTGACTGCGTAGAGGCTCTAATTGGGGCATATTATGTTGGTGGCGGATTAACTGCTGCTCTTGCTGTATTGAAATGGTTAGGCATTGATACTGAACTTGAGTCTGAAATGGTTGGGAAAGCAATGACCACCTCTATGTCATTTTGGAGTTGTGTTCCCAGATCTGATGACATGGAAATTCTGGAAAAGAAATTACGCTATGAGTTTGCTATTAAATGCCTTTTATTGGAGGCAATAACTCATGCTTCTGAAATTGGAACTAGCTACTGCTACCAAGTAAGCAAGTTTGGAAGTTTTTTCCTAGTTGATACTAGATACTGATATATTTATCATTTTTTGTTTGACACTCAAAATTACTTTTCATATTATAATCATGCATTTGACTTCTTTTATGAAAGCCTAAACATCATATAATGATGACTGAGAAATCTAAATATATGTATGATGATTTTTCAGAGTATCTAGCATTGCTTTTTACGGTGTTATTTACTTTGTATCATTTTTGCTGTCGCAGGTTCTTGCAGACATTGTCGAAAGCATAGCAGGTGCTATATTAATTGATACAAGGCTCAGCCTACATAAGGTTTGGGAGGTATTTGAACCATTACTTGCTCCCATTGTATCACCTGATAGTCTTGAACTGCCCCCTCTGAGAGAATTGTTTGAGTTGTGTAGTCATCTTGGCTACTTCTTTAACACAAAGTGTATGATGGAGGGAGACATTTTTCAGGGTTTTGCTACGTGATGCCGACAGTTTTGATGTGCTCAAAGTTGAAGCCAATGTACTAATAGTTTTGAGGGTCTACTTACTAGTAGTAGCTGTAAATATATGTATTTGGATGTCTTATTTTGAAAAAATGTAATGAAGATGGTGATATATGTTATGTATAATTTGTAAATGGATTAAATGGTACTCTATAACATTTAGATGTTTTCTTGTGAATATGGTTCAAAATGAATGTTTTGAAATTGAATTGAGCAACATTGAGCATTGATCTAATTTTTTGGAGTAATATATATAAATGTGCAGAATTGAGCGTTATAAATGTGCTGAATTGAGTCTATACAGATCATCTATTCATAACGCTTTCAAACTATGCTGAAAATAAGGGTAGCAGAAATCATCATATTCATGACGGTTATTTTATGACGCTTTTAAAAAACATTTATAACACCCGTTTCATGACGGTTGCTGTGGAAAAAAAAACGTCATGGTACGTCATTAATGACGCTTTTAGCCGTCATTAAAAGGGTTTTTTGTTGTAGTGCTCCCTCCTTGCCTCTTTCATTAAAACTCAAACCCTAAATTGTGTTCTTTCCTAAATTCACCCCCTTTCTCCAAATCAACTCCAAATTGAGTCCATTCAGTTGCAATACACTCCCCTAGTGTAGATGAAGGCTCTAGAAGCTAGCAAGCAAGGATTTGGAAGCTTTGACCATAGGAATTTGGTGTAAGTTTATTTGAAGGGCTTTTACATTGAGATTCTAACTCTCAATAGGTAATGATCTCGAAACCCATTAAATTTTTGATTTCTTTCCATAGATGCATTCATTTAAGGTCCCGCTAGCCCTAGGCCAAGTTTGGTTTGATTTTTTAATCCATTTAGTATGTGTATCGGAGGAGTATCGGAGAACTATTCAATGTGTTCGATGAAATGTCTCTTAGAACCTTGTGTTCTCTGATTTCTATGAAAAATATATTTTAGGAAAGCTAATAATGTGTGGATTACATTTCTAAATGACTGAGCGTTTTAGGGTGTTTTAGAAATAATATCTGGACACGGGGACACGATACGAGGCTTTGATGCACTGTCCTGCTACCCGAGCCTCACTTCTCTATGGACACAACACGAGGAGACATGAGATATGGTCAGTAGCTAGGGGCAACTACTGACAGGACACACACAAAATTTTAGAGGGATTTGGTGGAGTATTCGAGGAGTTCTCGACTCCACAGATGTCACACTCACAGGCATACGCACAGGAATACCCCTTAATAAGGCTTCGTATCGAGGACACGACACACTATGGACACGACTCAGGCACACTGACACACACCCTAGACCTAGTCTACCTATTGGTACACCTGCACGACACTTTGCCTTGACACACGTGTCCCACAAGAGCCTGACACACACGCACGATCACCTGTTATTCACATGTTCTGATACCAGGTTGTATTCCTGTTGGACACTTGTTACACACATTCGTGGACACAATTGGACACTCCTTGACACACATGACACCTTGATTTGTTGACACACATGTTTATACATAGAAGACACACTCACACCCCTTTCTTCCTACTTACAGTACATGTACATATATTATTTATTTAATATATATATATAGGTTAAGGGCTGTGAGTGACCTGTGTTGAGTGTTAGATCTGTTAGAGAGTTTAGAAGTTAGTTGTTAGTGTCAATAAGAATCCTGACATAGAGAGGCATGTATCAGTGAGAGGTATATGTATGTATGTATGTATATTAGATTATAGGTTTGTGAGGGTTGATAGATAGAGTATGAGTATTTGTCAGTTGAGTGATATATTTACTTAGTAGGTAAGGGCATCAGATTTCAGAGTTGGCCTTTGGCCTTGGGTATTAGGAAATTGGGGAGAGTATGTGTAATGGGGGGAAGGGAGAAGTAAAATCAAAACCTGGGGATAGAAAGGTTGCACTGGCATTAGCAGTTCCTAGGCATGTGTAGTAATTAGGAGAGTATCATTTGGGACAGGAATTGTGAAGAGTGAGCAATGTATCAGTTATGATACATAAGTATCAGAGGTTAGGATAAGTGTTAGTGTTAGTTGAGTGTGGCAGTTGATATGTATAGGAAAGCAGCTTGGTTATTTGGATTAGGCTTACATTTGCTCCAAATCATTGCAGCAACAGGGGCAGTGGTTCATTCCAGCAGAAATAGGGGAAGAAACCCCTTGTGTAAGGTTTTTGGCAGTGGCATTAGTTTGCAGGTAAGACAGCAATAGCAGTAGCCAATTGGCTACTGTGGGCAGCAGGTTTTAGAGGCCATTTTGGTCAGGCCATCTTAGCCATTACTGCTGCCACTTTCGGTAGCAGGCACAGCATCTGCATTAACAGCAGGGGGCTTGGTTATGCAACACATGCAGCAGCAGCAGTAGGTTGTAGGTTGAGGGTAAGAGTTGTCATATATGGTATAGGTTATGGGGATGTTGGTATAAGATAAGATATGGATGAAGGTTTAGAGTTTTGTTGGTATCATTAATGTGGGTTTGTCTTGAGATGAGTATGTTATATAGGTATAAGGATTTATAGAGTATTACGTGATATAGGTTACTTGTCAATATATATATAATATATATATATATATATATATATATATATATATATATATATAATATATATATATTTTTTATATATATATATTTTTTTTTGTTACTTGTCTATATATATATATATATATATATATATATATATATATATATATATATGTTAACCTATATGGTATCCTAAATATCCTAGTGTACATTAGCCTATGACTAGGATTATGAGTTGGTATATGCTAGATGTTGGCTAATAGTCTAAGTGACATTGACGACAAGTCTAGGTTTGACCCAAAACCCTAGATGCTTGACTTTGACTCCTAGTTTGACCAATGTTGACCAGAGTTGACTTAGAGTGGACTTTGACCTAGATTGACCTAGAAGCATGTAGATTTCATTATACACTTCCATTATTACAAATTGAACACATTATAACCTGTTTTGCTCTAAATAGGATTTTGTGACTTTAGTTTGGGCATCTATACATATCGGTTGTTCAGGTTATCAGGCGAGTACATTCTCTAATAGTTTCATTATGTTGATATATCATGTGATGCATGTTATACTAGTGTTCTATCTTGATTCTGACACGATGGACTCACGGATTGGTATTTTATGGATTCCTTGACTGGAGATACGTGGTTTCATGACTATCACGAATAATGTAAATCATGACTAATGCATCTATCATGAATAATGAAATGTATGTTGAAGAACATGGATTGCATGTGTACTAGTCGGGCGGGGAAATACCTAGAAGACATGTGAACATACCCTTTCTATCCCATTGATCTTGCGTGTATAATAGCGGCCACACAAGTAGGTGTATGGTTTGCTGGATATCTTCCTCTAGCCATTCACATGACAAATTGGTATTTTAATCATTGGCCAAAACACTAATTCTCTAAGCTGTCTATTACATACCTTGCGTGACAGGTTTACCATTATATATATCTGTCTATTTTTACATTTTTTATGTTCTTTATACACTCATCTTTTTTGATGTACATTATCTCTATAATCTGATCATCAAGAATTTCATTATTATTACATACTCATAGCGCTTGTCAATTATTTTGAACTGTTAGAGGTGATGTGCTCATTTCATCCTGACTGGATATGTGACAAAATATTATAGATGATATAAATGATTGTCCCACTTTCTATGAGGCCTACGAGGGTGGCACTCAGGAGCCAGAGGTGGATCCAGTCCAGTAGAAAATGCCCTAGTATTAGCTTAGAACTTCTAGCTTTCAGTTTGTATCGGATTGTTCTGAATGTTAGTAGAGACTTATTATATTCTGGATATATATATTTGTGTTGGACATCTACTGTGTGTTGTGATAACTCTGCTATTTATATTTAGTTTCTTCCTTTTATCTGATTCCATATCGTGCTCTATCTTCCTTAGACTTGTGATTGAGATAATATAGTTGAGATGTTATATTATACCTCCGTGCGGAGATGACATGTTTATATTTCCTTGTTGTTAGATGCTAGATGTTACAGATGACCTATACAGCGTTCTAATGCGACACATCGGCATAGGCTGGACGTACCCACGTTCTCGTTCCCCTAATCAGGGTGCGGGTCTTGACAGCCATTTACCGATAACTTCCCTACGCTTGTCAGGATAAGTCCTTTCGATGAATTGGGGCTTGTCGACGTCGACTTCAATGGGCTTCTTGCCCTTGCCTTTGCCCGTGCTGGCTGCAGCAACACGAGGAGTCTTGGGAGGCATCACAAAGAGAAACTAGGGTTTCGGAGAAAAAAGTTCGAAAGAGACAAGAACTTGAAGAAGAGAGCAGAAGAGTCTCTCTCTTCAACCTAAGTACCTATTTATAGGCTTGGGGAGGTGTGTGACCCGATAAGACATGACGTCAGCAGCTACTGCTTCGAAGTTCATGAAGAGGCGGCTCTAAATATTCGAAAAGATTGTCATTTATCAAAAAATGAAGAGTCATCATTATTGATTAAATCTAAAACAATCATGTACGAAGACGACTATGCGCCTAACCAGAGCATGCGCTAGAAAACAGTCAAAGGCCATGCGCTTAAAACAACTCTTATTTCCTATGCTTCCTATTCAAAGTGTTTCAAAACTTGTCTAAGGTTTGAAAACTTTGAAGAGGGTCTTGTAGAAGCATGGAATTTTCATATGCCACAGAGGCCAAGTTCCTATGCGCCACAAAATAGTATGTCCCAAAGACACAGAGCAAGTCGGCGTATCATACAAAGACAGTAAATGAAAGCGCATGAAAAGAGGATTTTTATTGATTATGAAAATCTATTACATAGCTTTTCATTACATAGATAATTACTACAGCCTAGTATAAAGCTCTACGGATAGGCGCATCACTTTGACATCTCAGCATAGGCGCATCACCTACCGCCTTGTGGCTCTTCCATCATAATGAGGGTTAGGCACATCAAACCCAAACCATGTGTTCAACTTGACACTCGACATCATCTCTGAGAAGAATAAGGCCAGTAAAGTACATGAGCACGAACTGCTCTGCCCGCAGCAAACTCGGCGCGTCTCAGTTCTCTGATGGAGTCTACCGTCAAAACCGAAGCTTTTTTGAACGAGAAAATCCATAACCCACAGCACACCAACTCGCCAAAGAGGAGGATCGGTTGAGTTCAATCTCGATGTAAAGTTGTATGAAGTAGGAATGAGCAAATTCTCTTCATCACAAACACATCTATTTATAGGCCAGGACCGAACCAAAGCCGTACGCCATGTGGCGGTCAATCCAACATTAATACGATGAACCTAGCATTAATGACAATGAATATGCCACCTCAACTTTAACCAAGTCGAAGTTATTTATTTTGAGCCACGAAACGCTCAACAAAGTTGACCGAAGGTGATATACCTTAATTTCATGCGTCCTTCAGTTTCATGCACCCCACATTGGATGCGTCCTACACCTGATGTGCTCTGTGGTGCACGCACTACCAAAATGATGTGCCTACACAAAGCTCGTCATCCATCAAAGTATTTAATGCTAAGTGACAGAAGTCAGTAGCACGCGTCTCGAAAACTGAATGATCGATAGCTTTTACAAAAAACGAAGAGACGCCAACGTCAGCATAATCAATACTTATTTTATTGGTTACAGTTGTACTCTGCCACGTGGCCGACTGATCACTTGCATGCACCCTAAATCCATGCGTCCAAAACTCACATGCGCCTATTAAAGCCATGCACCTAGATTTGCTATTGATTCCAAAAATCATATGCCAAGTCTACTCATGTGCCAGATCTTCCAGGCGCATTAAATCCATCATCCTTCAACAGATTAAGATCTTTAAGGAATGTGCACGTGTCATTGACTTAGTTCTGCTCACGAATGGGTGCCAATCACACAAGATCTTAGCAAAAAAAGAATCTCAACAAATGCAACATATCAGCTCATCTGCAGCCCAACAGTGCAGTTTTAAACAGATTTCAGTTCAAGCTTCACGAGCGCACCATCCCTGCACCCAACAAAGTAATACGCATAGCGTTCCTACGTGCAAAATTTTTATATTCGCATCGCATATGCGCACATGTATGGATCACTCTACCGTCTATAAATAGAAGGATCATTCCTTCATTCAGCCTCTTCGCTTCCCCCCAAATTTTAGACATTCAGAGAACTAGAGCTTACCTCGGGAGAGTTGAATCACCGTCCAGCCGAAGACTTGCATTCGCATTCTGATCGTCGTCAGATCGTCAAAGGCGTAGAGAATCAACCCTCCATCGCCACTATTTCCAGATAAAAATAAAAGTATACTCGAAGGATTCCATCGAGGATCCAAAATTGTACTCTATTCGTTTGTTATATATAAAAGTTTCTTCAAACACCTTTTAATGGCAAACAATAGTGTCAAGTGTATAGTGTCTTGGAGGGTAGAAAGTATTATATATGGTTATATTGCCAAGGTATGGTAAGTATCCTAGAGTGATTGTTCAGTGTCAACATAATGGTTAGTATTAGGATACCAAGATAGGAGGAGACGAGATGTATGAATGATACCTATCTTTTCAAACATTAGTTATTATTTATTTCGGGCCTGCTTCCATCTTAAATTTCAAGCATGAAATTTTTTCCTAAGGGCGGTAGGATTGTAACTACCACTTTTCAACATAGGGGTATTTTAGAAATTTTTAAGGTTGATTATTTGTATATATATATATATATATATATATATATATTATTAGTGGTTGCCTTGAATTATATTAATGTCGGTTAGTGGCTAGCCAATTAGATTTTGCAAGTGGTAGTACAATTATTGTTAGTCATGACCTTAGCAATTAGAATTAGTTAATTTTAGTTGTCATGAAAGAAATATGCCTTTTAGTTGTAGAGATTCCTCTCTTTCGTTAATTAGATTCCATTCATGACAAATAGATAGGGGCAAACTTGATATTTTGGCATGACCAAAATCTTACTATAAGAGATAATTTCTAATTAGTGATTCATCCATTCATTCTATTTCACTTATTAGCCTCATTTTTCCCAAACTTCTTTTTTTCCAAGCTAATCCAATTTTCTACCAATTCCACTCAATCCACTTTCAATTCCACTCATCCTCGCCATCATGAAGGCCTAGAGCATTGGAGAGAACAAGAAGATCCATAGGAGAGGAGCTTGTTAGAAGATCGTGTACGACTCATCCCTTCCATGTCCAAATACGAATTTCTCCAATGGAGGGACACACAAGTTGGGTAAATCTCTATTCTTCACCAATATCATTATACAACTTTTGTATTTTACTTCTTGTAGAGGACCTATTTCTATCCACCACACCGGGCGGCGAGGATCGAGGGCCAATTTTCTGCCGTCGCAGCCAAGCTCATCCGTGATGCGATCGACGACCAGAAGCGTCGTGATCGCTCCGGACAGCCGATCCAGGGTTGGATTACGTCAGAGCAGTAGACTGCGATGAAGGCTAGATTCAGCGAGCGCAGGTACCAGGAGCGGTCTGAGAAGGCCAAGGTGGCGCGGTCGAGCGCCGGTAAGTGGTGTGGTGGCTCCATTCCGATGACGGAGCATTTTCGTCATCTGGTACGTTTCCTATGACGGACATTAATTTATATGTAGTTCTATAGAATGTTTAATACTAATAATAGATAATATATTTTAATAGGTAAAAAAAGGGTGAGGACCCGAACATGGTGACCGTCTTTCTGGTCACCCATCGGAGGGCTGGGGAGTTCATTGACGAGCGAGCGACGCATGCATATGTACGTTCTATCCTTTATATTAATTTACTATAATTTAGAAAACATGAAAATATATATCAATATAGACTTTAACAAACACTTACACGTTAGCAAACATGTTCTAGGCCGAGTTTGTTCGGCTACAGGAGGAGGCGGCTGCTGCTGCTGCTGCTAGTGCGCAAGCAGAGGGAGGGGCTGGTACTTCCTCCCAGCCGCCTACAGCTCCATCGCCGGACGAGCTCTGGATGACCGCCGTTGGCGGTCTTCAGAAGGGTACGTACTACGGTACGGGATCCTACGACGCGTATTTGGCTTCGGAGTCATCCCGGGCCCCCTCTGTCAGTACGCAGTCTCCGGCTACGCAGGCGTCATCACGAGCTGAGGATGTTCGTCGTCAGATCGAGGAGCTGCGTCACGAGTTGCAGCAGCAGATTTCTGATGCGGTCGAGCGACGATCCGACCCTCCGATCGTCACCGGACGATTTGATGCGGTCGAGCGCAGTATACATGAGTTGACTAGTCTGCATCAGGCTACAGCTGCCAGCTTGCAGACGCTCACCGAGTCTACGCAGCGCACAGAGCGTAGACAGGTCGAGCTGGAGGGATCGCAGAGGAGCATATCTGCCTCACTCGCTCAGTATACTGAGAAGGTGGTGAGTACCCTTGCTGCGCATGGTGAGCGACTGCGAGAGCTGGAGCAGGTACGTCCTCCCGGTCCATCGACGGTGCCGACTCCAGACATTCTACTGCCTCTTACTGCCCCTACGGTGCAGCTCACCCAGGAGCAGTATGAGTACATGCTATCCCAGATGCGCGGCAGGAGTCCTCAGTGATCCAGTAGATATTTTTTATCATCTTTGTATGTATTGGCCCTATGGGCCTATTGACCGTTCTGTACACTGATTTTCATTCTTATTTGCCCTCCATTGTGGACATGTATGTTTATTGGATATTTACTTTGTGATATTTACTTTGTTGGTATTTTTATTGTGATATTTACTTTATGATATTTACTTTGTGATATCTGCGATGGGGATGACAAATATACCTACGTTGGGTTATAAGCGATGATCTGATATACAAAGGAGGTGCTGCCAAAATTTTAAAAAAATATATTGTGTATTTTTGTTATGATGTGTGTCTGTGTTTACAGTGAATGTGAAATACAGTGTTCGGAAACCATCGACAGTTTCGATTACTGTTGTATGTGTTATCTTGGATAGAAATAGCAACAGTTTAGGGTGCACTTCTGAGAGCTTCATTTTCACGTCCTTCACTTTTTTCGGACGTCGTAAAGATTTCCGAGGAGGTAAAGGACGTGAAGAGGAAGCTCTGAAAAGTGCACCCTGAACTGTTGCTCTTTCTATCCAAGATAAAACATAGAACAGTAAGCGAAACTGTCGATGGTTCGAACACTGCACTTCACACACACTGTAAACACAGAAACACAGCATAACAAAAATATCAATTATATTTTTTTAAATTTTTTTTAACATCTGCGACGTATAGCGACGTTCTGCGACGTACTGCGACGGCAGATAGACGTCGCTATACGTCGCTAAATAGCGACGTTACGTCGCTAGACGTCACTAATATGCTGACGTAGACTGAGGGTGTACGTCGCTAAATCTGTCGGTATGCGTCGCTAAGTTGCCCACGTGGCTGTCATGCCATGTCATCATATATAAATTACAGAGCGTCGCAAGTGGTCGCTTTACGTCGTCATTTTGGCGACGTAATGGTACGTCGCTATATGTCGCAATTTTTGCGACGACTAGCGACAATTAATTACGCGTCGCCAATAGCGACGTTCGGCGACTAAAGTGCCATCTGCGACTTGCCTTTAAGCGACGTCCCGTTTTCGTCGCTAAGTACGTCGCTAATTGGTTTTAGCGACGTAATTTCCTTATTTAGCGACGTTTTCTAACGTCGCTAAAATGAGTTATTTTAGTAGTGTGAAATGATGATGGCATGGCATGGCTTCTTTTCTTAATAGATGTTGGCTCCGGAGATGTCGTCGGGTGGTTCAGAGAAATCTTGTGGGATCCGTCGTCTTTGGCCCACCATGATTTCTTCATTGCATATGTCCACATTGATCTTGCTTATTGCTTTTCTGCATGTACATGTTAGACGAACAAAGCAATATACATGTAACAAATATGATAAGATAAAACACAGTAGGACAATGCAAAGTTTAAGTATAAGAGCTATAGTGATAGCATAAATATTAGTGATATCATAATGTTAAACTTAATTGAATAACCATAATCAAAGAAGTAGCACTTTTGTATACCGTCAGTCATGTCTCTCAACTTTAATTTGTTCAGTGTTTATTCAATCTCTTCTCAGAATCATAAAGAAGTAGCACTTTTGTATATTCATTTTCTTTCTGATCAACCGTGCATTGGGCTTCATGAAGACTCAGCTTAATTTAGCCAATTCTTCCGTGTTGCCTAAGGTAGATATATTTTTTTCTTGTAATAAGTTAGACAGTCTAGCCACTTCGGCTGTATATGCCTTTATCCCTTTTCGAGATTGTTTATACTTGTCTAACACACCTTTGTGTTCGTCAAGTAAATTGCTAAAAGCATCAGAGTTCATAAAAAGTAAAGTCATCGTAAAGAAGATTGTTCATTACCTGATCAAATGCCATTAAGTAGATATTTGCAGAACTATTGTGTCTTACTTCCTCTTCTGATTCACTGATCCCGCTTTCATGCCATATGCTTGTATTTGCATACTTATGATCAGTTGTTGACTTTCGGCTTGATCGTTCATATCGACTGCTCTTCTTGGCTATTGGGCAGTCGTTTTTTATATATCTGGTATTTTTGCATCCATAGCATATCGTTTCTTCTTTATTGCTTTCTTAGACGTCATTTTTCCTTCGGTTTGATTTCTCAAACCTCAAGAACTTCCTAAAGTTTTTGACCAGTAGGGCTTGTTTATCACCATCTGACTCTTTGTCATCAGTATCTTCACTTGAGAATCTTTTAGCTTGTACTTTGAAGGTGACATATTTTTCTTTTGGGGTTGCCTCTTCAAAGTCTTATAGGTCAAGCTCATGAGTCATGAGTTTACCTATCAGCGTCTCTAGTGATATTGTGGTGAGATCGTTTTCTTCAATGATTGATGTTGCTTTTGGATTCCAATTCTTGGTCAGTCCCCTAAGCACCTTCCTGATCTTTTCATGGTTGTTGTAATCTTTAGCAAGAGAAGATAGAGAATTAGTTATATCTAGGAAACATGTGAACATTTGTGTAATTGACTCATTTGGCTTCATCTTGAAAGACTCGTACTCTTGTGTTAGTCTGTTGATCTTGGATTCCTTCGCTTGTGAAGTTCCTTCATGAGTTACCTCAAGAAGATTCTAAATCTTGTGTGAAGTAATACATGTAGATACTCTTTTGAACTCAGTCTTACCAATAGCACAAAATAGTACATTGATTGCTCTTGTGTCGAGACTAGCTTGTGTCTTCTCTGAATCCGTGTATCTATTATGTGGCTTATCCACAAGATTACCAGCTAGCAATCACTATTCTTGGTGGCTTTTTGTAGCCATCTATAACTATCGACCAAAGATCGAAGTCAAGTGATTTAAAAAAAAATCCATTCGTGTTTTTCAATATGTATAGTTTGTTCAATCAAATAGTGAGGGTCTATTTATTGATTGCCTTCACCTGTGAATATAGATATTATGGCTTCCATATATATATATACTCTCGAGAGTGTTATATTTGTGTATAATCTGCTCTGATACCAATTGTAGGAATGTTGAGCACCTCTAGAAGGGGATGAATAGAGTGCGTGTATAATACATCGAAAAGATAATCACCAATTAAAATTATTCTAAGCAGTATCACAGGTATAAAGTATGGAGCAAACTATGAAATATAAATGTAGAGAGCAAAGAGCATCAGAAAAGCAAACTCATGACATAGCGATGTATATTAGTTTTCCTCTAAGAGGACTAGTCCAGTCTCGACTACTCTTACTCGATGTTAATCCACTATGACACAAGCTTTAACTAAGTGCTTCAGCTCCTTACAACCATGAGTTTTTATCTGAACGACTCGCAACTTCAAATACGGCAAACTTAAAAACTGGAACATTTTCGGAGAGCCTTCTTTACAACTCGAACACCAAACTTTAGATTGAAACGGAATAACACTTGGCTTGGCTAGGAGTCGTTAAAGGATAAATATGAAAGTGAATAGCTCTGGAATGCTTTTAAATAGAGAGAATAGAGGAGTGAATGAATTGGAATGGAAAGTTCTTCTCTATTTATAGCATTTTTTAGGGCAGAACTTGGATAGAGTTCGGGTCCATAAATTTTGTAATTTGAAAAGTAGTTACAGATATTCAGGAAGATCAACCTGATCTGGAAACAAACTAGAAAAACTCGGACAGAGTTCGGGCCGAACTCGGGTATAGTTCTCATATGAATATTTATTCAAATAATGTATGGACTTTTTGTATAGCTATTGGACATGGGTTTGATATTGGATTAGGTATATAGGTAGACTTTTAAATGTAGAGTTTAGAAAGCCAGTTGCCAATATGATCAACCTTACATTTTTTCTAGACTCAAATAAAAGAAAAAATACATAATAAAATAAAACTTGATCTGCATCTGTAATTTTTGTACGACGAAGACGACGAGTACTTGTTAGAAGTAGACGTTCTGTTCTTTTACCTGTAATGTATTATTTGTGTATCGACCAAAGTTTATGTTGATTATCAAAATTGGGTGTGACTATGACCAATGGGCCAACACACGTATCATTCGATATCCACTGGCGATATATGATAATGCCAAACAATCTTGTATGAATCCAGTATCAGACATTTAGAGCCTAGGTTCGGGGCTTTATAATCCGTCCCATCCAACATAAGGTGGGACATATACACCAAATATGGTAGAGGAGCACTTGAGCAGTATGTGAAATCAAAATTCTAGTTATAGCTATAAGTACTTCATAACTAGTAAATAGCTCTCACACCAAATTGCTTGCCATTTGAAATGTGCACTGTAAAGAATGTGTTTTAAGTAACCTTAAAATTATTCTCTTGTGTATATACTTGTTGTTGAAAATTTGTTATATTTAATCATCATATTCGTTGACTTTGTGAATTTCTTACTGTAGGCGCATCTAGGAGGGCTGCATGATTTTAATGTTTCCTACATGCCAAAAGGCATTTTAGATTTTGTAGCAAACCTGTCTATTTAAGGAATCCTGCTATTGATACTTATCGCCCACATATCATTCAATATTGGTGGCTATGCATGATAATGGTATAATGCTAAAACAATCTTGTATGAAGGTGGTGGCGTATACACCAAATAGTAGAGGATCACTTTGCAGAACTAGCTCATAAATATCAAACCTATGAATAGATGTTGGAAACTTAAATTTGTATTTAATTAAGATATGTTGGTACCTAGCTCTAACAAAATAAAGACTCACCTTGTAGGTAAGTTGAGAAACTGAGAACCATGTATGATTCACTAATGAACTTAATTTGAAAATACATCTAGGACTACCACTTAAATCTAAAGCTAAAATATATGCTAGTTGGATATATGAATGATTAGATTCTAGAAGTATTTGTTTTAAGTTGTTTTCTTCGTCACATGAAAATATATAAGAATTATGAATAAAAAAAAGAACAACAATAAATAATAAAGTAGTTGAAAATCTGGATATAGATTAATGCTGAAGGAAGAAAGTTAACTAGGAATGAGTTGTATAGAGGTAAACTGGAGTTCATACCCAAGATGAGGAAGAGACAATTGTTTCTCTCTTATTGGAGTTTTTCCTGTACAAATTTTTATAGCTAGAAGACCAGCTAAACTTATATCCCAAATGCCTCCAATTGATTTAAGACTCTTGTGCCTTGAAAAGGAAAAAAAAATAAACAAGTTCGTAAATAAATATCTGAAGCCTATTTGTAAGGTGATTTGATGAGATTACTAGTGTCAGCTCATGCTCACACTTCCAGTATTCTGCTAGAGGCACAAGCCAAACAAAAGGAAAAGATCATATATGGTAATGATCACTCGTCCGTGACTGTGATCCTCATCCTCTTTCTGAAGACCAAGAGAAGAGGGAGAAATAGTATATGTCACACATATCAGTGAGAAACATGAAATTGCAGCTAATCTCATACAGAATTGGACTTGATGAAACAATACCATGACTTGATCCTTGTTTATGAAGAACACAATCGATGTTGATTACTATTCACCTGAACAACCAGAGGCCCACGATAAACTCCTCGAATTAATTCAAGCATTTTTAGAGTTATTTGTTTTTACCCCCCAATTGCTAATCATATCTACATTATCTCCTCATTTTTATTTTATTAGCACTACTCCCCCCCCCCCCCCCCCCCCCCCCCCCCCCCCCCCCCCTTCGATTCTAAAAAAATTAGGCTTTTTTGGGTGGGGGTACCTACAATTACAATTAACAGATTATGGTGGGTGGGTGGGTGGGTTAGCACTTTTAAAAATAAAAAAAAGGGGGGGGGGGGGGGGGGGGGGGGGAGGGTTAGCACTTTTAAAAATAAAAAAAAAGGGGGGGAGGGGGGGTAGTGGAGATATGATTAGCAATTGGGAGGCGTAGGTTAAGTACTAATAACTCTTTTTTTATTGGGTCTGACACAATTTCTTTACTCCGTGGTGGAAGAATTATGTGAATTTAAGTTATGTAGTTTGCATGTTCAAAGAATAGTTTAGATATTTTAGATCAGTGTTGCCTAATTTGTCAACCCCCATGTCCCACGAATACGGACGAACGACCCCAAACGGGGTGCGTTCGCGACCCAGGTTGTCAAATTTAGCGACCCCAAAAAAATTTCTAGATACAAAGGGAAGATCAAATTTACCTCTTCATTTTGAGGTAATTTTCGCTGCCGCCTCCCTTTCTCTGCCGCCAAGGCCGAGGCGGCCACGTTGAGAGCAACGAAAGAGGTAATTTTCAAGCACCTCCCCTTCTATGTTCCGGTCCTCCGGATCGGGGGAGAAGGATAAAAATGGAGGCACTTTTCCTCCGTTGGTTTTTATTAGGTTAGGGTTTGGGGTTGGATATGGGACCGACCAAATTTTAAAAAAATTTGAACCTAAAAAATATATATGTCAAAAATTAAACCAAAACAATTGTTGACAAATCCAGCCCAGTGGATTTGAAAACCAGCCCACAGGATCCGAAAACATACAACTATCAACCCAACACACCACTACTAGCTATAATGACCACCACACTTGATTGTACAACTGTCATATACAATATATTTAACTTTTATTATTGTACAACTGACATATACAACATATTTAACTTTTATATATATATATATATATATATATATATATATATATATATATATATATATATATATATATATATGTATATTGTATCTAACTTTGTATGTAAAGTTTTTATTGTATATAGTATTTTTTTACTATTGTATGTAACATTTTTTTAATAAGTGTAATATTTTGTATGTAACTATTGTGACATTGTACATTTGTAGGAAAACTTAATGGTGCCAAAAGTAGTACATTGGAGGAAATGAATGCTAGTTGGAGACATGACAAATGAGTTGATCCAAATAATAGGAGAAATATACAATACAACTAGTTGGAGACAAGGCAAATGTTTTGATGCGGATTCATTCCTCAAATCTAGCAACAAGAGCTGAATAGATAATTGAATTCAAAGTTCAAACATGTAAATATTGTTCCGATAAATTTGTCTAGCCGAATGAATTTTTGTAGGAATTTTAACTTCTTTTTTTATTATTGTCCTAATGTAAATCTTGTATATAACGTAACATTTTTTTATTGTATGTAACGTTTTTCATTATTGTATGTAACATATTTTATGAGTGCAATGTTATTGTATGTTATATTTTTTTGTTATGTAACATTTTTTATTATCGTATGTAACGTTTTTTATAAGTGTAATATTTTACTAATTTATTAGCACAAAAAATGGTTAAATAATACATATATATGTAAACTATTTTTTTCTAACTGTTTACTAATTTTTTACTAATTTATTAATATTTATTTAATATTGTCGATATTGTCGATACAAAAAAATCTGATACTCCGATCCGGTACCGCCGATACTGCCGATACTGATACTCATACAAAATGTTCGATATCGATACGGATACTTTGAACCTTGGAAAATATGCAAGGATTCTGTGGAATCTTTGGATTTTTATAGATGACAAATGACTTTTTTGAGAATATTGTCTATGCTTTCCTTCTATATAATTGTATACTTCTATATAATTGTATATGCAGACGACCTAGATAAAAATGAACTGCGATCCCAAATAGCGTACCGAATAAGCCTACTCCTACCGCATCGCGTACCGACTGAGGTACCATACTGCGTACCCATACCATGTACCAAAGCGACCACGATCCTTGTAACATTATTTTAGATATATCTGTGTTCTTCGTGATAGTATCTTGTCATTGTAGTTATGGATACTCTTGGAATTTTGCTGACTATAAAAACGAGAAATGTGTAATAAGGTGTTACATATATAAAGAGAGATTTTGGATGACTTTTCCTTTATTTAATATTGGTGATTGTTGAAAAAGGAGGGTACATACACACACATTGTATATATATAATCTAGATTGTATGATTTTATACTATGGAGAGTGGTAGGCTCTTTTCAAAATTCTTCTATGGAGGTGGTGGCATATATACCAAATAGTAGAGGATCACTTTGAAGAGTAATATAAAATCAAAACTATCAGAATGTGTTTGAGAGGGTAAAGAAATAGTTTAGCATATACATGCCTACAAAGATGTTGGTCCGAAAGTGACAGCCATGATTCTTAGGTTTTTTTTTTTTGGTTACAGCTGTAAGATTTTTTCTTCTTTTCTTTTGATAATTGTGCCAGTTTTAATATTTAATAGCAGCAAGAGTCGAAAAAGTGAAAACTGTTGGGTTTCTCAGTAAAAAAAAATTTGGCCGAATGTTTTAAAAATTTGTACGGTACGTGTTTAAAACTCTACAGGCTTAAAATTCGCGTACAAGTCCGAATTTTTCAAACGTACGTAAATATTATACGTTTGTGTAAGATACGGAAAAATTTGCGTATAATACGCGTTTTATTCGGGTGATTGCTAACAAGGGCCATGACCATGTCGCATCATTTTCTATGATGGTAGGTCATATTATGTTGGGGCATGTGCTGGATGCGAGGTTCCTTTCCTTGTCTGATTTAATTATAGAATCTGAGTAGTTGCTAGTAGAAGGCACCCTTCGCAAATATGTCCTGGATGGGCAATAAATGTGGAAGCAACAACTGGTATGTAAATTTGATGAGTTGGTCACATGCCCTCTTGTATACATGTTAAGCATTTGCTTGCCTTCGAGAACGAATACCTAATTATACCTTCCAAATTTGGAAATTGTGTTTACGTTGTAAAGTATAAGCAGTAATATCTGATAGGTTCATGTAATGATATCCTTAGTTATGAACATATGAATAAAACTAGCAAAGAGAGAAACATATTGGACGTATCCTTTTACTCGGTATTATATAAGGAATTCTGCTTGTCTGACTGAACTTTATATGTTTGCCAACATTAATTGGAAATGTCGAATGAATTTCTGTTAACATATTCAGACTCGGAGCAAGCTTCTATCAAATGTCTGAATGTGCTGGTTGTTTTATTACGCTTGCCATCAGTCAAATATGATATGATGGAAACGGGGTCCATCTCCGTAATGACTACATGCAATTTTAATATATTACCTTTCTCCATACAACGAACCTTGGAGAAGGGGGAACGAATCTTGGAGAAGGAAGAACGAACCTTGAGAGATGGAAGGACTACCTTTTGCTCTTCTCCATGCAACGAATGTGGTGTACCCAAGAGGCATATCCTTTCTATAATTAAATAGGAGGGAGATGGTGAAGATTGAGAACAAAAAAAGAACAACAAAACCACACACAACTTGTGTTCCTCATACTTGTAATCTACCTCAAGTAAGTTTGTGAGAGAAATGGATCCTCAAGTTTTGTACCAACTTGAGAGAAGACCATTTGTAATCTTTTATTTGATTATAGTAAAAACAGAGAAGAAGGAACGGACGGAGGATCTAGGCTCAAATTGAGCTGAATCTCGAAAATTTTTGTGTGTATGCTATCTTTCTTGTTTTCTCTTTACTTCTACTTTTAGTTTACTCTCGTCTCATCACAAAGACGAAAAATGTTTTATTTTTCGCAACAAAATATTTAATAGTTTGCGTGTTTAATTCCCATCACCATTTTGACATAAACAATCTTCTTGCTTTATGATCTTCTTTAGTTTATTGTCTTTGTGATTTGGCAACTGCAGTTCTGTCCTGTTAGTTATTGTTAGTCCCGAGGCATGGATATAGATGGAAAACAGGAGTTCAGCAAGCCTACACAGTAGGTGCCACAAAAGAGGAGTTTAGCAAGCCTACACAGTAGGTGCCACAAATAAGGAGTTTAGCAAGCCTACACAGTAGGTGCCACAAATGAGATAGATCTCAAGAACAAAGTTAGGCCTCCCTACTCAGTAGGTGCCTTAAAACCTGAAGAACGAGTTACAGAGAAGAAGAAGAAGAAGAAGAAGAAGAAGAAGAAGAAGAAGAAGAGGATTAAATTTGCTGGGGTGTAAATATACCGTTGCTCAAAGCAAGATTCGCCTCTATACGATCCGCTTCCAGGAACCAGCAAGTTCAAGAGAACTTCTATACTGCTCGTCAGTCAATATTTGTGACTTGAACGGGCTTCCTGAACTTTATGGACTCCCTTAACTCTCTTCTTTGGTGCATCTTGGAAAGGAGGCAAAGGGACTCTATTTATAGAGTGGAGTAAGACCTCACCATCTCTCATATCCGATGTGGGACTAAAACACCAATACTCTAAAATAGAGTTTGATGTTTTACATCATCCCACAATCAACATAGTCGAGTGCTAGCACACGCCTTCCCCCCGAACATTTCCGTGCATGCACGAGACAACCTGAAGTCCGTGTCGAGTCCGAGCCCGCACAACAAAAATCAACTTACGTCCTTATTGGAATTAATCATTTTTCTCTTAGTAAAATCACCCACATGGTTCCCTCCTTAGGGTCACCACCTCATGTGCATATCCCAACAACACATACTCATTATATGTTGAGATAACTCATGGTGCTTTTCCAATGTGGGACTAAACTTTATAAAGCATGTTGAGAGCAAGCACTCTTCATGTCAAGGAGCAAGAGCACCAACAATCTCCCACATATCTCATCATATATATGTGTCTAGGGTTGAGCGTTTCCCACAGTAACTGTCCATTTTACATTAGGATAGATGTCGCTGACGACTTGAATCTTCTCGCATGGGTTAAATAACAATGCGATACAAGAATGAACTATGCCTTAAATTCTGTACCACAATTGTAATTCTTTTCACTCACAAAGTGTAGTTACATGTGCTTCTGGCTGCACATTAAAGACCCTGTGCCAGCCTGGTTTCAGTGTATAATTTTGGACGTCTACAAGTTTACCCTCAAGAGACGGCCTGATATCTCTTTCTATACACTATAGGTAAGTTCTTTATAAAGAGACATGACATGAAGCCTTGCGCTTCCTTGCGGTGCTACGCCGCTATGACATGGCCTAAAGCCGAGGCATTACCCCTACCCAGGAACCTCATCGTAGTGTCACACTACTGCAGCATGAGGTCACAGCCTCTTTGTAGTGCCATTCTACCCAGCATGAAGCCTAAGGCTTCCTTGCGGTATTACGTCGCAACGACATGGCTTGCAAGGCCGAGGCTTTACCCCTACCTGGGTACCTCATCGTGGTGTCGTACCACTGTAACATGTGGTCACCCTCCCCTTTGTAGTGCTGTCTACAACTCTTTAATTTTATCATACAGCATTAGGCTATCTGCCTATTTGCGGTGCTACGCCGCTATGACTTGGCTTGCAAAGCCGAGGCATTACCCCTACCTGGAAACCTCATGGTGGAGTCATCCCACTATAGCATGGAGTTTTACTCCTAGTAGTACTGTGCTACCGTGCTTCCTGTAAAGCACACCAGGTATTCACTCTGCCTGAGAACTTATTAAGACATTTAAGCCAACCTCAACACAGGATCCATTTTTCGCAGAAAACACATAGTAGACAACATTGGTTATGGGTTCGTAACCCTTCCATGTTCCCAAGAACAAGTACCCACTGTTACCTGATAGTTTTCCAGTCAGTGGTCCTCCCTTGAACCGAAAGTTAGATGTCTAGTAGATTTCTCTTTGAACTAATAACGTAAAACTTTATGGTAGGATTACAAAATCATACAATCAGAATGCCTTCAAGCCCATCTTCCCTGCTGTGTCTTCAACTAGCTGACGCTTGAGGCCCTTCGTGAACGGATCCGCTAGGTTCTCCTGACTCCGAACATCGATTACAGCAATGACATCTCTCTTGATGAGATCGTTCACTGCCCTGTGCTTTAACCACACAGTTCTCTTCTTTCCGTTGAAGAGATCATTTGATGCCACTGCCACAGTCGCTTGGTTGTCGCAGTATATCAAAATTGCCGGTATCTGCGCTCCAACCACTGAAGATTATGCATGAGCTCCCGAAGCCATTCTGCTTCATCTGCTGCGGTATCAAGTGCAAAGAACTCAAATTCCATAGAAGATCGCGAGAGCATAGTCTGCTTCTTCGACTTCCACGATATAGCAGCTCCACCCATTATAAAAATAAATCCACCAGTGGACCTCTCGCTCTCCAACTCTGAGCACCAACTGGCATCACTGAAGCCTTCTACTACCGGCGGCTTTCTGCTGAAGTGCAGTGCATATGTCTGAGTCATCTTGAGATATCTCATAACACGCTTCACAGCTTTCCAGTGCTGAATGCCTGGATTGCTTGTGAATCGACTCAGCATTCACACAGCGAAAGCTATGTCAGGCCTACTGGCAGTAGTAGCGTACATCAAACTTTCGATGACGCTAGCGTAATCCAATTGTCTGACGCTTTCCTTCGAGTTTGGCTCCAGCTTCTGATCACTTCGGTACGACGCATCAATTATGGGAAGATCATGATATCCCACTACACCAAAATGGGCATTTAGGAACACTTTTAATATGTACCTAATATTTTTAGGAACATTTGAAAATCGTTCCTAAAAGTGGCATTACAATTATTGGAACGGTTATAAAACGTTCCTAAATTTCGTTTGGAACGGTTATTAGACGTTCCTAAATTAGATTTTGAAACACATATAATGTGTTCCTAAAATAATTTTGGAACGACTTTGAGACGTTCCTAAAATTAGATTTTGATACACATAATGTGTTTCTAAAGTATTCTTTGGAACGCATTTGAATTGTTTCTAACTATCAGTTTGAAATGTTTTATGTTCGTTTCTAAATGTAATTTGCAACACTTTTTGTAGTATTCGTACGTGTAGCTAGTTTGAAACGCTTTATTAGCGTTTATGTGCATTTTTTTTAAGTTTCAATTTCACAAAACCACAAATATGATTTATTCATGAAATTACCGTTAGAACACAATAAATGGTGCATTGCACACATTTCCTAAATCAACATCCAAGAGGTCCACTAAATTAACCAAAGTTGTCGACAATTAATACAAAACAACTATAACATATCTCAAATATTAAATCGATATAAAATGTTATTAAAAGATGATCCCAAAAGTTACAAATAATAAAATGTAGCTCGCTCGCTAAAGATAATTTTTACAAATTTTGGTTCTCCAAAAGATGATCCCAAAAGTTACAAATAAAAAAATGTAGCTCGATCGCAAAAGATAATCTGTTTACAAATTTAGTTCTCTAAAAGATGACCCCAAAAGTTATTCTCCAATCGAATGATGGATATTTGAACGACGACAAATAGCAGCACCTGCATACAACATTATGAAACAAGTTTTAAGTTAAAATCAAGAAATCGAAGAATAAAAGACTAAGATAACCAAA
Organism: Iris pallida; assembly: GCA_029216955.1. NCBI lineage: Eukaryota > Viridiplantae > Streptophyta > Magnoliopsida > Asparagales > Iridaceae > Iris > Iris pallida. Next base: position 69,860 of record JANAVB010019872.1, on the reverse strand, counting down.
ATGTACTATGTTCAAGAAATTGGAGAATAGGAGATTGTATAATTTAGTCTCGGTGCCATCAAACAACTCAAAACAATGAACCAAAACAACTCAGAACAATGAACCAAAAAATGGTACGTTAAAGTGATACCCTTATCCGGATCCAAACAAGTAGACAATTGGAAATACATTTTTAAAACTGAATCATACCAATATTGACAGTGTACTGCATATAAATTTCTAAACATTGCATTTAAACTTGAGTCTTCTAGTCTACAACGTATAGATATTTCACATGATCAATTACCTCATCAATGGCATGCATGAGTTAAGTCTTATTAATTGCTATTCCAGAACCAAACAATACCTACACTATATAAAAGCCATGTCCATAGTCCATTCTATAAACCAAGTTATATTGCTCCAGCAAAGTAAAATAGCCAATTATGAGTCATGACCAACAATAAGTCACTTGAAAATGAGAAGATTCCAATATATTTCTCTCAAATATATTGTCATTTCTATCAATGCAACAAACAAAGGATCTTAAAATAAAACCTACCTGATTGTCGTAATAAAACTGGTAGTGAAGGAGCCATCCTAGAAACGCAGAAGGCAACTATTGCCAACACCTAGAAGAGCATATTTCACATCCGAGAAAAGATCTTAAAATATTTCAGACTCAAGAATATTGTTAAAGAATGCAACATTTGAATGCAAACTGCTTGAAGTTCTCTGCATAGAAAACACCAACAAAGTTAGATTCTCCAAACCGTGATTCTCAATTGCTCTTTAAATTCTAAAATAAAATGACATTTAAAATTGCAGAAGCCACAATAGAGCATAGAAAATCATTATCACGGAAGTTAGAGATATATGCTTCAGAACATGTATCTGCAGTTTTTGGCACAACATTCCCAAATTTTTTTCGTTTACCGAATTGACTAGAAAAGAGTCCCACGATGTCAGTATCGGTTAGTATCGACATCGATGGGTATCAGATCAGGACATGACAAACCGTATCAGTATTGGTCGTATCAAATTGGTATCGACCGATACCACAAACTATTGTTAAATGATCCGACCTTCATCTCCATGAACTAGACATCTGATCCAAGCCTCGGAATGGCAATGAAAGAAAACTTGTCCCATCTTCCAAATGCTAATACGGAATATGGCTCATTGCTTTTGGTGCAGCTTATATAGCTCTGCTGCAGCTAAACTTCTGATACATGTCTTAAATTGGACAAACTCAATCTTATGGCATTAAAAAGCTCCTTACAAAAGCTATAACAGAGTTGACATATCATAGCATCTGCATATGTATTTGAAGAAAAAATATTGTTTGAGCCGGACGCAGTGCACCCGATTTCTCTCCAACCATTGGATTGTCTAGGGATGTGTGCATTCACACATCTCCATGGTAATCTAACGGTTGGCATGGAACAAGTGCGCTGTGTCCGACACACCTAGTAATTTCTCGCATTCAGCTTCTCAACAATTTTGCTTTAGCTTCTCACTTGAAGTAAACTTTGAACCTCTCAATTGGAATAGAACAAATCAATCATTTCAAAAGCATCATAAAAATTACAAGGCAGCCTTTTGTATAGCCTCTAAGCAACAATTCAACAATGTACCAATTTTTTAACCTAACTAGAAAAAGAAATCAATGATGTCCTATGACTACAAGCTTATCTTAACTTGTAGATTAATCCTAGTTTCCAGATAGAACTCCATTGAGGTTCACCAAGATGAAGTCGGCTTTTCATGAGTTTCCATAATTTAGAGTTTAAACTATATAGAAGTCAGTGAACACCAGAATAAAAAAAAATGTACCACAAACTAGAGTACATAATTCACTATATATATAAAAGTCAACGAACACCAGAACCAAATAAAAAAAATGTACCACAAATTAGAGCAAACTAATTAACTATATAGGATAATACGAAGGTCATCAGGTTCATCAGATAGAGACAAAGACCCAATGTGGGCTGCAAAAAAAGCATAAATATTTGTTGTTTACCTCCAAAATCACACATGAACGTTCAGCATAAGATCACCCACTCAATTGCTAACCCTATATATATATATATATATATATATATATAGGGTTATATATATATATATATATATATATATATATATGGAACCAGACCTTCTATATATATATATATATATATATATATATATATATATATATATATATATATATATATAGTATATTATGCCATTGATGAGGTAATTAGAAAGACAGTTGTAGATAATATTTCCTTCTGAATTTTCTAGTATACTATGTTCTAATGCATCTTCAGCTTTAGTTGACAATGAAACCTATTTCATACACCAATTAATGAAAAAGAATTACGTGAAACCACTATAGATGAGTCAGCTAACTTCCAAACGAGTACATAAGAACTGAAAAAATAGTTACTCTTGAATTATATGATATCATGTGCTGCACAAAATTTTTAACTGATATGGTTTTCTAAATTCAAAGAGTGTAATATATCTTAGAAGCAACCAACCCAGGATTACAAGGATGGCAGGTCTAGAAACCTAGGGTGTTTCCTGTCCAGGATTACAAGGATGGCAGGTACTTTCAGGTTGTTTCTAATGTAATGGACATGAAGCTCAGGGATGAGTTGGAAAGCCTGAAGAAAATCAGGTTGGATGTTTTTATTCCTATCTTTGGATGTTCTTACATTTTCTATATTTTGCATTTGACAAAGTTACTGTTCGCAATTTACTGATCGAAATTGTGTACTTTTGTTGATCTACACCCATACCTCTACACTAAAAAAATCAATTCAAAGCAATTATTATGTAATGAAAATAGTGTAATGCAGGAATTATAATCAAGAGATAAAAGAGGACTTACTAAGGCTCCATGTATTTGATGAAGGACTTGTTCCACACAAGGAAATCGTCGAGGCTAACGCCTCCAATTTTCTTAGATTCTGGATTTTTATCAGCCTTGTAAATCTTTGCTGAGAATAGCTTTCGTGTAACCATGCTCACCTTCAATTCACAGGTTCCAAGACATAGCCATGACATATACCCCGATGGATTGGATCTACTACCTCCTTGGCAATTGCAAGACAGCTGCCATCCCAGTCAAGCAGCTCACACAATCTTGCAACTTCGGTAGGTTCATTGTGTGCCACTTTAGTAGGTTCATTGCGCACCACTTTTGTAGGTTCTTTGTGTGCCACTTCAGTAGGTTCATTGCATGCCACTTCAATAGGTTCATTGCGTGCAGATGTCTTGCGTGCCACTTTAGTATGTTATAGCCTGCCACTTTAGTAGGTTCTTCGTGTGCTAATTCAATAGGTTCATTGCGTGCCACTTCAACAGTATCATTGTGTGCAGATGTCATTGAGTCTTCTTCAGCTAAGGAATGCCTTTTCGTTATTAGATTCATGTTCATCATCATTGGGGTGGCGAAGACCCAACTATTGCTTCTGCTTCTGTTTGAGAGATATTTTTCTAGAGCACATAACAACAATTTATAAATACACAAATATGATTTAAGTAAACAATAAAGTAATATATATACACACGTTTTAGGGCTTTCATAAAGTAGTGTTGGGTACTCACCGAACACATGTTTAAACATAAATCAACTTTTGACTCCAACCGTTCAAAATTCTTCTCTGTAATCTTCCTTTCCGTTCGTTCATTCAATATCATTATGTGGCAAGGAAGACAATCCTCATACTGTCTCCTAGAAACATGGCTACAAACACCCGGAAGACTGCCTTTTGAGTTCTTACCTAGAACTTGAGTCAAAGGATCGGAATCAATTGATAACGGGTGAATGTCGCTATTGTTTTCACTATTTTTAGCTTCTTCGACCTTTTCCTCAATTTTCTCCTGTAATGTGATGTTGAACATAACTAAATAAATACAAAAATATTTATGTATATGCATTAAACTTTACTAATGTCATTTATCTCACCATCAGCTCCACGGCGCTAGGCAATATGCTTCTATCCTTTCTAGTATGAGTTTCTATCCACACTGCAGTTCGTGAAATTGGAATAGTAGGATCTGCTTGTTTTTGAATCTGTACCAAAAATGGTTGTTATTATATCAGTTTAACCATTGAACTATTAAAGGTGCACCAGAATACATACCATATCCTCCTCGACCATTGTAGCACTCTTACGTCCTCCAGTATGGCCACACCTACTATGCTTCTTGTTTTCAGCATTTTTCACTCTACGTTCTTTTGTTTTTTCTCCACTCATTTTCACAGAATTGCTCCCAATCCTCTTTTTTTGTTCGAGGAGGAATATTCAATTTTTGTGCCTCTATATTTGGATACTTGTCCAAAAAAATCTTCCGCAAAGTATTTTTATGCTTCCTAAACACACTCGCCATTGAACCTTGAAGATGTCTTCTGATGTAGGTTGGTACTTCAAATTCTTTCTGCAATAACATATGTTAAGCGGAATAAAACATATATTAATGTACTATTTTTTAAATAAAGAACCCCTTAAAAACTAATGCAGAAATGTATAAATGTCATCTCACCAATATGGCATTCCAAATTTCATCCTTCTGATGATCAGGAACCAACCTCCAGTCAGTGTACTTGATGGATGCATGTGACTTCACAATCTCGCCAACACGGTGCATAAAGTGAGGCGCTCTCTTTCCAATTGCTTTTCCATGTCTGTTGAAGTCAACTTTCTCTTGAGGTTTGTTGCTATCTTGTGATTCTACATTTTCCTGATTGAAGTTGCTGCCCATATGTTCTGACATTGTGCTTAGCAATAAAACCTTCAATATCAACCAAGAAGAAGATTATTGATTTACATAACATAATAAGAAAACTGGAAGAAAATACTGGAATTCAAGTTTCATGAGAAACTACTGGAATTCAAGTTTCATGAGAAACTACTGGAAGCAAATATAGAGCAAACTGTAGCACATATGTGTAAACACCAGTTTCATGAGAAACTACTGCAGCACATATGTGTAAACTACTGCAGCACATATGTGTAAAAACTTCCAATCCAAAAGAGGGTACTTGAAAATTTTCATTCATGTCATTTTCTCTCCGAAGCACTTAAAATTTTGAATCAAATTTCTCATAAAAAGATTCTAAAGCCTGCAAAACAAGAGATGATGTGAGAAACATAATGAAAGTCGCCCAAGAACAAGATCTTTGTAAAGATGATATATTTACATGTGTCAATTAGCCAGTCAAAAATGAAAAGCAAGTAGGCATGAAATACAAATGCAGGCTTCGTTAAACAGTAGCATATTACATTGTAGAAACAAAAACGTATATCCTAGCAAATCTACAAAAACAATGGAAATTTCTATACTCGTAGAAGTATTATACCTATAGTTCCAAATACGGCTCCAAATGAACTAGCACCCCATCATTAGCTAGTCGCCAATTACAAGCAAATATACAGGTATAAGAGAAAACTACAATAAATTTAATAGCTCATTATAGAGCAAACTGCAGTAAATTCAGCAGGTAGAAGATTAAACTGCAGTAATTAAATTCAATAGCTCCTTGTCTCAGATTTACGAAAGAGAATGAGAATGTAGATCCCTCTAAACAGATCGGGTTGAGGGAGAGGATTATATGTCTCAAATTTAATCTTCTATTACTCTGATCACTCTTATTTTTGAATAGGATTATCATGCTTCTTGATACACTTTTTATTTTTGAGAAACTGAGGGTTAGGAACAAGTGTTGATTAAGATAATAGATTGGTCAGGCATGAGTAGTATAAGTCGAGGAAATTCTTCAATGGCATGACAATAAATTGTATTCCCTTCAAAGTGAGCGAGGGCTAGAGCCCGAGAGGTCCCTGTTTCTCCTTTTTACTCTGCAGGAGATATTCTTCCTAAGAAGTTGAGTTGAGCTACAGAGGAGAAGTTGTGTCCATTAGGAATGCTCCACTTTAAGGATTTCATGAACCAAAATTGTGTTGATCCGTATTAGTAAGTCTTAGCAGTCATACTGCTAGATCATATCAAGTATATTGGTAGATGTTAGTCCCGGGGCTTAATCAACGATAGTAGACTCGATGTCGAGATCAGATGTTCAACAAACGTTCACCTTCTGATTATTCTCGAGATCCAAGAGGAACACTATAATATAAATCTGTTTACAAAAGCAACAATAATCAGAAAATAAATCTCACGTTCTTCCTCGCAATCGCAGTTGCTGACGGACAGAACTGAGTTCAGAAAATAAATCTCACGTTCTTCCTTGCAATCGTAGTTGCAGACGGACAGAACTGAGTTACAACTCAGATGAAGGAGAAGAAAGAAGAAAGAAGAAAGAAGAAAGAAGAAGAGGAAAGGTTCTTGCAGGGGTGATTAAGATCACCGTTGCTCAAAGCAAGATTCGTCCCACCACGATCTGCTTCCAGGAACCAGCAAGTTCACGAAGAACTTCTGGAATGCTCGTAAGTCAAAATTTGAGACTTGAACGGGCTTCCTGGACTTTACAGACTCCCTTAACTCTCTTCTTGGTGCATCTTTCAAATGAGGCCAAGGGGCTCTATTTATAGAGTGGAGTTGAGACTTCACCTCTTCTCCTATCCGATGTGGGACTAAAATACCAATACTCAAAAATAGAGTTTGATATTTTAGATCATCCCACAATCAGCATAGAAGTGTGCCAGTCCACGCCTACCCCCCGAATACTCTCGTGCATGCACGAGACATCTTGGAGTCCGTGTCCGAGTCCGAGTCCGTACAACAAAAATCAACTTGCATCCTTGTTGGATTTAATCCTTTTTTCTTCTAGGAAAATATTCCCACATGGCACAAACTTGTGTCCCACTACACCTCATGCGCACACCTCAACACAAGCAATGCATTATATTGAGATACTCACCATTTGTTGTAGCCGATGTGGGACTATCTTTTCTAGTCCAAAGGCAAAAACACCAACAATCCCCCACATATCTCAATATATGGGTTGAGCGTTCCCCACAGTGACTGTCCATCATGCATTAGGAAAGATGTCGCTACGACTTGAATCTTCCCGCATAGGTTAAATAACAGCATGATACAAGAATGGACTAAGCCTTGAATTCTGTACCATAACTGCAATTCTTCCTACTCACATAATGACATCAACTGTGCTTCTGGCTGCACATTGAAGGCCTTGTGCCAGCCTGATTTCAGTGTATAATTTTTGGGCGTCTACAAGTTTACCCTCAAGAGACGGCCTGATATCTCTGTCCATACACTATAGGTGAGTTATTTATAAAGAGTCATGGCATGAAGCATTGTGCTTCTTTGCGGAGCTACGCCGCTATGACATGGCTTAAAGCCGAGGCTTTACCCCACCTGGATACCTCATCGTAGTGTCATACTACTGTTGCATGAGGTCACAGGCCTCTTTGTAGTGCCAAACTACCCAGCATGAAGCCTTGTGCTTCCGTACGGTATTACGTCGCTATGACATGGCTCGCAAAGCCGAGGCTTTACCCTACCTGGTACCTCTTCGTAGTGTCATGCCACTGTAACATGAGGACATCGTCCTCTTTGTAGTACTGTCTACCTCTCTTTATTACGATTATCATGCAGCATTAGGCTACCTGCCTATTTGCGGTGCTACTCCGCTGTGACTTGGCTTACAAAGCCGAGGCATTACCCCTACCTGGGAACCTCATGGTGGAGTCACCCCACTGTAGCATGGAGTTACACTCCTTGTAGTGCTGCGCTACCGTGCTTCCTGCAAAGCACTCCAGGCATTCACTCTGCCTAAGAACTCATTAAGGCATTTAAGCCAACCTTCCCACAGGATCCGTTTTTCGCAGAAAATAACAGTAGACAACAGTGGTTGTAGGTCCGTAACCTCTCCATGTCACAGAGGACAAGTACCCACCGTTCCTGATATTCTTCTAGTTAATAGTTCTTCCTTGAACCAAAAGCTAGATGCCTGGTAGATTTCTCTTTGAACTAATAGCATAAAACTTTATGGTAGGATTGTAATAACACAATATCAGAATACCTTCAATCCCATTTTACAAGCTGTGTCATCGACCAGCTCGCGCTTGAGGCCCTTGGTGAATGGATCCGCCAGGTTCTCCTGACTCCGAACATCAGTTACTGCAATAACACCTCTCTTGATGAGATCGTGTACTGCCCTATGCTTTAACCGCACAGTCCTCTTCTTCCCGTTGAAGAGGTTATTTAATGCCACCGCCGCAGTCGCCTGATTGTCGCAGTATTTCGGTATCGTCGGTATTTACGCCCCAACCACTGGAAGATCATACATGAGCTCCCAAAGCCATTCTGCTTCCTCCGCTGCGGTATCAAGTGCAAAAAACTCAGATTCCATGGATGAACGCAAGAGAATAGTCTGCTTCTTCGATTTTCACGATATAGCAGCTCCACATATTGTGAAAATGTATCCACTTATGGACCTCTCGCTCTCCACTTCTGAGCACCAACTGGCATCACTGAAGCCTTCCACTACCGGAGGATCTCCGCTGTAGTGCAGTGCATATGTCTGAGTCTTCTTGAGATATCTCATAACCCGTTTCACAGCTTTCCAGTGCTCAATGCCTGGGTTGCTCGTGAAATGACTCAGCATTCCCACAGCGAAAGCTATGTCAGGCCTTGTGGCAGTAGTAGCATACATCAAACTCCCGATTACGCTTGCATACTCCAGCTGCCTGACGCTTTTCCTTGAATTAGGCTTCAGTTTCAGATCACACTTGTATGGCATATCGATCCCTGGAAGATCCTGATATCCGTAACGAGTGATCATCTTCTCAACATAATGAGACTGTGACAGTGCTAGTCCAGTGTCTGTCCGGATGATCTTGAGTCCCAAGATAACATCAGCATCCCCCAAGTCCTTCATACTGAACTTCGTCGAGAGGAACTTCTTTGTCTTCGTGATACAGCTTATATCCATACCTAGGATTAGCATGTCGTCCACGTATAGACAAACGATGACTCCTTTTCCGTCAGCAAACTTCGTATAGACACACTTGTCTGTTTCACTGACCCTGTAGCCATTTGACCTTATGACTTTGTCAAACTTCTCATGCCACATTTTGGGAGCTTGCTTTAAATCGTACAGAGATTTTACCAACTTGCAGACGTTGTCTTCAAGACCTTTGATGACAAACCCTTCTGGTTGTTGTATGTAGATCTCTTCGGTCAGCTCGCCATTCAGGAATGCCATTTTCACATCCATCTGATGTATCACCATCTTATGTATCGCTGTGAGAGCAATCAACATTCTGATGGTGGTCATCCGGGCTACTGGAGCATACGTGTCAAAGTAGTCGATCCCCTGCTTCTGAGAAAATTCCTTGACCACCAACCTGGCCTTGAACTTGTCAATAGTTCCATCTGCTTTCATCTTCGTCTTGAAGATCCATTTGCATCCGATGGGTTTCGCTCCTTCAGGAAGATCAACCAACACCCAAATGTTATTTGAGGTGATGGAATCAATTTCATTGCAATCGCCTCCTTCCAGAAAATATCATCTCTGGTCTTTATCGCCTCATCATAGGTAAGCGGATCTGCTTCCACATGATAGGTGATGAAGTCATCTCCGAAGTTCTTCGGCCTCCTCGCTCACTTCGACGACGGCTCAGCGAGTTCTGGTTCAACCGTTGTTTCAACAACAACATCTTCTTGGACTACTTCTTTATTGAAAACTTTAGTTTCTTGCGCACCCTTATTGTTCTCCGGTTTATCCGTAAGAATAATATTCTTGTGCCTTGCAAATTTGTCTTCAAAATATTCAGCATCGCGAGATTCGATGATATGATTTGACTCAATATCAAGAAATCTCCGAGCATCACTCTTCTCGGCATACCCCAAGAAGATCGTCTTCGTAGTCCTTGTCCCCAGCTTTTGAATCTTCAGATCTGGGAGCTTCACATAAGCCAGACACCCCCACACTCGGATGACATTCAAGTTAGGCCTGACTTTGAACCTGAGTTCATGAGAAGTTACGTCCGAAGTTGCATACGACACTCTATTTAGAATAAAAGTGGCCGTTAATGCAGCTTCTCCCCAGTAGCATTTAGGAAGACCCGCAGTTAGCAGTATTGAGTTCATCATTTCTGTCAACGTTCTGTTCTTGCTCTCCGCTATCCCGTTAGATTGAGGAGAATACGGAGCAATAGTCTCACAGATGATTCTATGTTCTTTGCAGAACGATGCGAATTCATGAGACCTATACTCTACATCTCGATCACTTCTGATTAGTTATAGATCGGTTTAACGTTCAGCTTCAGCCTGAAGTCTCTGAACTACTCGAATGCTGCATCCTTCTACTTGAGGAGTCATGCGAACATGCACTTCGAGAAACACTTCAAACCGGCCTCTGTGGAGAATTGATAAAAGTCACAGATATCTGAGTGTACTAACTCCAGATGATCAGTACTTTAGTTCAATCGTCTGAGCAGCTTCCCAACAGTCTTGTATCTGCACAGACCTTAAACTCCTCCACCTCCTTACCCCCACATTCCGAGGATAAGGTCCCGGTAGGACAGCTTGAGTCTGCTTCTGTCATAGAACAACTCTCAGTCCACTCAATGAAGTAACTTTATCGCCATCAGCAGAAGTTCGAACATTTCTTCAGCACCGAACATCTTTTCGAAGCATGTTCCTCGCCAAGAAATTACCATATGGCTAGTACGAATGACCATCTTTCAAGTCTGTATCAGATAACAGACTTTCTGAGATCAGATCGCCAAAAAATCTCTGGTACGTGCAACACGCATTCCAGTGTCCTTGTCGGTGGTTAATAACCACTGTCTCGATCTTCAGAACTTCTGCTAGATATATGTTCGCCATCGAGACCTTCGTCAAAACATGGCTCGTCCTTGGTGAACAGCTCCTTTGAGAGCACACGTGGTCTAGTGTCAGACCACTAGTCAGCTACCATGCAAGATAACTCAACCTGTGCAACACTAGCAACCAAGTTAAGTAATCAAAATAACCAAGTTTAGCTATACCTGCTATTTTGGTTTGGGCTTGGATTTGCATTCACTCATGTAGTGGCCATTCTTGTCACAGTTAAAGCAAGTCACGTGGGACTTGGACTTCTGTTGCTTGAACGAAGGACCGTTCACTTTTAGATTAGTGGAGTCCTTCTTCTTGTGATGAGAAGCCACCTGCTTCCCCTTGAACTCTATTGTCTGCACCAAGTTGGCCTTAGCCAGTTGTTTGGACAGAGAGTCCATCTTCTATTGAGATCGCATTTCGTCCTCAACGTGGATCTCTTGTAGAAGATCTTGCAAGCTAATGTTCAGCTTCTTCCGATGCATTCTAGCATAGAAGTTGCTCCAACCAGCAGGAAGTTTCGAGACTATCCCTCCAACGACAAACTTGTCGACGAGGGGCATCTTCTCGTCATCTAACTTCTGGCGCAACTTCAGGAATTCCTTTACTTGAGGTAGCATCGCCATCTGGTCTTCGAAGAGCCACTTGTGGTACTTCTCGACAATGAAGATTTTGGACCTGTTCTCATCATCTTCATATAGCATACCCAAAGAATCCCAGATCTCTTTGGCCTTCACCTTCTTGGAATATGACTCTGCCAGAGAGTCTTCCATAGAATTGAAAATTAGCAGTTTACAGATGTTGTTTTCTCTCTTCCATTTGCTCTGCTTGACGAGCGTAGCAGCAATAGCATCGGCAGTTCCTCCTTCTGGAATCGGCGGTTCATCCTCAATCAACACATGGTCTATGTCCACGAGTTGAAGAACCTTCCTCTTCCAGATTTGGAAATGTTCTCCATCGAATTTCTCCAAACTTGTTAAAGCTGGTATCGATGAGAGAAGCACGAGAGTTCTCCATCTACAAAAATCTTGCTTTGAGATTGTTAGTCCCAGGGCTTGATCAAAGATGGTAGACTCGATGTCGAGATCAGAGGTTCAACAAACGTTCACCTTCTGATTATTCTCGAGATCCAAGAGGAACACTATAATATAAATCTGATTACAAAAACAACAATAATCAGAAAGTAAATCTCACGTTCTTCCTCGCAATCGCAGTTGCTAACGTACAGAACTGAGTTCAGAAAATAAATCTCACGTTCTTCCTTGCAATCGCAGTTGCAGACGGACAGAACTGAGATACAACTCAGATGAAGGAGAAGAAAAAAGAAAGAAGAAGAGGAAAGGTTCTTGCTGGGGTGATTAAGATCACCGTTGCTCAAAGCAAGATTTGTCCCACCACGATCTGCTTCCAGGAACCAGCAAGTTCACGAAGAACTTCTGGAACGCTCGTAAGTCAAAATTTGAGACTTGAACGGGCTTCCTGGACTTTACAGACTCCCTTAACTCTCTTCTTGGTGCATCTTTCAAAGGAGACCAAGGGGCTCTATTTATAGAGTGGAGTTGAGACTTCACCTCTTCTCCTATCCGATGTGGGACTAAAATACCAATACTCAAAAATAGAGTTTGATATTTTAGATCATCCCACAATCAGCATAGAAGTGTGCCAGTCCACGCCTACCCCCCGAACACTCCCGTGCATGCACGAGACATCCTGGAGTCCGTGTCCGAGTCCGAGTCCGCACAATAAAAATCAACTTGCATCCTTGTTGGATTTAATCCTTTTTCCTTCCAGGAAAATACTCCCACATGGCACAAACTTGTGCCCCACTACACCTCATGTGCACACCTCAACACAAGCAATGCATTATATTGAGATACTCACCATTTGGTGTAGCCGATGTAGGACTATCTTTTCTAGTCCAAAGGCAAAAACACCAACAGTAGATAGGAGTACCTGACTTTCTTAAAATTTCAACTCGGAGAGCTTATAATATTTGTGAGGAAGGAAAGTTTACTATTGTTCTAAAAGGTATTTCTTCAAAAGGAAAAGTATAACTGCTGTCAGTGTGAATAATTCTAGAAACAAATAGGTTGATGTTCAGGCAGTCAGGTAACCCATTTATATATTACTTTAAATGAATAATTCAGATGAAAGTAAAAGAATGTAAAAAAAAAGAAGTAAAAGAATGTAAACGGAGAAAACACGGATATCCAAGTGTCATAAATCCTCAATCTGAATAAAACTGACTTTGCTATTATCCTCAGACCTAAAAATATGTGCTAGCCCTTGAATCATGATAGTATGAGTAAGTAGGGCATTATTGAATCATCAAATATAAATGTTTAGACAGTTCCTCGATAATAGTAACTAACAAATAGTGACCTTGTATACAAAGGTCAAATATTAATGAGTAAATAGGGCATTAGTTGAATCAACATATATAAATGTTCAGATAGTTCCTAAATCCTAACAAATAGTGACCTTGTATAGGATTACAGGCAAAATTGAGCATCTAAGTAAATTAACTTGTGCCAAAAACAATGTGAAACAGACTACAAGATAACTCTACTCTGAATTACTTACACAGTATTGCCCCACTATTTTAGTCACTATGATAAAATTTTATTCTGTTTCTCACGGATATATACAGCAATTGCATTATTCTGTAACGGATAATCGAGATAAACAAACAAAAAAAGGATAAGATCAAAAAGCAGATGAGACACATTTTTATATATGAAACCCTAATATGAAAAATCTCTGGCAACAACATATCATTTTCTTCTTCCACTATTTTCAGATGATTCCATATATAAGATGACCATATTGACGACTATTTACCAGAAACCCTAATCTAGTTATTATAAGTGATAGAGAAAAATCCCCTCAACTAATTTCGGATATACAAAATACAATATACACCAAAAAAATACCCTCAAAATTATCAGCATAGGAAATGCATGATTGAGTCAGAGATATTAGAGTTAAGTAGCCAGATTCAATTGATGAAAGGATAGCCTGATCATAGTAATCCTTATGAAGAAAGAAATTCCAATAGTAAAATTGTACAAAAATGATATATATATATATATATATATATATATATATATATATATATATATATATCTTGATAGTCCAAATGAACTGCACACATTCACTCCATCATGTTTTCACTCCATATATATATCTTGATACTCCATATATATCTTGATAGTCCAAATGAACTGCACACATACACAGAGATAATAATTGTACAAAAATACTAATTTTTTCTAAATCAAAACTTTTCTAGAATAAATGGATCTAAGATGGCTTCAAGCTTCCATAAAATATTTTCTATCAAAATGTTATCAAACAAAAAAAATCAAGATTAATGATTAAATATCTGGAAAAGTTCACAAAACTCAAAAGTTACTTCCAAATACAAGAGATCAAAATAAAAATAACAGATTTAAGCAAAAAGGATAAAAAGTTCCAGTATCTTGATTCCTTTGGTGGCATAGGAATAATATCTTCATTCATCAAAATTGAACAAATTATGTAGGTTAGGGTTGTCATTCAAAATGGACTGATAGTATGGGGATGCTTATCATGTCAACTTGCTTAGTTAGCCTCTTGGGTGTATGTAAAACCACATGCCATCCATCTTCCTTTTGATCTTTAGAATAGAATACACCGCTGGCTTCTCAAGCTAAAATGAATGGATCCTCCGCCACTTTTTTTTTGTTCTTGAGCTTCTTCAAATTTACCATCACATGATTCCAAATAGGATCAACCTTACAACCATTTTTGGAATCCTCTACTTTCACCCAATCACAATAAAATACTGTCTCCTTAAAATCTATATAGTCCAACTCTAATATATCTCTGATTATTCCATAGTAAGTCATCATTCCTTGCTTTGGATTTGTGTCTTTCCGACCAGCAACAAAAGTAGTATAAGCCTTCATAGATACGCCACTGTCCTGGGTCACAAAATTTATATCGGAGGAACTTGACGAAAAGACAAACCCAATGACACAATATTTATTGTATCTTGTTGCCTTATACATTGGACCATTGACTAATCTCCATAAGGTTGTATTGGTTTCCCCAGCCTTCTGTAACTATATTGCAAAAGTCTTCACTAGTCATTAAATTTAAAAAGTGACACACAAACTAGTAAGAAAATATGACTTAGCTTATGTAAAATACCTCATCACACAACCAAGGAATGAATTCCTTGATTGTTGTGCTCGTCTTAGTAGCCCCATCTTTTCGAATCTGGACAGATGTCCTTTGGAAATATTCTGCATACTTACTACATAAATTCACAACAATAAAAATAACTCATACTCTTAACAAGTGTAATAGTCATTTATCTAAAATATATGGATAAAACCTACTTTTCCCAGTCGTCCAAGTCTTCAAGTCGGTTGAGTACCCATCTTCGTACTTGTTCAAATTGCACATTGTTTAACTCGACGACTTTTCCAACATCTAAAGGTTTCTCATCTAATAAGTCAATATTCTCATCCACCCAATCTTCTCCACTCGACTTATGAGTACCAATTCCTGTGTTTGGCATATACTCCATGCAATACATCACAGATTCATCTGCAAGGTAAGACTCTGCTATAGAGCCTTCTATGTACCTTTTACTAAGGGTATACTCTTTATACCGCTTCATTAATCTGCCATAACATATATAAAAAATTTATTACATAGAATAAGTAAAATTGTATTACATGCAAAACGTATTTAAAAAAATATTGTATACCTTTCAAATGGGTACATCCATCGGAATCTGACAGGGCCACATGCCAAAGCCTCGTCTGCCAAATGAACCATACAATGCACACTTATGACAAAAAAGGAGGAAGGAAGTTCCTTTTCAAGAATACACATTGCTTCCACCAATGCCCTCTTTGCTTTACGGAGTTCCTCTTTATTTATCACTTTCGCACATCAGATATTAAAGAATAAACTAATTCTGTGAATAGCAATTCTCAAGTCCTTCTCCTTTTTAAAATCATGTTTAAGTAACACTGGAAGCAAGTGTTGCATAATCATATGATATTCATGCGATTTGAGCCCCCTTAGCTCTGGAGGTTGGATAGTCACCAAATTACTCAAGTTAGAGGAAAACCCTGTAGGCAATTTTAAATCTTTCAAGCAACGACAAATTCTTCCTTTTCCTTTTTAGTTAAGGCGTATGACGCCTTTGGCATTGAAGTTTTACCGGTGTCTTTTTCTTCTACTAACCATAATTTCTTGTTGATGCCCAATTTCTTCAAATCTTTTCGTGCCTTCAACCCATCTTTTGTTTTTCTAGTGACATTCATCAACATGCTTAATAAGTGATCAGTGACATTATTTTCAGTATGCATGACGTCAATGTTATGGCGAACCTCAAGAAACTTCCAGTATGGCAAATCAAACAAAATTGACCTTCTCGACCATGGAGGTGCAATAGTAGAATTAGCATCCATATTGGCATCTTCATTGACCCTACCTTGCGCTTTTTACCAATGTTCTTACTCTTTTTTCTTTTGTCGGTGACTCTACTAAGCCCTTGTCCATCATTACTCTTAAGAATTTCATAAATTCGTTGTTTAACTTCTTCACCAGATAATCGTCATGGAGGTGGCCGATGATCTACAGTCTTGTTGAATCTTTTATCATTTCTAAACTTGTGGTCAGACCTTAAAAATTGACGATAGCCTCAATAACATATTTTATTTGAGTCTTCAAGATGCTCAGAGTCAAAATTATCGGCACATACTGGACAAGCCTTATAGCCATGAACATTGCACCCAGATAGTGTTCCATATGCAGTAAATCGTGGACCCCCCATATCAACATTACTTTCATTGTAAAATAGGTTTTAGTAAATGCATCCCACGTCTGTACACCATTTACCCATAGCTCTTTCAACTCATCTATAAGTGGTTCTAGAAAGACATCGATGTGTTTGCCTGGTGATTTAGGCCCAGATAATAATAAAGTCAACAATGAAAACTCCTTTTTCATGCACAAAGATGGTGAAAGATTTAAAGGTGCTACAATCACCGGCCAACAACTATAAGTGCTACCTTGAGTTCCATGTGGGTTAAAGCCATCAATTGATATTGCAAGCCGTAAATTTCTAGCCTCGGCAGCAAAATCTGGCCAATTGACATTGACTGAATCCCATTGACCTGAGTTACATGGATGTCTCATTATATTTCCATCGGTTTTTGCCTTCTTGTGCCAAGTTATTGCATCTGTGATCCAAGGAATGCTAAAGAATCTCTTTAGCCTTGGGATCAATGGAAAATATTTCACAAATTTTGCTGCCTCTTTTTTTACCCCATTTTTTTTACCTCGGAGTCGTCTTCAAAGACAAGCTTATACCTATTGACTCCACATTTGGGACAAATATGATGTTGCTTGTATTGCTTCCAATATAGGATGCAACCATTTCTGTATGCATAGATGGTTTCACATTCCATTCCCAAGTCCTTGATCTTGTTCTTCATTTGTGGGTAATTTTTGGGAAGATTACAATTTTTTACAAATAAAGACTTTACCCAATCTAATATAGCAGTCACGCTATTTCCAGTCAAACTGTATCGTGTTTTCAAATTCTGTAACTCGATAATGGTAGACAACATTGTCTTACCGTTAGGACAACCATTGTACAAAGGTTGTGTTGCCATCTCCTTATATTTTTTGTATTTTCTACTCTCATTCATCTCGGTCTCAAACCAACAGTTTGATCGCCTCCTATTGCACCTTCAAGTGTAATATTCATGTCTTCTAACTCGTGCTCATTCCCCCAATTATTCACATTGAAAACATCATCAACAAGTTCCTCCATCATAGGCTGGTCAGCTTCTTTGATTGGGTCAGATTTATTATTGTAGACTTCTGGCCCATCAATTTTTCTCCATGTTGATCCCATAGCACATAGCTCTGATCAATACCATTTGACAACAAATGAAAGCTGATTAAATCAAGCTCTAGGTGTCCCTTCGAATTTCTGCATCGAACACATGGGCATAAAAAACGATCTTCTCCGTTAGCATTCTCCTTGACAAAATTCACAAATTGTTTGACACCTTCAATATATTCTAAGTCCCCCCGTTTGCTCATCCATGACTTGTCCAAAGGCATTTCTATACCAAAAAATTTCTTTTTATAAGAAAAATATGTATAAAATAAAAACAAATAAAGTAAATACTCAATAAAGACATAGAAATACATTTCAATTAAATTAAGGATTTCTAAGATGTATGACATGATAAATAAATTAAATTATCTGAAGAGTTATAGAAATTAACTATATGCAAGCAAATCTCAATTAAAAAAATAAATAATGGGTTCTTTCATAAATAAATAATAAGAAGTCTCTTGAATCCTATAGCGAAAGAGGTGAGCAAATCACATGAACTTGTGTTATATCCGTCAAAATAATACAAAATGAATAAATTAACACTGGCTTAAACAAATTATTAAATGGGAAATGCATATTGAGAAGAAGCATGTCATTCCAACTACTGAAAACCTCTGACCAAATTTTACTTTGTTTACAATTAGATATCATTTATCTGCCCAACTTAATTCAATCGAATTCATTAACTAGTAAGTCAGTCCCAAATCAATTGGTCTTAAATCCAAATGATATATATAGGCATGCAACTGGAAAGGATATAGGTATTGACATATTTTGTATTTGTTTTCTCATGGAATCAATGGAAAGCTAGGTAGCACAAACACTCCAAAATACTAAGAACGCAATCAATTCTGTGATGCTGTGATAATATAGGGTGGGTAATGTAAAAAAAAGGTTTTGGTGGTTTTGTAAGTCTGGAGGACATTGCTGGAATTCTTTGTGGTTTAATGTTGTTGACACCAATTGAAAATAGACTCCTGTAGTAACAGTTTTTCTTTGCCAAATATATGAAATAAAAGCAATGCTTTGCTCATGGAAGTTATATGTCATCTTATTAGTCTTTCTGAGGGAAATCAAATGTGTGCTACATAATGTCTGTATCTATACCGATAGATCCGTATATGTACCGGCTGACTTTTTATATCATGTTTTAGATGCATAGTTGTTTTGCATCATATCAGTCTAAAATTCGAAAGTTGTGTATCATATCGACTTTAAGCCAAACAAATTTGAGCAACAAGCTAAAATATTGTGGTATCAAACTAATATTAGATATCTTAGAGAACCAGTCCAATACATGATTCTAGATTTCAGATGGTGAGAATAATATACATATGAACCTTAATTCCAAACCGAAAAGGTAAAATCATGTAGAGGATAATCCTAATCCAGTCCAATACATGATTCGAGATTTCTGGTGTTGAGAATAATATACATATGAACCTTAATTCCAAACCAAAAAGGAAAAATATTATTTTGCAATAAAGTAATTACTGATGTCTTAATTTTCATAGGTAGATAAGCCGCATGTGGTACGAGTAGTAGATCAACACTAAAAAAGTCTTCAAAAACTTTAGAATTTTAATACTATGGTCCATATCACTAAGATCAAAAAAAGCATATTCATATACAAGTAATTTTTGTTTTGGTATCATAGTTGTGGGACTAACAACCATAAAATAATATATAGTTTTAGCATCTAAAAAAATTATTGTAACAAAAACTATTAATTTACTGAGGCAAATTTGTTTTTATTTTCCTTTTCTGTTTTTGCTGTTTTTTTTGTTTCTACGGAAAAAAGCAAATTCCTAAAAAAAATTAAACAAAAAAATAGGGGAAATAGAAAGAAAAACCTTTCTCGATGGATGATGGCAAGCCCTCAACTGTTATGCGGGTTTGAAGATCCTGGATGGCGATTGTATATATGCGGATGTCGATCTTCGTCTCCTTCCTAGATGGCGACCATATGGGTTTGAAGATTTGTGATTGGTGAGATCTCCAAACCCTTCCTTTGGCGATTGTACGTGGGTTTAATTCGGAGGGAGGGAGAAAATTTTCGAGGAAAATTTTTCGAGAGGGGGGAGGTTTGTTTCTGGAGGGAGAAAATTTTTGAAGGAAATTTTCCGGGGGGGGGGGGGAGGTTTGTTTCTGGAGGGAGAAAATTTCCGAGGGAAATTTTCCGGGGGGGGGGGGGGGGAGATTTGTTTCTGGAGGGAGAAACCGAGAGGGGGGGAAGGTTTGGTATGTTTTGGAACGTTTAGGGTTTGAATGTCACGATGGGAGATATATGTTCTGTTTGCTTGGACGCTTTATTTGGTAATTACATTATATGAATATGGGTGCAATCTTAATTTGGAACATATTTGGAACACTAAAAAGGTGTATGTGAATAAATATTTTTTCTAAAAAATAAAATAAAACTTATTAGGAACATTTATTTGCTCTGGAACATATTTAATGTGTTCCAGAACCTAGAAACAAAAAAAAATAAGTGTTTCAAATTGAAAAAAACCAAGCGTTTCTATTTAGCCATTTTGGTGTAGTGCCCGTATCAAGTGAGCATCTTCTCAATGTAATGATATTGTGACAGTGCCAATCTAGTGTCCGTCCGGATGATCTTGAGTCCCAAGATAACATCAGCATCTCCCAAGTCCTTCATACTGAACTTTGTCGAGAGGAACTTCTTTGTCTTAGTGACAGCTTATATCCGTACCTAGGATTAGCATGTCGTCCACGTACAGACAAACGATGACACCTCTTCCGTCAGCAAATTTAGTATAGACACACTTGTCTGTTTCGCTGACCCTGTAGCCGTTTGATCTAATAACTTTGTCAAACTTCTTATGCCACATTTTGGGAGCTTGCTTTAAGCCGTATAGAGATTTTACCAACTTACAGACTTTGTCTTCTAGGCCTCTAACGACAAATCCTTCTGGTTGTTGCATATAAATCTCCTCGGTCAGCTCGCTATTCAGGAATACTGTTTTCACATCCATCTGATGTATCACCAGTTTGTGTATTACTGCAAAGGCAATCAACAATCTGAGGGTTGTCATCCGTGCTACTGGAGCATATGTGTCAAAGTAGTCAATCCCCTGTTTTTGAGAAAACCCTTTGGCCACTAGCCTGACCTTGAACTTGTTAATGGTACCATCAGCTTTCATCTTCTTCTTGAAGATCCACTTGCATCCGATGGATTTTGCTCCTTCGGATAAATCAACTAATACCCATGTGTTATTGGAGGTAATTGAGTTAATTTTATTGTCTATTGCCTCCTTCCAGAAGACAGCTTCTCTGGTCTTCATTGCCTCATCATAGGTAAGTGGATCTGCTTCCACATGATAGGCGACAAAGTCATCTCCAAAGCTCTTCGTCCTTCTTGCTCGCTTCGTCGACGGCTCAGTGAGTTCTGGTTCAATCGTTGTTTCTCCACCAACAACTTCATCTTGGACTACAGGTTCATATGAGACCTCAGTATCATTTGTTCCTACATCATTCTCCGGAATATCTGGGAGAACAATGTTTTTGTGTCGTGCAAACTTGTCTTCAAAGTATTCAGCATCGCGAGATTCGATGATATGATTTGACTCAATGTCAAGGAATCTCCGGACATCACTCTTCTCGGCATATCCCAAGAAGATCGCCTTCGTAGTCCTTGTCCCCAGCTTCTGAATCTTCAGATCTGGGAGCTTCACATAAGCCAGACACCCCGCCTCATCATAGGTAAGCGGATCTGCTTCCACATGATAGGTGACGAAGTTATCTCCGAAGCTCTTCGGCCTCCTTGCTCGCTTCGTCGACGGCTCAGCGAGTTCTGGTTCAATCGTTGTTTCTCCACCAACAACTTCAACTTGGACTACTGGTTCATATGAGACCTCAGTCTCATTTGCACCTACATCATTCTCCGGAATATCTGGGAGAATAATATTTTTGTGTCGTGCAAACTTGTCTTCAAATTATTCAGCATCGCGAGATTCGATGATATGATTTGGCTCAATGTCAAGGAATCTCCGAGCATCACTCTTCTCGACATATCCCAAGAATATCGCCTTCGTAGTCCTTGTCCCCTGTAACACCCAGTTTTCCAAATGAGGATAATTTTGAATTTTTGTAATTATAATTATTATTTGTTGATATTTATTTCACATTATAATTTTTGGTGATTTTTAATCATTTTAAAACTGTTTTAAGTCATGACTTGTGATTTTGATGATTTACTAGTGTAAACCTAGAGACTATCTAACCTAGAGACTAACCATTTGATTTGGGATATTTAATTATCATTTTTAGTCTATGGGTAATTTGGTCATTTTGGCTTTATTAGAATTATTTGATTAAAATATTGGATTGGTGATTGTTATTTTGACTTTGACTAGTTGTGACTTAAGGGACTAACCTAGAAGCTAACCCTAGTTATGGTGACTTGGTAGATGTAACCTCCGTTAACCAATTCTTGATTTTTTTTTTGAATTTTGTATTTTTTTTCAAAACTCCGAATTTTCTGAATCTCGAAAAACGTGTAAATTCTAAATTTTGAGGAAAACACTTTTGACCGTAATTGCTATCGGTCCTTGTTGGTTTTGGTTTATTATTTTATGCAATTTATCCTATTGGAATTTTTTCTGTCCATTCCTTAAATCAATAAGTTTTAAATGTTGTTCTATATGGAGAAACGTTTATTGAATTTTGAAATTTCAAAATATATTTATTTACAAAAAATGGTTGTTAAATATATATATATAAATAATTAGTGAATAAATTAGTATTAATTTAGTAATTAGAAAATCTTGGCTAAATTTTAATTAGCCCATTTGTTAAATTAGTGGTAACTAGTAATTAATCAATTAAATTATAGCTAATAATTATTAGTGCTAATTAATCAGTACATGATGATAATGTAGGGATATCAGTTAGAAGTTAGCAGTTAGCATTAGTGTTAGTATGTTAGTTTTTCACTATGTATTCCTAATTTCTATTACATTTTACAATTGGTTAGGGTTTTTTCCAATCCCCTATAAATAGACACACATCCCCAAAACCCTAAAAATCCCTACACACATCCCTAGAAATTATCACAGCCGCCACCATCCTTGCTGCCTACACCCGACCAAATCCATCACCTTCCCTCGGCCACAGCCGGCCAACACCACCATGAGAGCCAACACTACCCCCATTCACCAGATCCGCCATCCGATGTCGAGCCGCCCACCGTCGACCCACAAGACCATAGCCTCCTGTTCTCCTCCCTCTCTTCGACCACCGCCATCCTGGACCAACACCATCGCCACTGCCCCCACCATCATCACCAGAACCATCCATCCGCCCGGCCAATATTACAACCACCGTCGATGTCATCACTATACCACCACCACCACCGGAATACATTACAACCACCACCACATCATCACAACCTCCGCCACCATCACAATTAGAGAGAGAGAGAGAGAACCTGTCCTTCCCGCCGTCCCCGGCCAGATCCGGCGAAGCCGACCGCGTCCCCGACTTCCAACGCATCTCCCCGCGCCGTCGGCACTTGGACCGCGCAGACCCGCCGTCCGCAGTTCCTCCAGCCGACGATCAGCACCATCTGCTCCGGTCGCCGCACCACCATGGCGAGCCCCACTGTCCGCCGTCCTCCCCACGCCGCGCCCGCCGGCGAGACCCAAATCCCGACCCAGCGCCATGCCCCACGCTCCGCCCAGCGCTCCTCCTCCGGAGTCATCGCCGCACGCCGTCCTCTCCTCAAGAATTGAACCCCCCTCTCCATTTCTTTCTGTGAGAAATTTTGGGGATCAGACCCCTCTGTTAGTTATATTATGTATTAATATATAATATAATGTATATTAGTTTATATATAATGTATATTAGTTTATATATAATGTATATTATTATTAAAGTATTATTGTAATATTGTTACTAGTATTATTAATATTATTGATAACTTTTTATTAAGATGGATTGTATTAATGCATTAATGCAATTTGATTTTTGTGGGATCTAAATTGTGTGGGTTGCTTCTCATGAGCTTGGGCTTATTGATTTTTATTAGACTATTTTGGGTTCATAAAAATACAAGATTTAGGGCTAAAATGTATAATTATGTTATATATAGATAAATAGTGTAATTTAATTAGAATTTCAATTAGTATTCTGGTTAATAATTTTAGTTGAAGATTTAGTTTATGTTTTAGTAAAACAATAATTTTTAGCTACTAGTATTTTATAAATACTTGATTAATTAACAATCATTTTTACGATTGGTTTTGACTATATATGTATATTTACGGTATTCTAGATTATTTTTTAAGATAGTTTTTACCTAAGAATCCTAGTTGATAAGTTGGAGTTTTAACTTAGAATATTATCTATATTTTCAATATACATATATCTAAATATATTATGATTTATAAAATAAATATCAATAATAATAGTTTCTAATATTATATAATGATTTTCTAAATAGAATATATGTAATTTGTTATACT
The DNA here is from genome assembly GCA_029216955.1 of Iris pallida. Classification (NCBI taxonomy): domain Eukaryota; kingdom Viridiplantae; phylum Streptophyta; class Magnoliopsida; order Asparagales; family Iridaceae; genus Iris; species Iris pallida. The sequence continues at coordinate 45,680 of JANAVB010019872.1, read as the reverse complement.
TTTTTTTTCTAAAAATCATAAATCGTGACTATGATAGTCATTTTCTATTTCTTGATTTGATTATCGTACCAAACCCTGATTTTAGACTTTTATATACCAAACTAGGCTATTGGGACTATTCTGGACTTATTGGGATTGCCCATGTCGTCATTTGGGACCATCTGTGGAGCATAGCATTGTACCTACCTCGTGTCGACACGTTCGTGTCGCGCACGTCGACTCCAACCAAATCAGGCGAGTATATTCTCTGACCGTTTCATACTTGATAGGATTTACATTTACGCTCTAGATTACTTTACTTGATGCTGTCATGTTGTTAACACGAATTGGTACTATATGGATCCCTTCATGAGATGTTATCCCCCACAGGAACATCGGTTACATCATGTCATCTGCGTTTTACTTTTATCATATATTCTTGTGCTTTCACCATTCATGTGCACTCTCGTGATTCATGTGCTTTCATTTTCACGGAATCCCCATGTTTACATTCATGTGCACCCATTTGTGGGCTCCCATGTGATATCATGTGCAATAACATAACCTGTCTGGATCCTTGTGTATTGATTGGGGTATGGGGAGTATAAATAGTCATATGGACAATTTCCAAAGTAGTGTAGTCATGTGCAAACTCTCATGTTTATTATCAAGCCATTCACATGTCTAGCTTGTACTCTAAATCACTAGTTCACTGTAGCTCTTTACTTATAGTAGATATTTTATTACAGTCTTCTCTTTTACTCATGTATATTCTCAGCGTTTCATGTATCTTACTCTATTGCATATTTATATTTTCTGTCATATTATGAACTGCGTGAGATGTACTGTGCTCGCTCCCGTCCTGACTGGACCTGTTGATAAATTTTACAGATAGCTTGGAGGTTACCTGCTAGCCTAGAGGAGACACAATAGAGGTTGGAGTAGATAGCTAGGGTTTTTCTTATTTTATTTCAGTTGTCTTGAGCTGTATTTACTCTATGGATTACTGTATTGAGATTTGAGAGGTTTTTTCGAATTTGTGAGATCTTAGACATTTAGACTTCTATCTGCTGTATCTCTTTGTGGATTTCAGTTTTATCTATCTTTTATCGTATTCTACCTTAGATGTGATTGAGACTGTAATTGTTATGTCACCTCCATTCGGAGTGTATATACTGTACAGGTACATTATATTGTTAGACGATTGACCTAGGACGGCGTTCTACCGCCGACACTGCGGCGTAGGCTGGACATACCCACTTCTTGTGCCCTTACTCTAGGGTGCGGGTCGTGACACATTTTTAGTGGTGGCCCATGCAGGTCGAGTTTGTGTAGCGGTATTCGAACTAGAGTATCACTACAGCCTGCAGTAGGATTAGGATATATTTTTGAAGGTACTCAATCACAGTTAGGATTCCATGAGAGATTCCTGGGATGACCCTTGAGAATCTCATTATAGAGTATCTCGAAATTTGATTCTAACAGTTTATATTTATCTTTCTTGGTTAGTTAATGAATTCAATTTTTGGTATCCATTGTTGATTTGAATTTTTTTTTGTCAAGATGAAATTATATGGGCTAGGTCATTTCAGTTATGAAATCTAGTCTTCTACAGTCACATTAGCCAGCATGGTGAGTACATATAGTCTGATTTTGGATATATTTCTCGGGTGTGGGAATTTAAGGTTTTCGCAGCCAAGCTAGTGGCATCGCGAAAATTTTAAATACCATGATTCTAGAGATATGTGCCTTAGTCGAGGACTCTGTGATTATCGTAGCCTTGCTTACTAGTATAACGAGGATTTAGAGTACCATAATTTTGGATAGACGCATATGATTATCAGATTGTACGTTAAATGTTTTTGAACATGTTTTCTCTACTTTTGTTTCATTCTTTCAATTTTTTTTTAATTATTGTTTGTTTTGTTTGGTTTTGCTTCTCATTATTTAACTTAGGAGTAGGAGTAGGAGTAGCTTTAGCTGTTATCATAAACCATTGTGTAACTTCTTGCTATGAATTTCTTCATGATACAATGAATCAAAAATTTTGCTAGACCTTATCTTGGATTTGATATTATAGTTCTGGTTTCAAAATGGTTCCTTCTTTTAAACAAATAAGCAGAACAGATTCTATTATCATTTCTCTTTCTGCCAATATTTTGTTACCATCATTCTGTCTTATATAACTGTCCTGATTACATCAATCTCCTGTCTCGTATCTAATTCTGTCATCTATACTTTGAAACCCTTGAATCTTCACATCATTTTACCTGAGAAATGTTGAGGAAGTGACGTAAATCATCTAGTTCGAAAATGACGTAATTGGTTATCATATGGATTTTGTAGGAATCAAAATGTTGGATGTCAAATATGAAAAATTTGAGATAAGGATGTGGTAAAGGTTTAGAATGGAATCGAGAGATAAATGTTATCAATTTAAAAACAATCACAGAAAATATTGGTTATGAGTAATTCATGGATGTATTTCAAAAACTAATGAGGATATTCAAGGTCAACCTAGTTTTGAGAACTTAGAAAATCTTGGTTATTGATTCTTGGGAACTTTTACTCTAAGGCTATGTAGAAATTTAGTAATGAAAAAGAGAATTTAATTGTATTCAATGATTATGCGAAATTGAACTAGATATTGTAAGAGGGTGACTAGAGACAAAGAGAACACAAGGATTTTAAGTTATAGGAATTATTTTTAGATGATTGGGAAAAATTGTAGAATTCAAAAAGGATAATATTTGAAGTGAACGTTGAAGAAAATATGAAGGTTGATTTATAAATAAGAATAAATTTTGTATGACATAGTGGTATTAGAGTTGAGTAAATACGAGACTTGATTTAAACAAGTTCAAGGATTTCATAAACTGGATTTAGAGGTTTCAGATCTAATTTAGGACGAGGTAAAAAAAAATTTGGAAATTTGATTAAATGAATAAGTGTTGATTCATAAATAAGAGGGGTATGCTTCATGGGAAATGTTTTAGAAATTTGAAATTTTGTCTATGGTGATCATGGTAAAGGCATAGATGACTGAAGGTTATAAAATCTTGGTGGTAGGCATATAAAGGTTGAATTTTCATATCAGAACTTGTGAGATGAAGATGCGATTGGCAAATTATGACCAGATGAACTTAATGAAATCAGATACAGATGATTAACTTGACTTCCCTACGAAATCTTACCTCTTGTTTTCCTATCAAAAGGAGGAATTTGACTTATTCCATATATTTGAATCACCCTTTAAAAGTTTTCAATATCATTGAATCCTAGCTCCCTTAACCACGACCAATCGACTATTATCATCTTTTCTTATCATATTAATATCTTGGCTTGTACTCAATTGAATTAAATTTAATTGTGACCTGAATCTCCATCCTTGTATGCTCGTGCTCAGACTTCGATGCCCTTGTCCTCCATATTGCCCAAATCTTGATTTTCCAGAATTGATCAACTTAGATCGTATCGAGACTAAATATTCTTAGTATATACTGTGATTGGATGCTATTCACATTCGTTCTTTAAACTTTTGATTTTGATTTTTCTTGAATAGTACCCCTTATCGTACCAATAGTCTTGATCCTTGACTGTACTTAATTGATTTAAATTCCATCGTGACCTGGATCTCTATCATATGTTGCTCGTGCTCAAAAATCTCGATTTCATTCTTTCGAACCTAAATTCAAATATTGATTAGCCCTATTCTTCATCGTGTCAATATTTTAATCGCAATCAAACTTCGATATCAATATCACTCGTGCATAAAACTCTGATTTATTCTTGAAATGACTAAATTCTGTTCCAATCGCGATTAAGCTTCATACTATTCTTGATCGTACCGGAAATTGATGTTGGGTTATGCCTAGGCTACTATCATACTCTTCATCATATCTAAATGTTGTTGACCAAGTTTAGACTGACCTTATCTATGATCGTGTCGAACTTCGATTTTTATCATGTTTGGATTTTTACACTCATGCCTAAATGTTTTCTGACCATGATTTGATTTCCTAATCTTATCTGAAATTCTCATGATTGTTCGTGCCTAAATGACCTGGCATGACTAGACGACTATGAATCCCATGGTCGTGATTCTAACGATCATGACTATACGTACCAATTTTGCCTCTGGATCGTGCTTGAAATTTTGTCCTTGATCACGACTACCCGATTTGCTTATGAACTTGTCATAAAATTGAGTGATCATATCAGAAATAATTTTTCCATTGTGCCTAAAACAACCTTGATACCCAGTCACAACTATATGATTGATTACTCGTGCCGAAATCTAGACTTTGGTTATGTCTGAACCAATTTCTGCTCTTGCCATAAATTCGATTCTATAGATACCGTGCTTAGGGTTCCATTCCTAAAGTATACCCAAGTTTTGGGTTTTGTAGTCAAATCTTGAATCGTGCCAAAACCTAGATCATTTCTAAATTTTAAATCACGTTCGAACTCAGATCCTATTTCATGACCTAATTAATCCTACTCATTAGACTTTCGATCATGACGAAATCACTAGTCGTGCCTAAGTCAATTTGAAGTTTATTTTCTTGATCGTGCCAAGTCATCGTTCTTTAATCGTGTCTAAGATATTACCTAACTTCCTATCGTATTTTGATTCCCCTATCAACCTTTAAATTTCGAGGATGAAATTTTTTTAAGGAGGGTAGATTTGTAACCTCCGTTAACCAATTCTTAATTTTTTTTTAATTTTGTATTTTTTTCAAAACTCCAAATTTTCTGAATCTCGAAAAATGTGCAAATTCTAAATTTTGAGGAAAACACTTTCGACCGTAATTGCTATCGGTCCTTGTTGGTTTTGGTTTATTATTTTATGCGATTTTATCCAATTGAAATTTTTTCTGTCCATTCCTTAAAATCAATAAGTTTTAAATGTTGTTCTATATGGAGAAACGTTTATTGAATTTCAAAATTTCAAAACATATTTATTTACAAAAAAATGGTTGTTAAATATATATATATAAATAATTAGTGAATAAATTAGTATTAATTTAGTAATTAGAAAATATTGGCTAAATTGTAATTAGCCCATTTGTTAAATTAGTGGTAACTAGTAATTAATCAATTAAACTATAGCTAATAATTATTAGTGCTAATTAATCAGTAGATGATAATGTAGGAATATCAGTTAGAAGTTAGAAGTTAGAAGTTAGCATTAGTGTTAGTATGTTAGTTTTCCACTATGTATTCCTAATTTCTATTACATTTTACAATTGGTTAGGGTTTTCCCCACTCCCCTATAAATAGACACACATCCCCAAAACCCTAAAAATCCCTACACACATCCCTAGAAATTATCACAGCCGCCACCACCCTTGGTGCCTACACCCGACCAAATCCATCACCGTCCCTCGGCCACAGCCGGCCAACACCACCATGAGAGCCAGCACCACCCCATTCACCAGATCCGCCATCCCATGTCGAGCCACCCACCGTCGACCCACAAGACCATAGCCTCCTGTTCTCCTCCCTCTCTTCGACCACCGCCGTCTCGGACCAACAACATCGCCACTGCCCCCACCATCATCACCAGAACCATCCATCCGCCCGGCCAATATTACAACCACCGCCGACGTCATCACCAAACTACCACCACCACTACCACCACCGGAATACATTACAACCACCACCACATCATCACAACCTCCACCACCATCACAATTAGAGAGAGAGAGAGAGAACTTGTCCTTCCCGCCGTCTCCGGCCAGATCCGGCGAAGCCAACCGCGTCCCTGACTTCCACCGCATCTCCCCGCGCCGCCGGCACTTGGACCGCGCAGACCCGCCGTCCGCAGTTCCTCCGGCCGGCGATCAGCACCATCTGCTCAGGTCGTCGCACCACCATGGCGAGCCCCACTGTCCGCCGTCCTCCCCGCGCCGCGCCCGCCGGCGAGACCCAAATCTCGACCCAGCGCCATGCCCCACGCTCCGCCCAACGCTGCTCCTCCGGAGCCATCGCCGCACCCGTTATAGACCGAGCCGTCTCTCCCTGCGCTCCGGCACTGCTAGCCACTATCCTAGTCGGCGTCGCCGACCGAACAGCTGTGAGCCCTCTCCTCAAGAATTGAACCCCCCCTCTCCATTTCTTTCTGTGAGAAATTTTGGGGATCAGACCCCTCTGTTAGTTATATTATGTATTAATATATAATATAATGTATATTAGTTTATTATAATGTATATTAGTTTATATATAATGTATATTATTATTAAAGTATTATTGTAATATTGTTACTAGTATTATAATATTATTGATAACTTTTATTAAGATGGATTGTATTAATGCATTAATGCAATTTGATTTTTATGGGATCTAAATTGTGTGGGTTGCTTCTCATGAGCTTGGGCTCATGATTTTTATTAGACTATTTTGGGTTCATAAAAATACAAGATTTTGGGCTAAAATGTAATTATGTATATATAGATAAATAGTGTAATTTAATTAGAATTTCAATTAGTATTCTGGTTAATAATTTTAGTTGAAGGTTTAGTTTATGTTTTAGTAAAACAATAATTTTTAGCTACTAGTATTTTATAAATACTTGATTAATTAACAATCATTTTTACTATTGGTTTTGACTATAATGTATATTTACGGTATTCTAGATATTTTCAAGATAGTTTTTACCTAAGAATCCTACTTGACAAGTTGGAGTTTTAACTTAGAATATTATCTATATTTTCAATATACATATATCTAAATATATATTTATAAAATAAATATCAATAATAATAGTTTCTAATATTATATAATGATTTTCTAAATAGAATATCTGTAATTAGTTATACTTTTTTTTTCTAAAAATCATAAATCGTGACTATGATAGTCATTTTCTATTTCTTGATTTGATTATCGTACCAAACCCTGATTTTAGACTTTTATATACCAAACTAGGCTATTGGGACTATTCTGGACTCATTGGGATTGCCCGTGTCGTCGTTTGGGACCATTTGTGGAGCATAGCATTGTACCTACCTCGTGTCGATACGTTCGTCGTGCACGTCGACTCCAACCAAATCAGGCGAGTACATTCTCTGACCGTTTCGTACTTGATTGGATTTATATTTACGCTCTAGATTACTTTACTTGATGCTGTCACGTTGTTAACACGGATTGGTACTATATGGATCCCTTCATGAGATGTTATCCCCCTCGGGAGCATCGGTTACATCATGTCATGTGCGTTTCACTTTTATCATGTATTCTTGTGCTTTCAACATTCATGTGCACTCTCGTGATTCATGTACTCTCATGTTCACGGAGCCCCCATGTTTACATTCATGTGCACCCATTTATGGGCCCCCATGTGATATCATATGCAATAACATAACCTGTGGATCCTTGTGTATTGATTGAGGTACGGGAAGTATAAATAGTCATGTGGACAATTTTCAAAGTAGTGTAGTCATGTGCAAACTCTCATGTTTATTATCAAGCCGTTCACATGTCTAGCTTGTACTCTAAATCACTAGTTCACTGTAGCTCTTTACTTATAGTAGATATTTTATTACATTCTTCTCCTTTACTCATGTATATTCTCAGCGTTTCATGTATCTTACTCTATTGCATATATATCCTGTCATATTAACTGCGTGAGATGTACTGTGCTAGCTCCCGTTCTGACTGGACCTGTTGATAAATTTTTCAGATAGTTTGGAGGTTACCTGCTAGCCTAGAGGAGACACAGTAGAGGTTGGAGTAGATAGCTAGGGTTTTTCTTATTTTATTTCAGTTGTCTCAAGCTGTATTTACTCTATGGATTACTTATTGAGATTTGAGAGATTTTTCGGATTTGTGATATCTTAGACACTTAGACTTCTATCTGCTGTATCTCTTTGTGGATTTCAGTTTTATCTATCTTTTATCGTATTCTACCTTAGATGTGATTGAGACTGTAATTGTTATGTCACCTCCATCCAGAGTGTATATACTGTACAGGTACCTTATATTGTTAGATGATTGACCTAGGACAGCGTTCTACCGCCGACACTGCGGCGTAGGCTGGACGTACCCACTTCTCGTGCCCTTACTCTAGGGTGCGGGTCATGACAGTAGACAATGGTGTGACCCTAGTCTAACTTAAGTTAACCTATTTTTAGTCATTAGAAAATAGTTTTTAATATGAGGATTAAGATTAAGTAAAATGACTTATGACTTGTGATTTTTCATTCCATGACTTGTGACTTAAGCCCATAGGCCCATAACTTGAAGCCCTAACCCTAACTAAACCCTAAGTGACCAGCCATGTAGAGATTCCCACTCCTATTTAAAGCCCCCTTTCCTTGTTCTTGCCTCTTTTGTGTGCTCAACCAAGTTTTAGAAAGAAAGGTAAATCCCATCTTCCAAAATTCATAGAAAATCCATTTTAAATCCTTTTTGACCCAAATCTTTTGCATATGATTCTAACCAACCTCTACTTGCTGATTTTGAGGAGCAATATCAGTTTTAGAGCAATTTGGAGGATTTGGCTAGCATCGGGAATCAACCGATTTGGGGCTTTTTTTCTTGATCTTTGCACCTATAGGTAAAACTCCTCAAATTGCATTTTAATTCTGATTTCTTTGTATATTAGGCTAGATCTAGGTATCCCCTAGCTGTCCCTCAAGTTTGGTAGAAACCGTGTCCGTTTGATGTCCGTATCGGGCACGTGTCAATGTATAAGTGTGTGTTTGTTAGAATGCCTCAATAGGATTTATTTTGATAATTTTGAAAAGTGATTGAATAGGAATATTGTTTTATACATGTATATTGTATTCATATCTTACTGAGCACGTTACTGGACACTTTTCGTGTCCAAAATGGGACACACCACACGCACGAGGACATCGTGCACTGTCCTGCTGTACGGGCTCGACACAGGACACGACACGGACTCTCATGACCTGATTTTTGGTGGACACGTGGGGGCACTGTCTGCCATCACCCACACAAAATTTGTAGGGATTTCGTCGAGCGGATTGGGAGAAATCCCACTCGCACTGGTATTGCACACGCACACGCGCACAGACACGTCCCGATACGCGTCTCGTACGCGCGACACGCCTCACGTGGACACGAGACAGACACTTGGACACGTTCCCCTAGTCTAGGCGAAGACGTGTGCACGGCCACGTGTCTCCGCGTGGCCTGTGTCGTGAGCTGGACACATGTGCACCGGCATGACATAGCCTGTGCGCAGCGTGTCTGTGCGTGCCTGGGATGTGTTCGTGGAAGTGTGGACACGCCGTATCTGGCTGTGGTGGACACATGATGTCATGCTGGACACGTGCACATGTGTGTAGTTAATTACCAACCTTTAATTCCTAATATAACATGATTTTAGCTTTCGAAATTGCATTTCCCTATTTGACTGATACACAGTGCCCTGTTTTGTAAATTCTGAAGTTTGATTTCCATTTTTAAACAGAATTTGATGTTTAATTACCATGTATTAATGCAATTACATATGTATTAGTTACTGCAATGTGAGTTTATGATTGGTGTTAGGAGTTTGGGTTTCGAAATTGGTGAATGGGGATTTTGATTTAGTATGGCATTTGGTTAACTGTTAGCTACCTGTTGAACTGTCATTACTGAATTTTTTCCTGAGAATTTCTGAAATGTTCCATGTCACATACACCCACAGATTTCACAAGACACATGCCTATGTTTCCTGTGAACTAACCTATTATTGTTTTCTCTATTACACCTACTGTCATTGCCACATTCCTGAGATTTAATACATTGTTTTCCTGAGATTTATGTTCACTGTTTCTATATGAACCACACATTCATTAACACATTTTTTTCCTATTGATTCCTTCCATTCTTGTATCACATCTACATGTAAACACATTTCACTAATTCAGTTCCTATTGACACACCCTCACTGATTTTACACACATGACCCTATTAACTGTCAACACAACTGAGTAATGTGTAGGCTGAAATATGAACTGTCATTTCCTGATTAGTGTATCCCACACTATTTCCTGATTTCATCCTCTAAAACACACACACACACATTGTCCATGTTCCATGTAAACCCTGTCATATACGCCACACTAAATCCTGTACACTATCACATACACTATTCACTGTTAACACACTGTCAAGTGCACACTATTCCTGTCACCCTATAGACACTACACACCTTGCCACCCTATTAGCTAGCTATGCACACATTCAATCACATACACTACTTGACACTTATTTACATGATACTACACACTAATCTATACACTAGCCTATGGCATATGTAACACACACACATTGATATACACTAGCCTATGGCATTGGCACACACACACATGTGTCACCCACATATACCCCCATACACATACACATGTACCCTCTCATATCACTATATATATATATATATATATATATATATATATATATATTTATCTATATAATAATGTGGCCTACATATATATGTATGATAAATTATATTAAATTAGTAAATATACAATATGAGTGAAATGTGAAATGACATGAATATGTGAATGAATGCATGAATGGGAATATGTATGCTAGTATGTTAAATATGTAAGTATCAAGAAATGGATGAATGCAAGCATGTAGGTTATGTAATGAAATGTAAAGTAGGTATGTATCTATGTATGTGCATTGTTGTATTAGGCTATAGCCTATGTGGATATCGGAGATCTAAGGTTTTCACTTCCGCTTATGGTAAGCAAACTCTTTCCCAGCAATGTCAGATCAGGAAGAGCCGGCTTGACTTTTGCTCTTATCGATGTGATCCTTGTCTTTAGCTTGGAAGTCCTCATGTTGTGTCCACATTCTAAGGAACTTAAAAGTGGAAGGGGATCTAGACTTGGGGTGTGATTGATGAGGAGAGGAGAGTGGTCAGAGTGAACTCTAGTGAGGTGGTGGATAGTGATGTGAGGCGACCGAAGGGAGGGTGAGGAAACTATGATTGTACATAACTGGATACCTATCTATATTATGAGTATATTTATACTTATGTGTGTGATAGCCTAGTTTAGCTTGTACTTGTGATAGATTGCTAGTATAGGCTTGGGTTAGGCCTAGTGAGACTTGATGGACTAGGATTGATCAAGTTTGACTAGAGTGTTGACCATGGTTGACCAATAGTTGACCTTGACCTAGATTGGCTTAGAAAGCATGTAGTTTGCATTGTATCCTTCATTTATCTTATTGTAACACATTATAACCCATACTACTCTATTTAGGACATTGTGACTCCGATGCAGACATATGATATTACATTACTCTTTTCAGAGTATCAGGCGAGTACATTCCTGATAGTTCTTCTATTTACTTGTCAATTACTGTATTTCAGTTGTAGTTAGTTCTATTTGATTCTCTATTACAACATGATTTGATATTGTTGGATCCATTTCATGCGACACTCATTTATTCATGTCTGGCCTCTATTTCTGAAATCACCTACTGGACTCACCCTGGAATCACTTACTGGTATCATTCGTGTTCTGGCTGGACTTGTACTTATTTCGTGTCAGGTTATAGATTCACTTGTACTTGTTGGGCGGGAAATATTGGAGTAGACATGTGAACATTCCCAAATACTGGAACCACTCCCTTGGAATTATACTGGAATGATAGCCATCCCACACTTGGTCGACTGTGCGGTGTGCCGTATTACCTACAGCCGTTCACATATCAATCCCGATATTTTAAAACACACTGTTAAAGTATAGTCAGGACTCACCCTGGAATCTTTGATCACTGACTGGACTCACCTTATACCGGACTCATCTTGTGCTGGAATCACCTGGTATTAGATTACATTGTCTGGACTCACATTGGGATCGCACTTGACTCTTATTACTGTCTGGACTTATATCATGTTACTCTAGTTCAGCTAGATTATATTTTACAGTCTTCATTGTCATGTTTCTCTTCTTGTTTAGTTACTTTACTTTCCTTGTACCTTAATTGTTCTCTACATCACTACCTGTATAAAACTGCCATGTTCATCAATATAATTGTCTATAACTGTTTTAGTTCTCTGTCATTTACTTGGGATTTCTTGATGAGTTGTACTCGTTCCTGTCCTGACTGGACCTGTTGCAAATTTTACAGATGATTGCCCTGAGGACACTTGCCCTACTTATTATGGACCAGGAGACGGCTTAGCTACCTTTGGCCCCGACACTCAGGAGTGATCGGAGATTAGCTAGTGACTTGGTTTAGATTTCATGTTTTATAGAACTTGAGTTGTAAATAAGTTGAGATATGTTGTTTTGAGATTGTTAGAGATTATATTATTTTAGTAGTTGGTTTTATTGTTGTAGTCTTAGTTATAAATCTTCTGTGTTATCATATCGTGCTTAAACTGTGATTGAGATTTCATTATATCTATACTTGTCCTCCATTCGGAGTTGAGATTCGACAAAGACATATAATTGCGTGAGTTGTTGGTTAGATAGTAACCTATGACAGCGTTCTACCGCCGACACTGCGGCGTAGGCTGGACGCTATTACGTACTCGTACCCTCACAGTGGGTGCTGGTCGTGACATCCCCAGCTTCTGAATCTTCAGATCTGGGAGCTTCACATAAGCCAAACACCCCCACACTCGAATAACATTCAAGTTATGTCTGACTTTGAACCAGAGTTCATGAGAAGTTATGTCAGAAGTTGCATAAGGCACTCTATTCAGAATGAAAGTGGCCATTAATGCAGCTTCTCCCCAGTAACATTTTGGAAGACCTGTAGTTAGCAGCATTGAGTTCATCATTTATGTCAACGTTCGGTTCTTCCTCTCTGCTACTCCGTTAGATTGAGGAGAATACGGAGCAGTAGTCTCGCAGATGATTCCATGTTCTTTGCATAACGATACAAATTCATGAGACCGATATTCTCCGCCTCGATCACTTCTCAACCTCTTGAGTTGTTGTCCAGTTTGCCGTTCAGCTTCGGCCCTGAACTCCTTGAACTTCTCGAACGTTTCGTCTTTAGATTTGAGCAAGTAGACGAATGCGTACTTAGAGAAGTCATCGATGAAGGTTATGAAATACTTCATCCCGGCTTTTGTAGAGAATTGTTTGAAGTCACAGATATTGGAGTGTACCAACTCCAGAATATCTGTGCTTCGATTGACCCGATGAAAGGGTTTTTTAATGATCTTAGTCTGAGCACATACTTCACACTTCTCTCCCTTACCCCCCATTTGGAGATAAGTCCTAGACTAGACATTTTGTTTATTCTTTTACAATAAACATTTCCTAGCCTATTATGCCACAACTCAAGAGAATAGTCAGAAAGAGCGATTGCATTTATTTCATTAGACTGGTTTACAAGCTGAATTTTAAACATCCCTTCGGTTTGAAAAGCCTTTCCGAAGTATGTTCCCTTCTTGGACATCACCATCTGACCAGCACTAATGTTCATCCTCAAACCTACGTTGCTAAGCAGGCTCCCAGAGATCAGGTTCTTGGCAATCACCGGAACACGCTTTACTCCTTGGAGCGTCAGAGTGTTCCCGGAAGTGAGTTTCAGCACCACAGTCCTGATCCCCAGAACTTCAGCTTGGGCCTGGTTCGCCATGACAACATTCTCAGAAGTTGGCTGGTACGTGACGAACCATTCCTTCCCAGAGCAGACATGGCATGTTGCACCGGTGTCTATCCACCAGTCAGAATCAGCCCCCTCAGTTGTGACCGGAGCAATCATAGCAACGAGGTTAGAAACCAAAAATACCTTACTAGGCTCACCTTTTTCTGATTGTTTGGGCTTGGATCTATATTCACTGTGTTATCAGGAAACGTAGGGGAACTATGGCAAGCCCTCAACCAAGCAATGCTATCACCTTGCCAATGGCTAGTGGCGTAGTGAATAAATCATTCAGTAGTAATGATTTGAGCTAGGCCACAGAGTCGCACAAAGTGTCCCCATTTGCAGCGAAAAGTAAATGAACACAAGTTGGAACAAATTCAATCTCTTTATTGATATTCAAGAAGTTTACAAGCGGCGCTAGGCCGAGATTACAAGTCGCTCAAGCTCTCTCCTCTCAAAAACATAAAACACAAGCCAAGTGGCTTACAAGATGGAATGATTCATGGCGATGTGCCGATACATTATGTCATGTATATGGTGCTTCAGCTCCTTGCAACGCTCCAAGGCCACAGAGATAGCTCCGCGCCTTAGCACGTTCGAGGGAAGCTCCGCACCCGACGACGTCTCATGTACCCTGCAAGCAAACTGTACATATTTATCTGTTGTTGTAATATCACCACGCTGGGCTGCAGGTGCATAGCGTTCAGTAATAGAGACATTAAATGGTATTCGAGGAATAGAACGACCATCTATGTCGAAATAATGTCTGTTAAATGGTGGATAATACCTGAGATTATCCATACCCAGTAAACAGTCATTATCAAACTATTTGAGGTTGGTATAGGAAAGACTATACAACCACGGTTAGTAAAATTAGAACATTTAAGGCTTGACAATGAAATGCAAATTTTTGTCAAATCCTTAAAACCAAAACTTGAAGTACCTACGGAGTACTTTATTGCTTCTGGCAATACAATTTCTACTGTCTTGAGCGGAAGTAGACCTCAAGCACATGATGTTGAGTCATCTTCCTCTAATTCAGTTAGAATTTCACGATCGAACTCCATGGGACATCTCGATTCAAGAAGAATATCTTCGTCGTCTGATGGGTTTGCCCATAGAGCAAGTATCAGTGAATTCTCGCAGATGATTCCATGTTCTTTGAAGAACGATGCGAATTCATGAGACCGATATTCTCCGCCTCGATCACTTCTCAACCTCTTGAGTTGTTGTCCAGTTTGCCGTTCAGCTTCGGCCCTTAACTCCTTGAACTTCTCAAACGCTTCGTCTTTAGATTTGAGCAAGTAGACGAATGCATACTTAGAGAAGTCATCGATAAAGGTTATGAAATACTTTATCCCGGCTTTTGTAGAGAATTGTTTGAAGTCACAGATATCAGAGTGTACTAACTCCAGAATATCTGTGCTTCGATTGACCCGATGAAAGGGTTTTCTAGTGATCTTAGTCTGAGCACATACTTCACACTTCTCTACCTTACCCCCACATTTGGGGAGATGTCATAGACTAGACATTTTGTTTATTCTTTTACAATGAACATGTCCTAGCCTATTATGCCACAACTCAAGAGAATAATCAGAAAGAGCGATTGCATTAATTTCATTAGACTGGTTTACAAGCTGAATTTTAAACATTCCTTCGGTTTGAAAAGCCATTCCGAAGTATGTTCCCTTCTTGGACATCACCATCTGACCAGCACTAATGTCCATCCTCAAACCTGCATTGCTAAGTAGGCTAACAGAGATCAGGTTCTTGGCAATCACCGGAACATGCTTTACTCCTTGGAGCGTCAGAGTGTTCCCGGAAGTGAGTTTCAGCTCCACAGTCCCGATCCCCAGAACTTCAGCTTGGGCCTGGTTCGCCATGACAACCTTCTCAGAAGTGGCTGGTACGTGACGAACCATTCCTTCCCAGAGCAGACATGGCATGTCGCACCGGTGTCTATCCACTAGTCAGAATCAACCCCCTCAGTTGTGACCTGAGCGATCATAGCAACGAGGTTAGAAACCAAAAAAACCTTACTAGGCTCACATTTTTCTGATTGTTTAGGCTTGGATCTGCATTCGCTCTTGTAGTGGCCCTTCTTGCCACAGTTAAAACAAGTCACATTGGACTCGGGCTTCTTCTGTTTGAAAGACAGTCCCTTCACTTTCAGATTAGTGAAGTCTTTCTTGTGGTGAGAAGCCGACTGCTTCCCCTTGGAGTCTCTCGTCTGCACCAGATTGGTCTCGGCCAATTGTTTGGACAAAGCGTCCATCTTCTGTTGAGAACGCATCACGTCCTCAACGTGGATTTCTTGCAAGAGATCTTCCAGACTGATCTCGAGTTTCTTCCGATGCTTTCTTACATAGAACGTACTCCATCCAGCAGGAAGTTTCGAGACGATCCCTCCAACGACAAACTTGTCGACGAGGGACATCTTTTCGTCGTCCAGTTTCTGACGAAGTTTTAGAAACTCCTTCACTTGAGGAAGCATCGCCTTCTCGTCTTCAAAGAGCCACTTGTGATATTTTTCGACGAAAAATATCTTGCTCCTGTTTTTGTCTTCCTCGTACAGCTTTTCCACAGACTCCCATATTTCTCTGGCACCATCCTTCTTTGAGTAGGATTCTGCCAGGAAATCCTCCATAGCATTTAGGATCAGAATCCTACAAATGCTATTCTCCCTTCTCCATTTGGCCTGAAGTTTAGTAGCCGCAGTTATAGCGGCAACAGACCCAGTATCTGGAACAGTAGGTTCCTCTTCAAAGAGCACGTGATCAACGAGGCGTGGATATAGATGGAAAACAGGAGTTCAGCAAGCCTACACAGTAGGTGCCACAAAAGAGGAGTTTAGCAAGCCTACACAGTAGGTGCCACAAATGAGAAGTTTAGCAAGCCTACACAGTAGGTGCCACAAATGAGATAGATCTCAAGAACAAAGTTAGGCCTCCCTACTCAGTAGGTGCCTTAAAACCTGAAGAACGAGTTACAGAGAAACATAAGAAGAAGAAGAGGAGGATTAAATCTGCTGGAGTGTAAATACACCGTTGCTCAAAGCAAGATTCGCCTCTATACGATCCGCTTTCAGGAACCAGCAAGTTCAAGAGAACTTCTGGAACGCTCGTCAGTCAATATTTGTGACTTGAACGGGCTTCCTGAACTTTACGGACTCCCTTAACTCTCTTCTTTGGTGCATCTTGGAAAGGAGGCAAGGGGGCTCTATTTATAGAGTGGAGTGAGACCACACCATCTCTCATATCCGATGTGGGACTAAAACACCAATACTCTAAAATAGAGTTTGATGTTTTACATCATCCCACAATCAACATAGTCGAGTGCTAGCCCACGCCTTACCCCCCGAACACTCTCGTGCATGCACGAGACAACCTGGAGTCTGTGTCGAGTCCGAGCCCGCACAACAAAAATCAACTTACGTCCTTATTGGAATTAATCATTTTCCTCTTAGTAAAATCACCCACATGGTTCCCTCCTTAGGGTCACCATCCCATGTGCATATCCCAACAACACATACTCATAATATGTTGAGATAACTCATGGTGTTTTTTCATTGTGGGACTAAACTTTACAAAGCATGTTGAGAGCAAGTTCTCTTCGTCAAGGAGCAAGAGCACCAACAGTTATTGCCTTGGTAAGTTGGTGCATTGATTCCCTGCTTGACTGTCTATCTCATTAAATACTGTACATGATTGTTATGCTTAAATTATTTTTCTTCTTTTCCATAAATCTTTTCACTTTGTTTATTCAGTGCACCCCATTCTCGATGGATTATAGCTCAGAAGAAGCTTCAGAGACAAGTGACTCAGAGATAGATAGACTAACATATTCTAGTCTGAGAACTGGAAATTTAAGGTGAAAAAATGCAGAAAAGAGTTACAAGTGCCCTTTTTGTCCTGGGAAAAAGAAGCAAGCCAACGACTTGTACTGTTTGGAAAGAAGAAAAAAATGAGGAAGAAAAAATTGGAAAAAAATGAGAGAAAAATTAAAAGTAGTAGAATTTGGAAAGAGAGAGAAAAAATAAGAGGGATAAATTTGAGAGAAAAATTTATATGGATTCCCCTAAAAAATTTCTTTCCAAAAATGGAAGAAAAACGGAGAGAGTTGAGAGGATTGTGAAAGAAATTACCCAACTACCCTTCAATAAAGTAAGTATTAATTATAATTTGAAAAAAATCAAAGACTAAATGGTAATTATCTTTCTCCATACACAAACAAAATATTATTTTAAAATTTTTCTTCCCCTTTTTAGTTATCCAAACAAGTGAAGGAAAAATTAATTTTACCTACATTTTACTCTCCTCTATTTTTCTCTCTCAAATTTTTTTTCCCCTCCTCAAAAAAGTTCCCAAACACACTATAAGGCCAACCATTGCATTAACAAAGTTTTTGAATAATTACCTTGCTGAGGCAGCTGAACCATGCATGCAGTAATGGTTACAGAGATAGAGCCTCCAAAGCCCAAACGAAGATGATCATTTTGCTTGGCCATGGATGGGTGTCCTTGTTAATGTTCCAACTGAGTGGAGAAACGGTAGACAGGTTGGCCAAAGTGGAACTAGGATAAAAGAACAGCTGTCTAGATTCAACCCGTTGAAGGTGATCCCTTCATGGAATTTCAAAGGGCACACAGGAAAAGAAAGATTGGTACGAAAGGAAGAATCATGGAACCGACATATATGGATGGATTGTACGAGATGACTACTATGAGTGTATCGGTATAATAGGGGAACACCTACGGAAACATGGCGATTTGAAAACTGTTGCTGATCTTGCAAAGGAAGAGTCTCGTAAGACAGACAAACTCGTAAAGAATCTGGCGTACGAGATTGAGGTGAAGAACCAACATCTGAAAGAGCTGGAGTGTAAGTATAATACTAACATGTCTCTGGATAAAGCAATGGGAGAGAAGGAGGCACTACTTCAAGCTTTAATATAGGTGCATCTTCTTTTATTCCCTCATGTTATTTCTTGTTCACCATTATTTTCTATAAATGCCTCATAATTGTGTAATATTTTTTTAATCAGAAATCCAGAAGATGCAGTGTCTTGCTCGTGATCATTCCCGGCGAATCGAGGAGAATGAACGGTTGAGATCACAATTGGACTCCAAACGCAAAGAACTTGATTTGAGGTGCAAACAGCTGGATAAACTGGTTGCACAAGGTGATATCGAGAAAAAGAATCTGGAAAATGAGAAACATAAGGTAAAAGTACTCTTTTATTTACCCACTGTATGGAAACTACTGTTCTTTTTCTTTATTATTAATTGTACCTGTCGAGGGATAGGCAAATTACCTATCTTAGGGATCGGCATTGGGCCGGGCCGGGCAGCCCATGCCCATAAAGTTTGGACTCGGATCGGACATGGGCCGATCTTCTTGGCCCTAGAGAAATTTGGGCCGGACCGAGTCAGACTTAATTATTATCTATGAAGTCCAAGCCCACCTACAAGGATCGAACTTTTCGGGCCAAGTCGGGTCGGGTCGGAATAGCTCTATAAAAAAATTCAAATAGACTTAGAAATAAAAGCTGACTTGTCTAACTTTTCATAGACGTATTCATAAGATAATGACACTTGCAGAAAATATTACATTATTAGCAATTCAATGTATTGTTAAGCGAACGATGATGCTAGGCTAACTTTTCTGTTCGGACTTGTGCGGACTTGTATCGGATGGGCCTCGGGCGGACGGATGCATAGTCCAAGTTAGGTCCTATACTAATATGGATCGGGTCGGACTACCCTAATGATCGGACTCTATCGGACTTTGGCCCATCGGATTGGACGGACTTTTCGGACGCCCATGGACTTCGGGCCAAATAATAATCCTAACTCGGTGGATTAACTAACTGTTGGTGCCATAGTTAAAGTATTGGCCGATACCGATCCGATATGGCCGATACCGATCCGATACGGTCGATACCAATACGATTTGGCATGTCCCGATCCGATACCGACCGATACATGATATTGACCGATACCGACATTGGGGGTCTCTTTTCCGAAAAATTTGGCAAAGAAAATTGAATGAAAAAGATAAATCAAGAAGGGTTTGAAGTATAATAAGGTTGTTAAAGCATATAAAAAAAAAATGATATAAAAAAATTGATTGCATGTAAACAATCGGTAAGGGTGACTAATTTCATTTAATTTTAAATCTACTAAGAAATAACACTAGAAATACTTAAAATTAACCTAAATGTATAAGTATATTTTTTAAATGTTAATAATAATTAATAATTATTTGTTTTTCGATACCAAAAAAATCAGGTTCTCCGATCCGAAATCACAAATACTACCGATATCGCCGATATCTATACTCATATGAATGGTCTGATACCGATTCCGATACCGATACCGATACTGCGAACCTTGGTGCAGTATATGTGATATGTTACTGTGTATCATGTTTGTGATGCTAAACCCTGAAGCTGTGGAAGTTTGTTAGATTCATTGATTTAAATTTATTTTTCACATCACGTGAGAGCATAGCACTAAAATTTTCTGTTGTGCCTGCCTGTTTCTGCACTTTATTAAGGATTTTCAGCATCTTCTCTTTCCTGAATGCTTGGAATAGTTGTTTAACTAGCCAAATGTTTTATCTATCCTTGTCCTGGTTTAATCTTCTGATCAAATTCGTACATAAAGTAGGGAGAGGTAGAAGGCTGAAAAGTGGAATTGTTAAGGGGGTCTGATGCAAAACTAATTGTTTTCATTAGTGCTGAAGTAGATATTCCGTTGGGAGTACAATAAAATGGATTGGGAGTACAATAAAATGGATTAAGAGTTAGCAAGTGATGTAACTAATATTTTAAGCCTTGGACCACCAAAATATAATAGTAAGCCATGGTTAAATAAGATAAGATAATTATACATTATATCTATATAAAAATAAAATGCAAGTCCAAGGCCAACAGATAAATTATAATTAATTATGATTTCAAAAAAAAAAATTATAATTAATTATAAATAACTAAGATTATGATTTTGGGTTAACTAGTGGGCATTTGCGATTAGCACAAAGGGTTAATAAAATTAATAGATATACGAAGGAAAATTATGTTGGTCCCGGGGCTTGACCAAAGATGGAAAACTGATGCAATCGAGATCTGAGATGTCACACAAAAACTTTGCAGTGATCAAACTCAAGATCTACGATGATGCAAAAACCAAATAGCCAGATTACAATATGAAGGAGGGAAATAGAGAAGAGAAGATCTCTCGTTCTTCCTTGCAAACGTGTTACAATTGGGACAGAACGAGTTACAATAATGTAGAGAAAGATGAGATGAAGAAAAGTTGCTGGGGTGTCAAAACACCGTTGTTCAAAGCAAGATTCGCCCCACACGAATTGCTTTCAGGAACCAGCAAGTTGAAGAACTTGTGGAACGCTCGAAATCACCTCTGTTCTGACTCCTAGGATGGACTTGCAATGGCGGCAGCAGCTCCCTCTCTCTCTCTCTTTTCTGACTTATAAAATTCGTAGTCCCACAAAGGAGACCAGAAGAGAGATATAGAGAGGGTGGAAACCCTAACCGCCTTTTCAGTTATGGAAAGATTGAATTAAATCCCACAAAGATAGCAATGAAATTAATTCAAATCTTATGGAAAGATTGAATTAAGTTCCACAAAGATGGCAACGAAATTAATTCAAATCTTATGGAAAGATTGAATCAAATCCCACAAAGATGGCAACGAAATTAATTCAAATCCCACAAAGATAGCAACGAAATTAATTCAAATCTTATGGAAAGATTCAATTAAATCCCACAAAGATGGCAACAAAATTAATTCAAAATCTTATGAAAAGATTGAATTAAATCCCACAAAAAGTGGATCTGAATTAATCGCATTGAATCAGTCTTTCCATAACTAACTTGTAGTCTGCACAGTCAGCCTGGTGCGAGTCCATGAGCCCATGAGCCCGAGTCCGAATCCGAGCCCGAGCTCGAGTCCGAGTCCGAGTCCGAGTCGCTAAGCCCCTTTGGGGCTTAGCTCCAAATGGAATTAATCCAAGAGAATGACAAAAGCATTAATGCTTAATCCTTGGAGCCTTATTCTTACCTCATAGTAAAATCACCCACATGGTTCCCTCCTTAGGGTCACCACCCCATGTGCATCTCTCAACAACACAACCAAGTATATATGTTGAGATAACTCATGGTGCATTTCCGATGTGGGACTAAACTTTTACAAGGCATGTTGAGAGCAAGCTCTCTCCATGTAAAGAAAGCACCAACAATCTCCCACATATCACAACATATATATGGCGTTCCCCACAGTAACTATCCATTTTGCATTAGGATAGATGTCGCTGACGACTTGAATCTTCCCGCATGGGTTAAATAACAATGTGATACAAGAATGGACTACGCCTTGAATTCTGCACCACAATTGTAATTCTTCCCACTCACAAAGTGTAGTTACGTGTGCTTCTGGCTGCACATTAAAGGCCATGTGCCAGCCTGGCTTCAGTGTATAATTTTGGGCGTCTACAAGTTTACCCTCAAGAGACGGCCTGATATCTCTCTTTCCATACACTACAGGTGAGTTCTTTATTAAAGAGACATGGCATGAAGCCTTGCGCTTCCTTGCGGTGCTACGCCGCTATGACATGGCCTGAAGCCGAGGCATTACCCCTACCTGGGAACCTCATCGTAGTGTCATACTACTGTAGCATGAGGTCTCAGCCTCTTTGTAGTGCCAATCTACTCAGCATGAAGCCTAAGGCTTCCTTGCGGTGTTACGCCGCAACGACATGGCTTGCAAGACCGAGGCTTTACCCCTACCTGGGTACCTCATCGTGGTGTCGTGCCACTGTAACATGGGGCCATCCTCCCCTTTGTAGTGCTGTCTACAACTCTTTAATTACGTTATACAGCATTAGGCTACCTGCCTATTTACGGTGCTACGCCGCTATGACTTGGCTTGCAAAGCCGAGGCATTACCCCAGACCTGGGAACCTCATGGTGGAGTCACCCCACTGTAGCATGGAGTTTCACTCCTTGTAGTGCTGCTCTACCGTGCTTCCTGTAAAGCACACCAGGCATTCACTCTGCCTGAGAACTCATTAAGGCGTTTAAGCCAACCTTCCACAGGATCTGTTTTTTCCGCAGAAAATACATAGTAGACAACAGTGGTTATGGGTCTGTATCCCTTCCATGTTCCAGAGAACAAGTACCCACTGTTACCTGATAGTTTCCCAGTCAGTGAACCTCCTTTGAACCAAAAGTTAGATGCCTAGTATATTTCTCTTTGAACTAATAGCATAAAACTTTATGGTAGGATTACAAAGACACACTATCAAAATGCCTTCAAGCCCATTTTACAAGCTGTGTCATCGACCAACTGGCGCTTGAGGCCCTTTGTGAACGGATCTGCCAGGTTCTCCTGACTCCGAACATCAATCACTGCAATTACACCTCTTTTGATAAGATCGTGTACTGCCCTGTGCTTCAACCGCACAGTCCTCTTCTTTCCGTTGAAGAGGTCATTTGATGCCACCGCCGCAGTCGCCTGGTTGTCACAGTACATCGGTATCGCCGGTATCTGAGCCCCAACCACTGGAAGATCATACATGAGCTCCCAAAGCCATTCTGCTTCATCTACTGCAGTTTCAAGTGCATAGAATTCAGATTCCATGGAGGAACGAGAGAGTATAGTCTGCTTCTTCGACTTCCACGATATAGCAGCTCCACCCAAGGAAAAGACATATCCACCTGTGGATCTCTCGCTTTCCACCTCTGAACACCAGCTAGCATCACTGAAGCCTTCCACTAGTCGAATACCCGTTGTAGTGCAGTACAATGTCTGAGTCTTCTTGAGATATCTCATCACCCGCTTCACAGCTTTCCAGTGCTCAACCCCTGGGTTGCTTGTGAACCGACTCAGCATTCCCACGGCGAAAGCTATGTCAGGCCTTGTGGCAGTGGTTGCGTACATTAAACTTCCGATAATGCTAGAATACTCCAGCTGCCTGATGCTTTCCCTCGAGTTTGGCTTTAGCTTCTGATCACACCTGTATGGCGTATCGATCCCTGGAAGATCCTTATACCCATAGCGTGTGAGCATCTTCTCAAGTAGTAAGATTGTGACAGCGCTACTCCAGTGTCTGTCCGGATGATCTTTATGCCCAAGATGACATCTGCATCCCCCAAGTCCTTCATACTGAACTTGGTTGAGAGGAACTTCTTTGTCTCCGTGACACAGCCTATATCCGTCCCTAGGATTAGCATGTCGTCCACGTACAGACAAACGATGACTCCTCTTCCATCAGCGAACTTTGTGTAAACACATTTATCCGTCTCGCTGACTCTGTAGCCATTTGACCTAATAACTTTGTCAAACTTCTCATGCCACATCTTGGGAGCTTGCTTCAAACCATACAATGATTTCACCAACTTGCAGACTTTGTCTTCAAGACCTTTGACGACAAATCCATCTGGCTGTTGCATGTAAATCTCTTCGGTCAGCTCCCCATTCAGGAATGTTGTTTACATCCATCTGATGTATCACCAACTTATGTATGGCTGCTAGAGCGATTAACATCCTGATGGGGTCATCCGAGCTACTGGAGCGTACGTGTCAAAGTAGTCTATCTCATGTTTCTGAGAAAATCTCTTGGCTACCAGCCTGACCTTGAACTTGTCAATAGTTCCATCTGCCTTCATCTTCTTCTTGAAGATCCATTTACATCTGATGGGCTTTTCTCCTTCAGGTAGATCTACCAACACCCATGTGTTATTGGAGGTGATAGAGTCAAACTCGTCATTCACTGCCTCCTTCCAGAAGATAGCATCTCTGGTCTTCATCGCCTCATCATAGGTAAGCGGATCTGCTTCCACATGATAGGTGACAAAGTCATCTCCGAAGTCTTTAGGTCTCCTCGCTCGCTTTTGCTGACGGCTCTGCGAGTTCTGGTACAAGAGTTGTTTCATCAACAACAGCTTCTTCTTGGACTACTGGCCCATATGAGATTTCAGTCTCATTTGCACCTACATCATTTTCCGGAATGTTCGAAAGAACAATGTTTTTGTCTTTTGCAAACTTGTCTTCAAAGTATTCAGCATCGCGAGATTCGATGATATGATTTGACTCAATATCAAGAAATCTCCGAGCATCACTCTTCTCGGCATACCCCAAGAAAATCGCCTTCGTAGTCATTGTCCCCAGCTTCTGAATCTTCAGATCTGGAAGCTTCACATACGCCAAACACCCCCACACTCGAATGACATTCAAGTTTGGTCTGACTTTGAACCAGAGTTCATGAGGAGTTACGTTCGAAGTTGCATATGGCACTCTATTCAGAACGAAAGTGGCCGTTAATGCAGCTTCTCCCCAGTAGCATTTTGGAAGACCTACAGTAAGCAGCATTGAATTCATCATTTCTGTTAATGTTCGGTTCTTCCTCCCTGCTACTCCGTTGGATTGAGGAGAATATGGAGCAGTAGTCTCGCATACGATTCCATGTTCTTTGCAGAACGATGCGAAGTCATGAGACCTGTACTCCCCACCTCGATCACTTCTCAACCTCTTGAGTTGTTGTCCAGTCTGTCGTTCAGCTTCGGCCCTGAACTCTCTGAACTTCTCGAAAGCTTCGTCTTTAGTCTTGAGCAGGTACGAACGCGTATTTTGAGAAGTCGTCGATGAAGGTTATGAAATACTTTATCCCGGCCTTCGTGGAGAAATGTTTGCAGTCACAGATATCTGAGTGTACTAACTCCAGAAGATCTGTGCTTCGATTGACCCGATGAAAGGGTTTCCTTGTCATCTTCGTCTGAGCACATACTTCACACTTCTCCACCTTACCCCCACATTTGGAGATAAGTCCTAGACTTAGACATTTTGTTAATTCTTTTACAATGAACATGTCCTAGTCTATTATGCCACAACTCAAGAGAATAATCAGAAAATGCAACTGCATTAATGTCATCAAACTGGTTGACAAGCTGAATTTTAAATATTCCTTCGGTTTGATAAGCCTTCCCGAAGTATGTTCCCTTCTTGGACATCACCATCTGACCAGCATTGATGTTCATCCTTAAGCCTGCGTTGCAGAGCAGGCTCCCAGAGATCAGGTTCTTGGCAATCACCGGAACATGCTTCACACCTTGAAGCGTCAGAGTGTTTCCAGAAGTGAGTTTCAGCTCCACAGTCCCGATCCCCAAAACTTCAGCTTGGGCCTGGTTCGCCATGACAACCTTCTCAGATATCGGCTGGTACGTGACGAAGCATTCCTTGCCAAAACAGACATGGCAAGTCGCACCAGTGTCTATCCACCAGTCAGAGTCAACCCCCCAGTTGTGACATGTGCGATCATAGCAACAATGTTAGACACCAATGAAACCTTACTAGGCAACTTTCTCTGATTGTTTAGGCTTGGATCTGCATTTCACTCTTGTAGTGGCCTTTCTTGCCACAATTGAAACAAGTCACTTGGGACTTGGACTTCTGTTGCTTGAATGAAGGACCCTTCACTTTTAGATTGGTGAAGCCCTTCTTCTTGTGAGAAGCCGCCTGCTTCCCCTTGGGATCTCTCGTCTGCACTAGATTGGCCTTAGCCAACTGTTTGGACAGAGTGTCCATCTTCTGTTGGGAACGCATCTCGTCCTCAACATGGATCTCTTGAAGTAGATCTCTCAAGCTAATGTCTAGCTTCTTTCTGAGCATCCTTGCATAGAAGGTACTCCATCCAGCAGAAAGTTTTGAGACGATCCCTCCAACGACAAACTTGTCGGGAAGGGGCATCTCTTCGTCTTCCAGTTTCTGATGCAGCTTCAGAAATTCCTTCACCTGTGGCAACATGGACTTCTCGTCCTCAAAGAGCAATTTGTGATATTTTCCAACCACAAACATCTTGCTCATGTTCCTGTCTTCTTCATACAGTTTTTCTACAGACTCCCATATGTCTCTGGCAAATCCCTCTTCGAGTAGGATTCTGCCAGGGAATCCTCCATAGCATTCAGGATGAGAAGCCTGCAGATGCTATTTTCCCTTCTCCATTTGGCCTAGAGTTTGGTAGCCCCATTGATTGCGGCAGTAGACCCAGTGTCTGGAACAGAAGGTTCTTCCTCCAACAGTACATGATCAACGTCTTTGAGTTGAAGAGTTAGATAAACCTTCCTCTTCCAGACTTGATAATGCTCTCCATCGAACTTTTCCAACTTGCAGTAGTCCGATTGGACGAGCGAAGCATTAATGTTTTCCATCTACAAGGATCTTGCTTTGAGATTGTTGGTCCCGGGGCTTGACCAAAGATGGAAAACTGATGCAATCGAGATCTGAGATGTCACACAAAACTTTGCAGTGATCGAACTCAAGATCTACGATGATGCAAAAAACCAAATAGCCAGATTACAATATGAAAGGGAAATAAGAAGAGAAGATCTCTCGTTCTTCTTTGCAAACATGTTGCAATTGGGACAGAACGATTACAATAATGTAGAGAAAGATGAGATGAAGAAAAGTTGCTGGGGTGTCAAAACACCGTTGCTCAAAGCAAGATTCGCCCCACACGAATTGCTTCCAGAAACCAGCAAGTTGAAGAACTTGTGGAACGCTCGAAGTCACCTCTGTTCTGACTCCTCGGATGGACTTGCAATGACGGCAGCAGCTCCCTCTCTCTCTCTTTTTTCTGACTTATAAAATTCGTAGTCCCTCAAAAAGGAGGCCATAAGAGAGTATTATAGAGAGA
This sequence comes from Iris pallida, assembly GCA_029216955.1. Lineage (NCBI taxonomy): Eukaryota > Viridiplantae > Streptophyta > Magnoliopsida > Asparagales > Iridaceae > Iris > Iris pallida. The sequence goes on along the minus strand of JANAVB010019872.1, from coordinate 18,411 downwards.
GGGTGGAAACCCTAACCGCCTTTTCAGTTATGGAAAGATTGAATTAAATCCCACAAAGATAGCAATGAAATTAATTCAAATCTTATGGAAAGATTGAATTAAGTTCCACAAAGATGGCAACGAAATTAATTCAAATCTTATGGAAAGATTGAATCAAATCCCACAAAGATGGCAACGAAATTAATTCAAATCCCACAAAGATAGCAACGAAATTAATTCAAATCTTATAGAAAGATTGAATTAAATCCCACAAATTGGCAACGAAATTAATTCAAATCTTATGAAAATTGAATTAAATCCCACAAAAAGTAATCGCATTGAATCAGTCTTTCCATAACTGACTTGTAGTCTGCACAGTCAGCCTGGTGCGAGTCCATGAGCCCATGAGCCCGAGTCCGAATCCGAGCCCGAGTCCGAGTCCGAGTCCGAGTCCGAGTCCGAGTAGCTAACCGAGTCCGAGTAGCTAAGCCCCTTTGGGGCTTAGCTCCAAATGGAATTAATCCAAGAGAATGACAAAAGCATTAATGCTTAATCCTTGGAGCCTTATTCTTACCTCCTAGTAAAATCACCCACATGGTTCCCTCCTTAGGGTCACCACCCCATGTGCATCTCTCAACAACACAACCAAGTATATATGTTGAGATAACTCATGGTGCATTTCCGATGTGGGACTAAACTTTTACAAGGCATGTTGAGAGCAAGCTCTCTCCATGTAAAGAAAGCACCAACAAATTATTCTACAATTAATCTAATAAAAAATAAGATGGTTACATTCTACCCACCTTAAAAAAAATTATTTTCGAAATTTATGAAGAACGAATAATAAGCAATGATGGGAGTAGGCTTCTATGACTATGAACATCTAAAAGAGGCATTCTAAGATATAACTAGTTTATCCTACATCAACCAATCTAATATAGAACTATCACACATCACATTACTACTATCATGTAACCCCTAGTTCTTACCGTCAATTGCTCTTTGCGATGCTGGTGTATCCTCAATTGTCATGGTAAATGCTTGTCCTCCTTGTTGTGCTCCACTATGTTGTCTGGCTCTCGCATATTGTCGCCTGATAGAGAAGCGGTTGTTGGCCCATTGCCTAAATGATCACACCTAATTTTGATAATCAACAACAACTTAAGTCGATACGCAAAATATACGATTGCTACTAAAGTTACAGGTTGCTGAAATCAATATCAAAGAACATACTACGTCTACATCCTGCGTCTACAAAGAGCATTCGAGTCATCATCCAAAAGCAATTATATCGGAATCCAGATCGAGTCTTTTTATACTTCTTCTGTATTTTACTTTTATTGAGTCTAAGAAATATAAATGTAAGATCGATCGGGATATTACTGGCTTAGGTTATTTCTAGTCCACCTATCCAAAAAGCCTACCTACTTATCTCAAAACTACATATCCAAACAGCCCAAAAATGCAATTTGAACCCAAAATCCCATTCTGCTTAGACAGAATTCGGATAGAACTCTGGCCGAGTTCAATACGAGTTCGGTCTGAGAAATTTTTGAATATCTGTTGCCTCCAAATCTGCATCCAACGTTCGTTTGCGAGATCTTAGCATCCAAACTCAGCTCGAATTCTGTCTGAGTTCGGTCAGGAAAAACACTATAAATAGAGAAAGATTTTCACATTTCTAATCACTCATTCACTCTCTCTATCTATTTCTAAGTGTTTTTCAGAGATCTAAAGCTTTCACATTTCACCTATACTACTCTTAGCCAAAGCCAGTAAACATTCTGTTCGATTTAGAGTCTTTGGTTTACAGAGTTGTAAAAGAGGTTGCAAGTCAGAAAACTTTTCAGTTTTCGGAGTTGGTCGTGTGCTCGTCACCAAGCGCGGTGTTGTGAAGTCGGTCGTGCACTTGTCGCCAAGCATGTATTGTAAAGAGACGATAAGCTCTCATTTAGCTTGCAAATAGTGGATTAATAGCGGACAAGAGTACTCGCAACTGGATTAGTCCTCTCAGAGGAAAATCAGTATAGGTGTTCACTGAGTTTGATCTTCTATTTCTTACTGCTACTAATTGACTCTCTTGTTCCTACCATAGCTTATAATTTGTTAATTTTTAGTGGTGATTATTTTCTGCTACACACGCACCTCTATTCACCCCCTCTAAAGGTGCTCAACGGTCCTATAATTGGTATCAAAGCAGGTTATATTCTTATACTAAAACTAGAATATGGCAGCCGTAAAATCAATATTCAATGGTGAAGGGCAATCCATAAATTGACCCCCACTATTTGATGGAACAAACTACAATTATTGGAAAACTATAACTATTGACAGTTATAAGAAACCGGCACCAATAGTAATTGAAGGTATACTTGTAGACAAGCCACACGACAAATACACAGACGAAGAAAAGACAGACTAGTCTAGATGCACGTGCCATTAATGCATTATTTTGTGCAATTGACAAGATAAGAGTTTAATCGTGTTTCTACCTGTACTACATCTCATGATATTTGGAAACTTCTCGAGGTAACTCATGAAGGTACATCTTAAGTGAAGGAATCCAAAATCAGTAGACTAACACAGGAATATGAATCATTTAAGATAAAACCCGGCGAGTCAATTACACAAATGTTTACTCGTTTCCTAGATATTACTAATCCTTTACAATCTCATGGTAAGAATGACAGTAACCATGAGAAGGTCAGAAAGGTGCTATGGGTTCTAACTAAGAATTGGAACCCAAAGGCAACTGCGATTATTGATGGAAACGATCTCACCACAATGACTCTGGAGACACTTATGGGCAAGCTAATGACCCATGAGTTAGACTTGCAAGAATTTGAAGAAACAACCCCCAAGGAAAAATCTATCACCTTCAAAGTGCAAGCCAAAAGAGTTGCAACAATGATTCTGACGAAGAATCATCATCAAGTGGTGATGAGCAACATCCACGAAAGTAATGAAGAAGAAACAATATGTTTTGGATGTAAGAAGTTAGGGCATATAAAGAAGAACTATCCACTGTCAAAGAAAAACAGTCCATATGATAGATCAAGATCAATCAGGAAAGCTACAAACAGGTCGAAAGTGTGCAAACACAAGCATCTGTCACGAAAGTGATGTCAGTGTATCAGAGGAAGAGGATAGACCCTGTAACACTGCTAATGTCTGTCTTATGGCATTCGATAAGGTATCATCTAACCCTCTATATGATGACTTTACTTTCGATGAATTAGAGAATACCTTTAGCGGATTACTTAAAGAACACAAAAATGTGTTAGACAAGTACAAGCAATCTTGCAAAGAGGTTAAGGCATGCACAACCGAAGTAGCAAGATTGTCTAATCTTCTTGAAAACATTAAAGAGACATCTGCTATCGGTAACACGGATGAGATAGCCAAGCTCAAAGTAGACTATCATGAGGCTATCCTCACCATCTAAAAATAAGAAAGAAATGTCAAAATACAAGAGCTTTATGACATAGAGAAGAAGAGACACTTAGTCATAGAACAAAGACTCGTTGATATGACTGCCAAATATGAGGAGTCTTGTGCGGTCTCTAAAAGTTAGAGATCAAGTTAGGCAAACAGGTCATTCCTGTGACACAGCCTAAGGGTAGTCCTAATGCTAAGCATACAACTAAGAGGACTAAACCACAGAAAGTACGCAAGCAACACTTTAATCATAATTATGCTTTCACTTATAGGTTTTCAAAGAAGACACAAATGCATGTCATAGAAACAAAGAGCCATTTTTCAAAACTTGCACGTACTGTGGTACTCACGGGCACATATCACAGTATTATCTAGCAAGAAATTTTGTTGACAATTAGACACTTGTTTGGATACCTAGAACTAATCAAAATGGACCCTTCAAGAAATGGGTACCAAAGGATTCATCTACTCGTTCTGTAGGTGGACCCTCAATCCTCTCATGCTAGAAGTAAGTGGATCCTCAATAGCGGATGTTCGCGACACATGACTGGTGATGCATCTTTGTTCACTACGCTATCGATGAAGAAAAAATGATACATTTCCTTCGAAAATAACTTGAGAGGTGATATAATTGGAAATGACACTGTTGGTTTGTCTCATTATCTAGTAATAAAAGACGTTTCTCTAGTTACAGAGTTGAAACATAACCTACCGAGCATAAGTCACTTGGCAGATAATGGTTATGGTATCAACTTTGTAAGAGACAAATGCTCTATATATGAAATGTCATCTGGTAATCCCGTATATGAAGGGATTAGGGAAGACAACATTTATGTTTTCTTTTAGAAAGTACTAACAATGCAGGAAGGTGCCTAGTAGCAAATCAAGATGAAAGTTGGCTATGGCACATGAGGCTAGGACATGCCAATATGGATACTATCTCACGGCTATGCACCAAAAAGTTGATAAAAGGACTTTCCGAAATCACATTCAAAAGAGATATGGTATATGCTAACTGTGAAAAGAAAAAGGCAACTAGGTTATCTTTTAAATTCATCAACGTTGTAAGTACTTCTAGACCCTTGAAGTTAATTCCTATGGTTTTTTTGGTCCTAGTAGGGTCGCTAGTCTTGGCGGGTAAGCTCTACGCTGTTGTGATTGTTGATAATTTCTTTTATCAAATAAAAGTGATGCTATTTTGAATTTCAGATATTTTATAAAAAGGTACAAAATGAAAAAGACTTCATGATTACTCGTATCCGAAGTGATCATGCTGGCAAATTCGTAAATGCTAATTTTAAAAAGTTTTATGATAGTGGATATTACCACGAGTTTTCTTGTCCTAGAACTTCCCAACAGAATGGTGTTGTGGAGCGGAAGAATCGTACTCTAAGCGAGGGCTAGAGTCATGCTGAATCAACATAATTTTTCTAAATATTTTTGAGCAGAAGTTGTTAGTGTAGCCTGTCATGTTTTAAATAGGGTGTTAATTCGACCTATCTCGAAAAAAACACCATATGAGCTATGGTTTTGAAGGATTCCAAATATTTCTTATTTCAAAAATTTTGGATGTCCTTGCTTTATCCTGAACACCAAGGATAACTTGGGTAAGTTCGACTCTAAAGCAGATGAAAGGATATTTCTCGGATATGCTGCTAAGAGCTTAGGATATAAAGTTTTTAATAAAAGATCTATGATTGTTGAAGAATCTGTTAATGTTACTTTGATGAGCTCAATAGTCACAGATCTAGCGACAGTGATGATGAAGATGCACAGGTTAAATCCAAGTCATCCAAAGATACTGCTACCAGATAGAGCCCTGTAGAAGATAACATAGAGTTTCAAATCTTGGAAATTCTTGCCAGATCATCTAGAGACGCTCATCATAGGTGATGTATCAAAAGGTGTAAGTATACGTTCTTCTAATAAAGATACTGATATAGCAGCTAATGTAGCTTTATATCACAAGTAGCAGATGCTTTTAATGATGAATTTTGGATTAATGCCATGCAAGAGGAACTTAATCAATTTGAGAGAAACTAAGTTTGGAAACTTGTTCCTGAACATGTCAATCGATAATTGGTACCAAATGGGTGTTCCGAAATAAATTAATTAAGGATGGACAAGTTCTACGCAACAAAGCACGTCTAGTTGCACAAGGTATAATCAAGAGGAAGGTATTGATTATGACGAGACATATGCTCCTGTTGCTAGACTTGAAGCTATCCGCATGTTTTGTGCATTTGCATATTTTCACAATTTCAAACTATTTCAAATGGACGTGAAAAGTGCATTTTTAAATTAATTTTTGAAAGAAGAAGTTTTTGTGAACAACCTCCTGGTTTTGAAGATTTTCAAAAACTCGATCACGTCTTTAAAATTAGAAAATCACTCTATGGACTCAAACAAGAACCTCGTGCTTGGTATGAACGCCTAAGTACCTTTCTACTTGAAAATGGTTTTTCAAAAGGAAGAGTTGATACTACTTTATTTATCAAGTCTTCAGATGATGTTATTCTTCTTGTGCAAATTTATGTAGATGACATTATTTGGTTCTACTAATAAAAAACTTTGTCAAGAATTTGCTAAGTGTATGCAGAGTGAGTTTGAAATGAGTATGATAGGAGAGCTAAACTAATTCCTAAGACTCCAGATCAAACAACACTCACAGGGAACATTCATCAACCAAGCCAAGTATACGAAGGATTTACTAAAGAAGTATGAATTCGATAACGTAAAGCCTATCGAAACTCCAATGGCTACATCAACCCGGCTTGACATTGATGAAAGTGGCAAACCAGTTGACCATCGTAAGTATCGAGGTATGATTGGTAGTTTATTATATTTAACTGCTAGTCGTCCTGATATCATGTTTAGCGTTTGCATCTGTGCCAGAAGACTATAATCTGCACTATTTTAAGATTCCCATATATTGTGATAACACTAGCATGATTAATTTGACTAAGAATCCTATTTGTCACTAGAAGAATATAATCTGCACTATTTTAAGATTCCCATATATTGTGATAACACTAGCATGATTAATTTGACTAAGAACCATATTTGTCACTCACGCACGACACATAGAGATACATCATCACTTTTTACGTGATTACCAACAACACGGGAATATTTGCTTAAAATTTATTGACACAGATCATCAACTAGTAGATATTTTTCACAAAATCGCTGGCTGAAGACCGTTTCAATTATCTGCGACATGAACTAGGCATACTTGAATTTTTAGATTCATAATGCATTATGTTAATAAAGATTCTTATAACTTAAGATTCTTGATATTTATTAATTGAAGTTATTTTGGGTACAAGCCGAAAGGGACCTTCTATCAAAAAGACGTAAAAGCCTAAGCGACACGGTGCCAAGTGTCTTCGGACTATCGCTAGCTGGGATATGGCCCCTACAACTAACCCAAAGTAATAAATATTATTAAATTGACGAATTAAAAGTTGTTAAATCTATTTATTATTTATTATGCATAAAATGAAGTGGAAAGGCAAGTGGTCGAACTCTTTTAGAACTTGGACTGAGTTCGGAACGAGTTCGGTTGGCGTCGGTTCAAATTTCCAGAACGGCACAACCGGCCCTAACCCCTTTAAAAACCCTCCTTTCTTCCTCCTTCTCCCATCCGAGCACCAAAAACTCTCCCAAAACCCTAGTTTTCATCCCTCCAAGCTTCCTTCCTCCTTCCTCCTTAGGTCTACGAAGCTCAAGAAGGTGATATTCTCCATCTTTTCTCCATTCTCTTTAAGGTATATATCCTTTCTTCTCATTTTCAATTATATAGCTTCTAAAATCCATAAAAGGAAGAAAATAGATTCCGCGTGGGTTCTTCTTCGACCTCTGAATACAAACCCGTCAACGTGTTCAGTCCTGCTCGCCCTACTGGCGAAGAGGAATTTGACTCCACTATAAGAATAAAAGCTTTTCTTGACGGTGATTCCCGTCAAGAAATGGGTATCTTAACGGTTGTGGATCCGTCAAGTAGGCCGGAGTCAAGAAAGGGCCCCCCTTTCTTGACGGTTGCTGGAAGGACTTTTCTTGATGGTTTTTGACCATCATATGAAGTACTTTTCTTGACTGTTTTTAGCCGTCAAGATAGCAATTTTTAGAAACTGTTAACGTAGGCAAAAACTTTTCTCGACTCCGGCCTAGATGTCGGTTATTAGCCGTCAAGAAAATCTTCACTGAAAAGAGCAGTTGCAGCAGGATTGAGTTAATTGTTGACGTTTTGTAACCGTCAAGTATAGCCAAATTTTTTATATTATATATATTGAATCGAACACACACATAATATCAATAATCCAGAAGCTATACACACATCAAATAACTGTAATATTTAATTTTTATATTAACAAACTGTATTTTTCATACACCATAAACTTCCAACACATCCAACCACAAACATCCAACACAAGTCTAACCACAAACATCCAACACAAGTATGTATTTTTCGTACATCTTAAACATCAAAAACCTATATTTATATAAGTCAAACCAGACTATGTAGCGAACCCAGAGCACATCCCTCCCATTTCACATCACCTTCATTTTCCATGTAGTTCCCGAGAGAACAAGAGAAATATATTTAATCATTTACGTATACATGTTTGTATGAACTGATAACAACTGAGAACAAAATGAAATGGCCACAACACCTACAAGTCAACACATTAAACAAATTCTAGTCAAATTGAATCTCTGATGGCTGAAACTGTTCAATAAAAAACCATTTTGTGAATCAAAAGTTAAGACTAAAGAACAAATATTGTGATATACATGTGTGTGTGCAGGAGTTGCAAACAGTGAGTGAATGACATGAGGGAGGAAATACAACAGCATAAATATCAATCAAACATATCCAAACCAAATTATGCATTGGTGCACCTAAGGGACACTTAAATCAATCTCATAACTGATGAATTTTTTTTGAAATTGAAGGTTGTGTTGCCACAAACATCAAAAGATGTTCTTTCATCAGATCATATATATTTCCTATATTATAAAATGAACACAAAATGGACAAAAGGCATCATCAAATTTGTTTTTGGAGTCTGAGGTTGCAATGTAGACAAATGACTAAAAAATAGATTCTTAAGAACCTATGTATCAAACCCAGACGCACAGATACACACTGAAGAGCAAACCAAGCTACTAGAGAAAACAAGGAAGAATGTGTTAAAAGGAATTGTAATTGCAAAAACTGAAGTTCCTAATACCTATTTTGATCTCTTTCCTTCCGGCTTGAAGTTCATTTTTGCCTAAGGATCTTTGAACCACTCTATATTCGTCGCCGCTGTACAACCCATAGCCTGCGTAGACTAAGAATGGACATGCGAAGAGCCATGAGCTATATTAGAGTAACAAGTTAAGTTACTCATAAGAAGTTTCATACAGAGAATACAAATGCAAGCTTAGTAAAGAATTTATACTAGGAAGGGTGCAACTAATTTATTATGGCTATAAAATGTACCTTCAAGTTATCTTTGAATACTTCAAAAATAGATTCTTGACTTAATGTTACAGCCAATGGTATTGCCCTTCCAGTCATAAGTTTCCCAAAGCATGCAATTCTGGTAAACAACCCAATAATTCCACATCAGTCTAAAAATTGGAAGTCCATGATAAAAATAGCATACATAAATAAGGGCAGGAAGAAATTTCATCTAGCATAAGTCAACCAAAACTAAATTTCATTGTCGATGATAAAAAGCACAAATAAATAAGGGCAGGAAAGCTATATATGAATGCAGTATCAAATTGACATAGAGGTATCGGTCGGTATCGGATCGGGACATGCCAACCATATCGGTATCGGCCGTTAGTGAACTATGCTTCAACGCACGGCAGGAAAATAAAACAACAGACTTTAAGTGAGAAGTTATCCCTTTCAGCTTGCCATTATAGTACACTACATTCTACTTGTATTCAAATTTCCTATCCTAATTTACTTGAAAACCCATCATTGGACTTCTCTTGCCAATTGCAAATAACTTTCTTATCCAAGGCGGGAACAATGGTCCAAGTCTGATTTTAATAGAGGGCTGCGCTCTTTATGCATTTCTGCCTTAGCTGTAGGGAAGGAGCCTAACTGCTTAGCTTTGGTAAATTTCCCCCATGCAATTCAAACAATAAAATTCCATGAAACCTGAGATGGAATATTATAGATAGATGAATTACAAAAATATTTTGAATATCTCTAAAATTCTACGAAACCTGAGATCTCTGAAAATAATAAAATTTTGAATATTTGTTGCCTCCAAATCTGCATCCAACGTTCATTTGTGAGATCTTAGCATCCGAACTTAGCCCGAATTCTGTCCGAGTTCGGTCAAGAAAAACACTATAGAGAAAGATTTTCACATTTCTAATCACTCATTCACTCTTCTCTCTATCTATTTCTAAGTGTTTTTCAGAGATCTAAAGCTTTCACATTTCATTAAATTACAACTGCATTACATATTGACATAAGGTTGTCCCCAAAATTGCTACACGGTAGTTTCAAGAGAGAACCTTTAAATGGTCACTAGAGAAGTAGAGATGCGAGGTTGTCCTAAAAGCCAGCAAGTCCCAACCCTTGTTAGTAATCACCCGAATAAAACTCGTATTACGCGAATTTTTCCGTATCTTTCATAAACGTATAATACTTGCGTACTTTTGACAGATCCAAATCAGTATGTAAATTTTAAGCAGACAAAGTTTAAAACATGTTCCATATAATTTACTGAAAAATTTGGCACAAAAAACGTGCTGAAAACCTGTTTAATTAACAAAATTTGACAACATTTTTAAGAATATGAAGTTTCTAACCTCAATATTTTTATTTTTCGAATATTTGACCGAATTTTTGAACGTATTTTATTTGCACTGAGCCGATTTATACTCGTACTTTTGCCGTCCCGATTATTTTTCGTTTGCCGAATTGCTAACAAGGGTCCCAACCATCTGGTATCAGCTACATAAAATCAAACTTGAGAAAGGGAATACCAAGTCCATGAGACTCCCACTAATGTAGGATCTAGCGAGGGTCAAGATGTACTAAAATGCCACATGCACTTAAAACGCCCTAAGAAGTACTAAAATGCCAAACAACGAGACGAGAGCAAGGCAAATCTTATTATCTTCCTAGACAGGAATTAAAACATCAAACTTCTTACAAGCCTATAATGCACTTAAAGAAACATTGGTATAGAATGATGTTTCATTAGACTCGCTCTTGATGACATAAGAGTTCAGTATTTATTTGTATATAAATGATTATATTAGTGGTTTAACTTCATAGATGACTGATATTTAGCACTACTGCAAATTCTGGATCAAATTTAATATTAGTATACTGACAATATGCTTTGTTGGTATAGTATTAGTTTAACAGTTGTTAATCTTACTTTCAATGGTGCTTAATAACAATTATAGGACTTAAAGCTACTGCCTCAATAGCTGGAAGATCGTACTCCTTAAGGAAAACTATTATCAAAGCTAGAAATTTATGAAAGAACTATGGGAACTCTTAAAATGCATTATATATTCTACTGGATCAACAATAGAAGAGTTTCCATAAAAAGCCAGCAAGTCCCAACCATCTGGCATCAGCTACATAAATGGTCACTAGAGAAGTAGAGATGTGAGGTTGTCCTAAAAGCCAGCAAGTCCCAACCATCTGGTATCAGCTACATAAAAATCAAACTTGAGAAAGGGAATACCAAGTCCATGAGACTCCCACTAATGCAGGATCTAGCGAGGGTCAAGATGTACTAAAATGCCACAAGCTTCAGCACTATAATATGTGGAAATGAAATACATAAGCTTCAAAAGATAAGTGATAAAAAAAAAAAAATTATCTACTCTATGAAAACAAGGAGATCTTATAAATATAAAACAATATACTACTGTCATGAATGAAGATAGACACAGATACTATGTTTTGATTCATGTTTCCATTCTTACCAATAAACGATTTTTGTAGTACACGTTGAACCCCTGGATATTGAGATTTGGGGCACCTTCCAATAATCCAATGGGAGTGAAGATAGTGGGCTGAACAGAGAAAACATGGTAAGGATGATCAAGAAATTTCACATCACACGACTCAAAAACCTTTAAAAAAATCTAAAAGGTAATATCATTTGTAGTTATGACAGAAAAAAAATTAAAACTGAAAAAGAAAATAACATATAAAATAGTCCTACTATTAATTAATGATGATTACTTTATGTATAGACCTGTCAAATTTGAAATGATCACCACCCAAAAAATTCCATTGACCTCAATCTTAAGGATTTGTATTCCAGCCAAAAGCATGAGTTGTACTGTGTTCAAACCAAAAAATAACAAACAAAAGGAAGAACACAACAGAGGTAGCACACCAAGAATTTATATACGAAGCACAGGTATGGATACGACCACCAGGTACAATACGTATACACAAACAAAAAAACAACACATCTTCAAGACTAAAGAAGTGTAAATTTCTTCAACACAGTCAATCTAGTTAAAGTTTAAAAACAAAGTTGTATTTCTAAAAAAAGTAACCAATATGTATTTTAAAGACAAGGTCACATCTAATGAGTTGCACTAGAAAAGTATCTACGAAGTAAGACAGAGTACACAAAAAAAACTGGGTATGCATGAAGTGCATGCCCAGATGTATCATGTAAAATACAAGCAAGCAACTTACATCACAGAAGGTAATAAAAAACAGATTCATAAATGTAGCAAATGGCAAGGTCACTCAATTTCAAGCAGATTGTGTTTATATTCTAAGTTCAGAAAATATCTAAAGAGGTGGCTTTGGTTCACAACTCCAAATACACATCCAGTACAATTATACTCAGCGATCACCCATTTCAGCTATTAGAAATTTACAACATGTTTTGCAAAAGTTTACAACAGAACCTAGCTGTCCAAAAGGTATAAATATCTGCTAGTTACTGTAGAATAAATTTAACTTTTGCATAAATGCCCTTCCATATTAACCCTAGTCCATAGACCCCAAATGGCAAACTTATAACTCATTCTCTCAAATAACAGTCTATATGCATGGTACATTCTGCATGTGCATTGTACAAACCCAAGGTACCCACAACTGTTTATCTTGATAAAAGATTCAAATAACCCAGTAATCAAAAATGATAGATCATGGATGCATCAATCTAGCATAAATGAGATGTATAACTTCTATTGGAGAAGTTAGCCATTGTAACCACTCAATGCATAGGTGAGACTATAAGAAGCAATCAACAATGGTAGATGTCAGATTTCATTTCCGTCTGAGTTTTGAAATGTCAGATGTCGGAAACATTAAGTTCCCTCATTTAAGAACAATTTTTCAATATTTTTAGTCAACTTTCTTAGTTTAAATACCGTGAGGTGGCATGAAATGCCTTGCGAAGCAACCTGACAGTACATCATTGGAAATAAGGTGAATTTTTTCAGAACCAAAGAGCACGCCACACATCATCCTTTACATAATCTCCAGTCTATGCGATAAAGAACTAATAACACACATTGATCCAAATGTCAGTACCATAGGCAGAAACAGAACTAAGCATCATCATAAGTACCAAAGTAAAATTTAAATAACACACGTGTATATATGCCTTTAGATGAAAATCAATGATTCAATAGAAACCTTCATACCAAGGTTGATACCAATAGATATATGTCGTACATATCTGATCCAAAATTAACAACTACAGTTACTTGTCAATAATCATTTCCCCCATAAAAAGCAAAATTAATGTCAGAGAAAAAAATTGCTTGTACCAAACTATACACAAACTTATTCTTTAATTTGATGATGATGATGATGCTGATATCGATAGGTATGGTCATTGTAACCAAGTACAATACATAAAAAAATGGCTTAATGCAAAGCAAGCATATTGAAACTGAAACTTTAAAAATGAAATTGAAATATAATTATGAACCTAGCAATGAAGATATATATATTATGCCTATGAAACGAGTTTATCATTATATGACAATGGAGTAGAATAAATATTTTGGAAGTATAAAGAAATAACCTCTTATTTCGACCGCTCGTCGGCAAACACCCTCTCCGGGTCGGGACATGGAGGAATTTGAAGGACAAAATTAGGGTTGGAATTTTGGAAAAAGAAATTAAGGTTAGGGTTTCACTTCTGGTTCTCAACGAAAAGAGGGGGATAGGCACTAATAATTGGGAGAATAGGGTTTTTGAGGAGGCTCGACACCTCGCCGGCGCTAGGGGCGGCAGGGACGAACACGGGGTTTCGCTTTTCGCGTGGCTCGATCTCGGGCGAAGGATGTCGGAGTACTCCAAAATGGCGGAGAATGGGGCCTGGATGAAATTGGAGGCGGAGAACTGGACGTCGTAGTGCCTCCGTCGACGGTGGAAGTGGCAGCGGAGACGGGGTTCCCACCGGATGATTCCATTTACGAAAGAATCTAAACCCTAACCCTAACCCTATGAAAGAATAAGAAGAGGGGGTGGAGAGGAGTGGTAGAAGAATTGAAAAGGGGGAAGAGAGGAGAGCAAAATTAGGTTTTATTTCTTCTTCTTTGGCTGCGAGTTTTCTTTCTCATAGATAGGTTCAAAGGAGGACATGAAGCAGATTGTCTAAGAGCGGGTTTTGGGATCGATCGAAAGTTTCCTGGGTTCCTCTATTAAAAAGAATCACAACTGTCAACAAATAAATGTTTGAAAAAATTACTAAAATGGCAATTGAAAAATTTTTGCCAAGTTTTTTGCACATACTATTGACAGTTATCACCAAACCGTAATGTTTCTTGATGGATCATCTAAAACCGTCAACTATTATGTTATAAAATTGCTAAATTAACATAAAAAGTGTCATGTCTTGACGTAAGGCTAAAGCTGTCAAGATAAATCATTTTCTTAACGGGTTTTCACGACCGTCGAGAAATAAACCGTCAAGAAAAGCCATTTTTCTTGTAGTGCTCGTCTTTATTTCCATGTTTGGAAATAGCGGACTCTTGGTTTGACGTTTTTCGCTATCGGAAAATTTGCCGCGGACGATACGTTAATTTTACTATTTTCTCGGAGTACACCTCCACTTTTGATAGACTTAGTCTCCGGGATTTCTTTGAAACCTCTAATGACATCTATGAGCTGTACGTATGTTTTACTACAACATGCAAGTCAAACCCGATAGTATCTATTCTTGTGTCGTCGGACATAAAATTGAATTCAACACGACTGACCTCAATGAGTATTTCCATATGCCGGATATCGGCGAGGCGTGTCACGCCCGGCTCCCGTAGGAGCGATCGTCCTCGCTAAGGCGTGATGCCGCACGGGCCTGGGTTGCGCCCGTGCAAGGCCAAGTCCAGAAACGGCCGATTTGAGCTAGGCCACATAGTGTCCCCATTTGCAGCGGAAAGTAAATGAACACAAGTAGAAGCGAATTCGAACTCTTTATTGATATTCAAGAAGTTTACAAGCGACGCTAGGCCGATTACAAGTCGCTCAAGCTCTCTCTCTGAAACATAAAAGGCGTGCTAAGTGGCTTACAAGATGGAATGATTCATGGCGATGTTCCGATACATTATGTCCTGTATAGGGTGCTTCAGCTTCTGCAATGTTCCAAGGCCCCAGAGATAGCTTCGCGCCTTAGCACGTTCGAGGAAAGCTCCGCACCCGCCGACGCTTCCTGCTTCCTGCAAGCAGACTGTGGGGTTATCAGTACATTGTTATGCACTGGTGGGGAGGCTAGCTCGCCCACAATGCTATCATTACCAAACACGTTTCATTTACTTTTGTGCACTGTCTATCATTCATTGTCTTTCTAATCTTGCCTTAGGATCAGTTTCATAGCATATGTCGTAGCCTATCCCGTGTTGCCAAATTCAAGTGTCGCATGGAAATACATGTACGACTTACCCACACTTACCGTCCGGCCTTCCCTGTCTAAAGTAAACCAAGTTAGTCAACAATTCATGTGTAATAACATAACGTGATTCTTGGAAACATTCAAATATCAAGGGCGTGTCCCTGCCTCAGTTTCTAGGGTATCGTAGGCACGTTCTAGCGCGTCGTAGGCATGTTCCAGATGTCACATTTCCAGCATGTTCAGGACGTTACATTTCAAGCATGTTCAGGAGTGTTATATTTCAAGCATGTTCAGGAGTGTTACAGTTCGAGCATGTTCAGGAGACACTTGTTCATTTTACTTAGACTACTTTGATTTCAATGCAAGGACTTGCACGTGGATAGCCACCAGCAAAGCCCACTTAATCTATATGCACTGGTCGCTGGCATCACAAGCCATTTGGACATATCCCCTTGGTAATTCTCAACTTAGCGTAGGGTGATGGCTGGTACACCCCATTAAGTCTCTTGAATATACCCTGCACTTACGTCCCCTGGTGCCAAAGCCCGCACCCAGGCAGACCGTAAGCCCCGTTTTGATTTTGCCTAGGCCGGCCACGGTTTTCCCTCCCATCGCCCGTGCCGCAGAATCCTTCCTCATGACGGCCACGGTATTTCCCCCATCGCCCGTGCCGTTTGTCCACGACCATTTCGTATTTTACTTGTCATTTAATATAACGGTTGTCTCCGAGCCGTAGGCTAACCCTTAGCCATAATGCGTTATCGACCAGGTTGGCGTCCGTGCAGCGCGGGTAGCGAGCCCCGTTGCACGTGCCCGTCATACCTGTCGCTAACGTCTTTCATGTCTTATCTTGTATTCACTCTTTCATTTCTTTCTTTCACTTGTTCATTCATTCATTCATGTTTCACGTATTCATTCATTCATTCATTCATACATTCTGCAACTTCCCTTGCGGGAGTCGCCTTGGCGACCCATCGGTCCCGAAGTCTTTCAATGTTGCTATACTCTACTCGGAACGACTATGTCGATAGTCTTCCGTTTCATTGTTGTAACCCATTCATTGTTTCATTGTTGAACGCATAAGGGACTTGAACGTGAGCTTGTGCCTTAGCACGAGCGTAGAGCGCGGTGCGAGCGTTTCTATACTTGCCGAGTTCTTTTCCATGTTTCTTTCCATATTCTATACAAGCATGCAAGATGGGATTATTCCCTTAGCTAGGTGCGTTGAGTCATTTATTAGCATGCGCGGGGTTATCGCCTAGCGATTCTCGTAATAGTGTCCGTATTGTTATGTGTCTAGGCTAAGCAAAGACAGGTTCATCGGAGCCACCCACCTTAGCGATGTTCGCATCGGCCGAGCGATACTCCGAGCGCGCCTTTGAAAGTCTAAGTCTGGATTCATCTTGACGGGCCAATGTAAGCCTTGCATCGATTCTTCTTCAGGTCGATGCCAACTCTTCGGGTCGACGGCTCGTTCGAGTCGTTGCACTTGCCGTTTGAATCGGCGTTCCGCTAGGGCGGAGCGGGTCATTACATAATACACCACTCAAAACAAGTCTCGTCCTCGAGACTTCCTGAGTACAGGTCATCCTACCATTCCTTAACTCGTGTCGTCGTGTTTCTTAGACAATACTATCGAACGGCTCTATCGTTCGATGGCATCGAACCATACTCGATACCTTTCTAAGTTCCGTGTCGCACGCGTTTGGTCGATTTTATTGAATAGCCTTTCATTCATTTTAGAGTTGTTGGCACTTATTCAATTCAAGTGTTTCTTCGTCTTGGTTGCTATTTCTTCGTGTCATGGGACTAAAAAATGGTCGTACGAGGCACGTTGTAATTCATCAAATGCGCGGGTCATGGGTTGAGGCAAACTCACTTTAGTTTATCTCGGTCATTGAGATGACCCGATTCGCTTCTCAAGCGTTCGTGTCCACGAAATCAGTATGATTTCTTCCTAGCGGGGTCGACCAAGTCTAAGTGATTTTCGTCCAATTCAAGACCACGTATTGTACTATCATCGAGTATATTTTTCTATCAATGGTTCAATTCGTTATACCAACTTTTACTTGTACGATATCGATTCCATATCATTCACTTGTTTAGGGCCAATCTCATTGTCGTTCATGCACACTCCGCTCACACATTTCTTGGATTCCGAGCCACGTTCGTACTAGTATCGATCCTTTAATTAACGCAATTTCAAGATCTTTGACACTCTTCCATTCCTCAAGTCTTGCTCGAACTCACTGTATCACTTGGCTGGATCGTGCATGCATTCCAAGTATCCCCAAAATACATGCATTCAGCCAAGTCGCATGATCTAGAAATTTGTCATTCTCACTCGAGTCGCATCGGGCACATACTCAGGCGTCCCTGAATATATGCATGTCAGCCGAATCTCGTGAGCAGGGTTTCCTATATTCGTGATTCATGTTATCCATCCATGCCAATCCTCAAGATCAATCTTTCGATTGCTAACAATTGAAACAGGGCGTCTCGCCTAACCGCTAGGCTATTTCTTTTCGAGGCTAAGTCAATGTCAGGATTGGAATCATGGTTCCCCAACAATAATGCCAATACTGACCCCAATCCTAGGGTCAAACCAAAGTCGATAGTACGGGGGGTTTTCTACCCAAGCTCGCGTCACTCAGATTTCTAAACATCGAGCACGATCACCTATTTGCATCAATGTATTCGTTGCGCATATTCGAATCCATTCAATTCACCCAATCGACATACTTCACATATCCATTCTAACCAATTCATGTATTCGTTCACGAGGTCATCCAGCTCGACAATACATTGCGTCCCAATCTCACGCGAGTCCGATCATCCACGGTGGTTCATGAATCACCATGCAACGCTCCCGCAGAATAATCATTCTCATCGGGGCGTAACTCTTGTTTGAGTTTAGACTAACTCCTTCTCGATACGCGGATTGGACCTACTCAATCCTCAAGTTAAATCATCAAACACACTGATTCATTCTCGAGTTTACCTTCGCGTTAAACTACAAGTCGAAGCAATCAAATTGCCACGCCATCCAATTTCAATCACTCCCTGTATGAATCACCATATCAGCGCTCACGCGGAGTGATCGTCCTAATCCGATGCGACGCATGTGCGAGGCTGGAGTTGC